>OX451218.1:75170299-75293346 GCA_949628195.1 Phasia obesa
CAAAGAAATTAGCATCTTTGGAGTTTGTAGGTTACTGATGAGTTTATGCCTCAAATACTTCAAAATTGTACGGAATAATTTAATTTTAATTTGATCAGATTCGAGCACTGACGGCTTTTTTTAAATTATTTCACTTCAGCACATTATTTAAAAATCAGAATTATTCATCCTAGAAAGACAATCTTTAAAGTTATATATGTATTGTCATCGAGATGCAGTGCTGGTATTTGTAAATATGTGTATTTTTAATATTTCTATTTTTTTAAATATTTACTTAAGTGCAAAATGGCGATGAAGACATTTTTTTATTAATGAAGCAGACCACTTCCTTAACGGGGTCCTTTTCGACGATGATGACATTTAATGATTACCAATTTTTAACGTAGTTTAATGTCTACTTCAAACAAAAATCTATATTCATACACAATTAAATGCAATATAATTGTAGATTTTTGGTTGATAATAGATTTTGGTTAAGGGTTTTATTTTTAGTATTCTGTATTCAAATGAATTTATGAATATTTATTTCTCTTCAAGTGAATTAATTTATTTTGTTCTTTATGTATAATGCTATCGATTTGTGATTAGTTTTTTAAATTATTTAGGTAAAATCAAATCAAATGTATATGATTAATAATTATTATGTCCGATAATTAATAATTATTATGTCCGTATACAATATTCGTTTTTGCGTTTGAGTAAACATTTTTTACTTTTGCGTTTCGCGTACAAAAATTGTACTATAAATAAGTAAGCAATGATATCTTTCAAGATTAAGTAAAACAGAAGGCAACATAAAATTATAGCTTAATTAGTTTTTAGCTAAACAACATTGGCTACTCTTCAAGATGTATATACATACATATGTATGTGTATTTTCTTATTGTGAGCTTGTTTTTGAGAAATAGATAAAAAAATATATATTTATACGAATTAATGCTGCCCTTTAATTGTTTCTATGTACCCATATAATCAGTTATTCAAGTGTAATAACGGCAAATTAAAAATAGATTCAATTTGTAATTAATACAGCAAAAAATTACGTTTAGAAGCATGTTTGTATGGGTGAGAGATATAGACTCTCCCTTCTAACCTGCTTCAGGAAGGCATGATTTTTGTTTGCGATGTATCACTTGGTAGGTCTCTTTGCTTCACCAAATTCTTTATAAAAACTTATTATCTTACATACCTGCATCCGCGTAAGCTAGAGAGGTCTCTTTATTTCACTAAATTTTATAAAGAAAACTTATTCGCTTACATACCTGCATTGTCGCAAGCGAGAAACAATGCAGTTTGTTATTATTGTCTTATAATTATAGCATTCTCGAATGCGCTTATGAGAACCGCTTTTGAAAGACATACGTTTTTTTCTACTGCTTACCAAAACGTAATAATTTTTTGCTGGGGTTCGAAGAAATAGAATGTTAACAGTGTAGTTGGTTATTTATTTCGGAAAATTTATACAATTTTTATATACAAGTGTATAGAAATAATAAGGAGTTTCAGATCTGATCAAAAATACTAATTTCAGCACAAAAACATAAATGTGAAAATAATATTGATGAGTGAACCAGTAAGTATTTACTAGAAAATTATTTAAGTGATAAAACGAACGAAGACACGAGAAAAAGAGTCTGTAAACATTCACATAGATAGCAAAACCTTATGTGACTAAAACGTTGAGTGTATAAAGCATAATATGAAACTATTCAACAATTATATTTTTATTTCCACAAAACACTTTCATATATTTACAGAAAAAATTATTTTAAGTGCTGTTACAAACAGCTTTCTCTAGTTTTATGTTTAAAGTAGGATTTTACATTGTAACAAAAGTCAACTTTAGTTATTTTACACAAATTGTGTATAATTAATTTCCCTT
Organism: Phasia obesa; assembly: GCA_949628195.1. Taxonomy (NCBI): domain Eukaryota; kingdom Metazoa; phylum Arthropoda; class Insecta; order Diptera; family Tachinidae; genus Phasia; species Phasia obesa. The sequence continues at coordinate 75,172,182 of OX451218.1, forward strand.
GTTTAATTTTCATTACCTAATAAATTACTTGTATTAGGATAATTTTTGTGTTACAATAATATTTACGTAATTATTATACAGTTTAGTGTCTTTTGCTCGATATCGAAACTGATTTACTTCTGTCTAAATGATAATAAAAGTTCAACATTTTTTAATTTTTTAATTTTACAATTTTTTAAAAATATTTATTTAACTTTCTTAAATTTTCAATGTTACATACATATGAAATTGGTAGTCAAGCTTAAGTTCGTTTTTATTCACTCTAAGAAAGAATAATTTAAATTACAAATAAGGTGATAATATTAATGAAGAATTGGGGAAATTTATTTTTCAGACACCAGCAGAGCGGAATGCACATTTTCTAGACAGCTACGTCCGTCATTAGCACTCTTCATATCTATCAACTTAGTGTCGTGTTTTAGTTGTAAGCATCATCCAAATTCAGATAAAGGAATACGAGAAAACTGTATTCAATCACCATTCGTCAGTTTGTAGCTTGACTACAAATTTCATATGTATGTACATATGTAATATAAATAGCTCAGATCGACAAATAAAATTTCAAATTTTCAAAAGTTTTAAATGTTGTTCTTTGACAAAAAAAAAATTATTTAATCGATTGAAATGTATAAAATTCATCCTACAGACGCAATTTCCACATGTTTTACAATGAAAAGTGGTTTAAAAATGTTGTATTTTGGAAATAATTCGGTAGCTCACTACTTAAGACATCTCAGTGAAATTTCACGCGTACAAACCATAGTTGTTTTTGAAAAAAAGCTGTGGACGGCACTAGGGTAAATGGGGCCTTGTGCGTAAGCCCCTCGTACCTCGTACATTAAAATTTTTTGAAATTTCATAATTTATTTATCAATCAAATGTTTATCACTCAAATGTTAAAATTTAGATAGGCTTTGAAAATATATAAAAAAATTTGCTTACATGCCTATGTTATCTCCTTTTCAGTTTGGGTGAAAATTGGTTTAGAATTTTTTTTTAATTTTTGGCCGAATTATTATTTTGATGAAACTTCGAATAATAGTATTAAGTTTTGTTCCCATAGTGCGTTTCCATAAAAAGTTGCAAGCCTCTGAATTGGGCAAATGTAAAAACAATCATTTTAAAGATTTTCCCCAAAAAGGTGGTATGCAACTTAAACTTACTTCGGTATTAGTTAATTTTTTTGAACGATTTTAAAGACAACCTGTAGCAAATTCGAATAAAAGATTTTGGATCAAAAATTGTAACGGTTCTCCCTTCACTCCATCCCAAACGTAGTCAATTTTGAAAAAAAAATTATGATTTATTGTAAAATTGCTTTGGAGTGCAAAGCGCTATATGAAAAAAAGTAAACAGATTTTTAAAGCTTTCAGTTTTGAATACATAGACGAAAAAGGATTTGACAGTCCCGTGGTTAATAATGGCAGGATAGCTAATTTTGTAAAAAAACACTAATTTTTTTTAACTTATAATTCCCGCTTTTGGAATTCGGGTGTTGAAATAAAAAATATTTTAATTTTTTATTACAATTCGATTAAAATTATCTGTATCAGTTTAAAATTTTGTAAGGATATCCCAGTTCGCTTAGAAGTTGTGTCCAATTCCAATTCTATTCCTTATTTCTCAAAAAATCAGTTTATCGTAAATTTCCCGTTTTAATGGTAAATAATATTTAAAAAATGGAACACGAAAAAAAAAATTACGAAGTATTAAGTAGAAGTCATACAAATTTCTCTGATACCAATTACTTGTATAAAAAGTATATTCTTAAGCTGAGGATTAAGGGATTCACACCTTGCCTATTAATGATTTTTCTTTTTTGTAATTTTCTATGTAAAAATACTAAGTATGTTTATATAATACTACATATATACATTGTTTATATACATTGTTTAGGGTACAATTTTTCTTATACTCACATAATGTTTTTAAACACAATTTGCATTTCATCTTTAGTCGTCTTTAGTAGTTCGTGAGTTGTTTCTATAATAAATTTGATTTGAATTTAGTTGGTAGAATTGTATTTTTTTATTTCTTCTTTGTGAATAATATTTAAGTTGTTTTCCCAAGGATATTACTTTTTTCATTCCTTTTTTTTAATGGGCCAAGTGTTGTGAACATAATTAAATAGCTTCGAGACTGGGTTGATAAATAGTTAGAACATTACCTTTGTAATATACAATATAATTCTCTTGAGGCGGAAAATGTGTGGTATTAATACAAACGTCACAATGTTAATGCGACTGTGGTAGACAAGAAGTCTCTTAGCGCAGAGCTGTAAAATGGAATGAAGTATGAGCAAAAACAAGAGGAAAAGAGAATGCATTTAATGTGCTTCTATTAAATATAATTTTTTCTTATTTTCTTTATTTTAGTTTTAGTAAAATAGTGCCGCACTATTTCGATGTTATAACCGTAGTTTGTATTATTAGTAAACTAAGTGTGGAATTTGGTGGCAGGACTTCCGAACTGGATTACCAAAATAAAACTAAAAGTTAAAGGGTGTCGCAAAATTGATGGGTGCGGAACCTTACGTGTTTAGGACTAACTCGCACTTGACTGACTTACTGAAATATGTTGCTGTTTGTAATATATACCTATACATATAATGAAACAGTAACTCGTTTCCTGTATGTCTGTCTGTCGCTTTCGTTGTGTTCGCATCACAAAAAATGTCTTATTTCCAAGAGAAAGTGGAGAAAAGCGGTGAAAGTGCGCCCCCTTTTTACCGATTTAAGGGTAGTGCATACTTTAAGGCATCTTTTATTTATGAAAGCAGTATATTTTAAGCAATGTTGCGCAACAGATGGCGCTGTTTTAAAATAATATCTTTACAATAATTTTTAGAATATTAGAATTTTATATAAATTTTAGAATTTTATCCAGGAATGGGTACCTTTATATAAAGTAAAAACGTAGGATTACTTTCAAAGCAAAATCTAACAAGATATTGTCAGGGCGCACAAAACGTGTGTAGGCACAGAGAGTATGAATGTAAATAAAACCAAATTTCGTTAGTTGGTAGTCATTATAGATTGAACTAACATTAGAAATTAAAAGATTTCAAATCACATTTTTGGAAAATTTTTAAATGTAATAAATCTTTAATTTAAAAAATTTAAATATTTCATCATATTGTATAAAAGAACAGTATATAATGTAATTTTAAATATGTATCTTTTATGTCCTCACATTGTATTTTCTTTTTGTAAGCGAAAATGTGCAAAACAAATTTGGCACAATTCTTAGTTGTTTGACTGTAAAATATTTAGCAATGACTTTGACTCACTTGTGCGGTCTGATTTGGGATGCTTAAAATACATTTTTAAATCTAGGCTAATACGTAATTGTCTTATTTATTCATTTCTTTTAAAGAAATGTTAAAATGTTTCGTGGCAGTTCCAAATATTTGTATGCAATTTCTTGGAAAAACTTGAAGCACTCATGTGGTAAAACTTTCTAATTATGTCACTGCTATAATATATGTTAAGTAGAGACTGTTTTTAAATTTTTTTACAATTTTTTATTTCTATGCTTCATAATATACCTTTCCAATTAAGGCCAATTATGACTGTTATAAACGGAGTGTAATAATTTAGTGCGCGACTTACGAATTTAATGTGGTAACAAGTAGAGTATTACAAAGAGACAACATACCAACTATACTTGTATCCAGTAATATTAAATAAATTAAGTTACCTTAATTATAAGAAAAATATATTTTTTGAGAAGAGCTTATTCATAATTAAAAAAAGTTTCAAGTTAAGTTAACTTTTTAGTAAACATATGTTTTGTAACATCAATAGAAATGTTTTCAACAAGTTCGTCACAGTTCAGTATTGCTGTAACACCCTTAATATCGCAAGTAATTTCATACAGCAATAACTGTGTTCCAAAGTTAATTTCAATATTTTTGTAAATTAACACTTACAGGCACACTTATGTTTTAATTTAATTTTGAGATTGTCAAAAACTTCACTATTCAAAAAATTTTCTCTTTATGGTAAGAACGGTGTAGGCAAAAATTTAACAAATAAAAAACATTAATTTATTTCTAAAATTAAACATCTCTTGAAGCAAAATTAAAAAAAAAATCGAATTTGCTTACACCTTTGAAATAAGCAAGTAAATTACGATGCGGTAATAATACAAGAGTTGAAAGCAAAGATTATATTGTTAATAAAATGTAATTTAAGAAAGTTATTTGAACTTTATTATATTAAAAATGTATCAGTCAAGTGCAAGTTAGACTCCCACACGTAGGGTTCCCTACTATGTTCAGTACAACATAAAAATTCACTTTGTTAATTTTGTTACATATGTCTTATGGGACACCGTTTTGTTTTAAAATTAAAGTCCTATTCGCGAAAACTCCATCATTATTGGAACACGATTTAGTATTTATTAATTATTTATTAATTAAAAATATCAGCCTACTTAAGTTAATATTCGATAAAAACATGTCACTAACGGACACCCTTCAATTTTTAGTTATTGTTATAGCGGCCGAAGTAACACATCTACGGTAAACTTTTCAAGAGTCTACCTTTTACGGTTTATAAAATAAGGCTATTTACGTAAAAATCATGTCAATGTCGGAACACCCTTTAATTATATTATTTGTTTTAGCGGCCATGGCAATTCCCTTTCTATAAATATATCAAGAGTCTACCTATTCCGATTAAAAAAATAAGTCACTATACGTAAAAAAATTGTAGTCGAGCTTAAGTTCGTTTTACTCTCTCCAAGATAGGATAATTTAAATTACAAATATATGTAATATAAATAGTTCGACTAATAAAATTAAAATTTTCAAAATTAAAAATCGCAGAGCACCGCGTAATCATGTTCTCCCAACAAAGTTTGGTTGGATACTAGATTTAAATTAACCAAAAAACGAATGTCGGAAAAACACAAATAAACAAAGTAGCATTCATTGCTAACCGAAGGTTGGCTGAAGCAACAACAAATATAAGGTGGTAAATATTAAAAGTGAAAATATTCAACAAGAGGGAAGCTTACGATAGTAGTAGACTTCGTTCTCACCAACTGAAGATTAATAATTGCATACAAGTTTTCTAATAATATGTTGCTCTTATATCTGTGGCAAAAAGGAAAAAGTGCTTTAGTCTGATTTTTTTGTAGGAGAACAATTTTAAACTTAAAAATTAATTTTTTTTTAAAATATCTGATCTTTAAACTTCGCACATGGAAGTCAAACGTATGTTTTGGAAATTATTTTAGATCTACCAAAAGTACGCAGGCCTTGCAATTAATAAGTTGTGAAAAAAAGATTTTTTGATTTGGAAAAATAGCTTGTAGTTTCTTAAGCTTTTTTCCCAATGCGTTTAGACATTGAAAAACGATAAGCAGAATTAAATTTCACTATAACTTCCTCAAAAATGGTACAAAATAATTGAAACTTTGCACATGGGTACTTTGGAGTACGGAGATTCCAAAGGTGCCACTAACTTAAATTTTGCATAAGTCGACTTAACCACTTATTCATTAATGCCACAGATATAATGTTTACGTTTTATTTATTCAACAATGGGATCTTTTAAAATTAAAAGCGCAAATAATTATTTTAATTTAAAGACACTTTATTCAGCTTTGTATAAATAACTATTATTGACACTGTTTAACACTTTCTAACATCTAATTCTGTAACAACAACTAAGCCAAACTTAGCAAACTGGGAAAGACCCGTTTATAGAAAAACAACCGCTCATTTTTATTAAGTTTTTGCAACAATATCAGATACAAATTACAACTGCCAAATAGCCAGTAAGTAATTCATATTTTGTCAGTGCCATCTGTGTTTAAAATAACCCACTTTAAAAAAATTAAAGGAGCTATACTAATCAATTAAAATAGCGCCATCTATATTTAAAATATCCCGCTTTGTAAAAAAATAAGGGTGTCGTACTAATCAGTACTTTTATACCGGAAAGCGTACTTTCACTGTTTTTTCTCCACTTTCTCTAAAAAATAAGATATTTTTTCGGAAAAAAAGTATCCTATATTGGGATCAGGATATTTAAATACCTCCCCACAAAATTTTTTTTAAATCCATCCAGTAGTTTTTACCTGATGCGAACGCAAAAGAAAAGCAGACAGACAGACGGAAATAAGTTACTATTTTATTATATATAAAATTATATGTAATGTATGTAATTATATGTATAGATAAATTCAGCATTTTAAAACTCCAAATGTTTGTATATATTTTTGTTAAATTATATAAATATCATACATTATATGAAACTATTCCGTCACTTTTACTATAATTAACATTTTAACATGAAAATGTGTTTATAATTGCAACAGTTACATTGGACCCATAATCATCAGTTAAGCAAAAATTTATTACCACTGTCATCAATATTACGATTATTTTTATTGCCATATTGCTACATACCACACATTTACTTTGGCTGCTCTTGCCCTGAAATCATTTGATGTTATTCCCAACCTTGTTCCTTAATTAACAATGTAATAATAAATACTATTCTTATAATTTGTTATAAGGAATTAGGCTTTTTTGACAACTCATTTAATTGAGTGTACGCGTCGGCTTGTATTATTTATGTAATTATATAATAAACTATTTTATTTTATTGAGTGCAGCAGCAACTATTAAATTTGCTTATATATTTTGTATGTCTTATTTGATTATTAGTATTTTTATCTTTTGTGTTTATCATTGCCTCCAATTTTTGGCAATCTAATTTATAATTGTGCTGTTGCAGGAAAAGGAGCAACAGAACACAATAAGGTAGAGGTCAGGGTTGTTTCTAAGATTTATAGCATTGTTAATCCTTAAAGTAAGCAATAAAATTTTTCTTAATTGCAAGCCAAATTTAGACTCTATTATTATTTATATTTATTAGTTTTATGCTTGTCTTTTAAATTTGTGAATATTCAGTGCTAAAAGGGTAACGAACGAAGGAGTTGTCTAAAATGTTATAAATAAGCAGAGAAAGATAGAAATTGTTAATGAATTTCTCTGAGCAGAAGTTACCTTCTATTTTTCTTTATATTTTTATTTATTGACTTATTTTTTAAAACTACTATAGTTTTAAATGTGGAATTATTTCAATGTATTTACTTAAGCCCACATTAATTAAATGTAATCATTATCTCTTGCCAGAAATATGATTAATACCACAATTATGATCGATTGAAAGAATGGTCATAGTAGAGGATATTACGTAAGAAGTCGGGCGCAGAAAAGTAAACTCATTCAAATTACCCCAAATTACTGCCAAACAGTTTGAGCCAAAAGATTTATTGCCAAGCCAATTTTTTTTCAGTTTTAAAAGAGACTATTCCTTGTAATATATGCAACTAGAAGGATTTGATTTCTTCATTACCTCTAGCTTCAGTAAACGGAACTAGATGGACAAGGAAACTTTACAACTTGCGGGGCTCAGAGCCTATTCCATAGCGTCATAGCCAACGAAAAATATAGAAATTTTTGATAATATCGTTTTGTCTTGCCAAAAGAAAGGTTAATAGATTTATCATTCTCAGTCGTACGATCTGTCAAAAAATGCATGTGTGCTCAAAAAGTATGATAGTGTGGCTTAGAAATGTATGTGTGTGACACATTGTTTTGACAAGTCGTACGATTTGATAATCTTTTGAAAAAATTCATAAAGTATTGTTTTTCGATGCGATCAGAGTTGCAAAAACTTGTTTTGTATGATAGTGTAGTGTGGCATCTACAACGCCATTTTTAAACGATTTTTAAAGTAGGACAGGATTCTGTCAGGTTTTTGGTTGATTGAATCGTACGATTCAATTTAGTGGGAGTGGACACAGAGCAAGAGAATACCTTACGAACACTGTACGTAACCGCAAGATTCTGTCAAATAATACTTGCAACCGGCGAATAAATAAAACTTTAAAGTAACTCCAAATTCAAATTAGTAACTGGAATTTTCAATTACAAATAATTGTAATTGATTTTGGTCCCTGACTTTCATTACAATATTAAATATGATCGGACGCCGTACTTGCAACTGAACAGAATCAACGTTAGTGAACTATGTTGATTTTATCTTATGCTGGGTTTTGTTGTGTGGTTAAACGTGGTTAAAACGTGGTTAAAATCAGCGATCGTTATTTAAACATATGAAAAAATATGTTCCATCACCGCACTCGAAACTAAACAAAAACAGCGTTCGCATACGTGATAATAATTTTATTCAATGGGCATACAAATTTTTGTGTATGATGAAAGTAAGCGAAAGAAATTTGATTTTTAAAGCTTTCTGCTTTCAATAAGCCCTTTCTTTCAAATAAACCAAAGTGTATGTGAAATCAGATATTTTGTATTAGTAGGAAAAACCTATCGGTGCCATTAGGTATGTAATATAACATTGTGCCAATGATCACTACGGCTTTGCTGAGTGCAGCATATCTGAAATGTTTAACTCTGGCATATAAATCAGGCCGAATTTGTCCAATAGCATAGGTTATCTCTGCTTTTTACCCGTCGGTATCTCTGAAACCAAATCCCTTCTCAAGAACCACCTAAAACTTACTTCAAGGAATGCACGACTATGTTAAAAAAATATGCTTTTATAATTTTTCTAACACCCTCGTTGTTTTTCCTCGTTATCTGTTCTTGTAATTCTTCTTTGTATGTGCTTAAGTTTATTTTCACTTTCCTTATAGCTATTAGATAATAGTTATTTTTGCATTGTCATGATAAACAAATGTTTATGACATTTTGTATATTAAGCTAATATAACATTTATTCTTTTATATTCTTGCCAAAGGGGTTTTCAATGTAAAAAATAAGAAAAGATAAATAAAAACATATTTCTATAAACTTAACCCTCATTTAACAGAGTTATATTTTAACATTAGGCGCTATTGGTACAATTTTCTCTTTATAAACTTGCCATTACTACTGTATCTTATTGTAAGGCAATAAACGATAAACTTTGAAATGATTTTTGTATTAATAAAAGGCGGAAAAACAATGTTCTGGTATAATGTCATTTGAGTTGTGAGCTCTGTTTTCACAAAAGTTTATTTAATGTTATAAAATTGATGCTACTAATTTTCAAAAAAATACGTCCCTTCCCGAGATGATAAACATTTGTGCTCATTTTAGGGATTTTTATATTGATGATTTCTTTTTTGATGTGTGGTTTGCTGTTGTAAAAACAAGATAACAAAAAGTTCAAGTACAAAAAGTCTAGAAAAGTCTCCGAAAAGGGAGTAATTTCATGGCAGGCAAAAGGGTAAAGGAAGGGGTAATAAAAATTTCAAGTTTACAGGTGATTATCGCTTCAGTGCTTGTTTTCAACTAATTCTCCGTCATCTACTAGAAAGAAGTTATATAGGAGAAATTCTGAAGGCATAACCGTGTTTCCCTTCGAATAACATTTTTATTAATCACATTCCGACAGGTATTTCAGGCAGGAGGACTTCGTGTTCTGAGACAATGCAGTTTGGTTTCTACGGACACCTCTCACATGGAAATATATGCTATTAAAAATTTTGTGAACAATCTTGCTTTGCCTGAAGGCGCACAAGTTGCTGCGCCTTCTACCTCATTAAATCTGTCGTGACCAACAAATGCAGGAAATTAGCTCTTAATAATCTTATCTTAAGGCCGGGGCACGTGGAATCCGTCATAAGTTATACTTCGTCTTTTCGACGTACTAAAAAGTTGAAATAAAGGTTTTCTAATGAATGTTGTCACAATCAGTATGTCTCACAGTGTAGCATGAGCGGCCAAAATTATAAAAATGCAGCTTTTGTATATTAAAAAAAGTTGTTCCACATTTGATTATAAACACTTTAACTAAAATAAAACTGAAAGAGTTTTTGAAATATATTAATTACTTTAAAAGTTTTGCTCATTCAAAGTCAATGTTTTTTAGTGTGTGTCTAGTTTTATACAAATATGTGAAAATTTTGATGCACTTTGATGGGTTAATAGAACCATATGTGTCGATATTACTGACTTAATTTTTACTTTTTTATTTAAGTACATAAGATAAACATATGGTAGCATTATATTTTTGTATTTGACACTAACCATGTGGATTTTACCGTTATTCGAAATGTAAACAAAAATAAATAGTAATTTTATTTTTAATTGCTAACTTTAGCAGGCTTAAAAAAAAGACCAAAAAAGACCATTTTAATTTCTTAATATATTGTTGTGGAAGGTATTTAGATTCAAAAAATATAAGTTTCAGCTACAGCCCCCTACAACCTTCAGCTTAATTTTTAATTTTGAGAACCAAGACATGTTAAAATTCGTGATTTTTTCAACATTTGGCGAAAGCATAGAACACAGTGCGTTGCAGAAAATGAAATTAAATGTTTTTTGAAGGATTTCTTCGGGACAAATTTAGAAGAAACAACTAGAAAGTACATTTTATAGTCGCAAAAAAACCCTGTGGGTCAAGCTCCCACAAGTAGATCCAATACTCATAAAAAATCTGTCTTTAATTTTAAAAACTCTTTCGAGTGGTTTGAATGTTAATATGCCAAATTTTGAAAATCTTCCTAAAGAAACTTGGACCTTATATATTCAAAAATATTCTTGGTATTACATGCCCGCCACATTACACAAAATATTAGTTCATGGTGCAGATATAATAAAATATAGTACAATTCATATAGGGATGTTATCAGAAGCAACGTTATCAGCTGTTGAAGCAACCCATAAAGTATTCCGAAATACTAGATTATGTCATACAAGAAAAAACAGCAGAGAATTTTCTAATAAGGAATTAATCGAAAGAATGATCCTACAAACCGAACCTAAATTGCATACTTTGAGAGAAAAAAAAAAATAATGTGCGCTCTAAAAATAACGATGCAATAAAAGAGTTTGTACATATAGAAAAAAATGAACACATCTGTACAAATCACGATAGTGGTTTTTCTGAGAGTGATAGCTTAAGCGATTAGAAATACTTTTTGTTATATGTTTTGTATTTTTACTTATAAATAAGACCTTGTCAAATTTTTAATGATAATTTCCGTCTTACTGTAGTTTTAATATCGCAAAATGTTCTATTGGTCAAAGTTTTAAGTTTTGTTCTATGTATGTACGTTTAATATATTTTTCTTTAATTTGAGAATATATAAAGAAAATCTGAATTCTTTCTAGAAGGATATATTTAAGAAAACACAGAATTCGTACTGTATATTTAATAAATAAATAATTTGTACCAGGATAATTATAATTAGGAAATCTGTTTAGAGTTTCACGTGATAGTATTTTTGACTTTAGCAAAAAGGATATGCTTAATCTAGGTTATCCTTGCTACAAATTGGACAAAGATATTTTTATAGCATTTAAAATACCATAAGTGCTATTTCTGCAAACAAAAATTGAAGTATGTAATTGTAATATTTTTACACTTTTTTCTGACTTTTCTGAAAAAGGACATTTTGAGCTATGTGTATCCTTGCTCTGAATTTAACAAAATTTGGCACAAATATTAAGGGCATTATTATTAATATATGCACAAAAATTTATAAAGTTACAATAGGTATTTCATTAATTATAGCATTTTTTAGTTTCAGGATATATGGGAAGGACACGAATCCTTGCGCGGATTTTTACCAAAATTTCCATATTTGCATAAATAATCGATATAAAGAAGTGTGCCAAATTTTTTTTATCTCTATGACAACTCCTTCTTCACTGTGCATCTCCGTCAACGGATAGTACGAAAGTTGGCCAACTTTTTACTTTCAACATAGGTTGAGAGCTATACATTGGATTTTTTCAATTACAATTACATGTAATTAGTAAGTAAAAGTTACCAATTACAAATTACTAGTAATTGTAAGTGTATTTTTTCAATTACAAATTACATGTAATGTGTAATTGAAAAAACTCAATTACAATTACAAAATTTGACCGTAACTGTAACTGGAAAATTTCCAATTAAATGTAATTAAGTAATTGCATGTGTAATTAATTACAAAATGTTATTGATATCCCCCAATTCTGCTGTAAATTTATTAATAAAGCCTCCACGGCGTAATCGTTATAATAAATTTATTATGAAATATACATACATCATACGCTTAGAGGTTTTTTTTTTAATTTTTTCCTCATGCATTCATGTTAATATTTAAATTGCATGACTCTCGGAGAACTATCGTGATCTTAAGTGCAGTAAGTCATTGTAATTTATGACACGTCTGTACAACATGCTTTATGTTGCATTTCCAGGTTACAGTAAAAATATTTATTAAATTTTATATGAAAATATGGTAATCTAAAGAGTTGTTCACTTAAAATTCCAAGATATTTACTACATTTGTGTTCTGAAAACATAGTTAGTTATATGTATGTTAAAAAAATGCATGAGTTTGCTGTAAATTCAAAAAAAAATGTTTTTCATGTAACGTTCATATTGTATAATCTCGTTTTTTATATATATTTTTAAAAATTATACATATGCAAAGAAAAGCCTGTGATACTTGTTGTAATTTTTTGATTAACTTTTTAACGTTTTGTTGTATTTTTTTCTCTATGTTAATAAAGTGTTGCAATTTTTAACTCCAAATAAATATGCAGAATTAAAACAGGCATTCTTGCACATTATGACAAATACAGGTTTTCACATAATTGTAATATTAATACATTTCTATATGCCATAATATTAATATAAAATAAATTAAAAAACATTTATAAATTTAAAAAAAAAAATTAAGCTACTATCTCAATTATTTTTATAAAACAATTTTTTAATATAAGAAAAAAATTTGTTAAAAATTAGTTTTTTTTCATGATTGATATCAAATGAGCTATTATTCCTAGGGCTAATAGAACTGGAATAAGAATATATTTAATACTCGAGCGCATATGCAAAAATGCGATATTTTCCTATTTTGATAACTGTATAGCTGAAGAACTGTAAGAGATAGATTTTTTTTAATTATATTTGGCTGCAAAAAGTGAAAGAATATACGTAACAAAAGTTTCAATAAAACCGGTATCACTTACGAAAACAATTTTTTCTTGTTTGATTTGACATGGAATTACCCTATAACGACTACGTATACTTAAATGGAATTTAAAAAACAAAAATATTTTCTTGCAATTTTGTTTTAGAACTGAAAACAAAAGTCATGTTTTATGCATTTAATTTTTTTTTTTTTTGGAAATATTTGTTTTAAGGAAAATAATTCTAAATGATAAGGAAAAAAAGCAAAGAGAAAAAAGATTGTTTTACAACATAACATAAAAGAGTTCAGTTAAATTTTGAAATACCAAAGACTCCAATGGGATATGGGAAAGTAGATCACTTGCCACAAAAAGGTAGAAAAGTCTTAAGAAATAAAATATTTTTCGTTGAATAATGCCCTACTTATAATATACATAAATAAAAAGAAAACTAAGAAGTAAGTCCCAGTGTAGACGGGCGAAGATTTCGAAGAAAAACAGTTTGAATTCTTCTTTATTTTTTAATTTGCTTTCAAACGAATAAACATTTTGTCGAAAACAAGGCGAATCTATTTTACTATGTGGCAGCACGAAGTAAATTATTTTTAGCTTTACTTTTTTTTTGTGCATGGCGTTTTTTTAAATTTGAAAAAAAAAGAAATAAAATTGTAATTATTTAAAAAAAAAAATATTTCAAGTATAAAAAATTACAAAATACTACCAGTAAAGGTAAGGAAGAAGTGTTTTTAGTTGTTGGATGTGATATTTAAATTAGTGCTTTTCGCGTCTGTCATACATTTAACCAACACCAAAATGCATGTGGGTGTTTTTTGGTGTTGTACTTGATGTCGCGGCGATACCACCTTATATAAATTCGCCTTGGTCGAAAACATTTTATTATTATTGAAGCATATTTCAAAAAGCTCAATAAATCTCAATAAAGCGTATCGCCAAGTATCGAACACAAAAACGATAATCTCTTCCCACCCGTAACATGCAACCAAACCAAATGTTTCTGTGTCTAAAAGTTTTAGTTTTAATTTTTTTTTTTAAACTAATTTTATTTTATTTTTATAAAAAACGATTTTATTTAAATAAACGTTCACAAACCAAAACCAATTCAAAAACTAAACTTATTTTCTATTTTTCACAAAATATTTTAAATTAAAAAGCAAAGGTATATTTTATATTACATATTTTAACAAACAAAGTTTCTTATTATAAAGTATAAATAATATTGTTTTAAACTCTTGTGGGAATAAATCTATTTAAATAAATAAGATGCAGGAATATACGTATGTATATATAAATATACATATATATAACTCCCCCATTATTAAATTGACGCTCCGAGGAACTTTATATTCAAAATGTTATTATTTTGTTAAACATAAAACATTATCTTCCAAACTTATTCCACACAAGAAATATATTTCTTTTTTCTTTTTATATGAGATTTATAATATTTGTGCCCTGTTCGACTTATTACATGATCATTATCAAAACGGTCTACAGAAATCTTCCTAAATTTTGCATGATTTTTTCCCCCTCTATCACTCTTTATATAAATTTGACCAGTTTGAATTTCACTTTCTTTACGGAAGCGATTTAGCTTTGAAATCGATTTTTCCTTTAATGCTATAATTTTTTGTTTTATTCTTGGATATTCTTGTGCCCCTATGGAACCGTTTTGAAAATCAATAGGTCTGCAACCTGTGGTTGAATGAATCGTGTTATTGTAAAAGGTAATTACTTTGTAAATTTTTTCTTCAACACTATCACTATCTCTATTCGGGTCATGTCTAAGTAAACGAATGTGTTCATTCATAGTATTATGAAGGCGTTCCACATCTGAATTAGATGTGTGATTATTATTCGAAATAAAATGAATTTCAATATTATTTTCCTTTAAGAATTCATTCAATGGCAACGCTTTGAAACCTAACTCATTGTCAGTTACGATTTTCCCAATGGTGCCTACAATACTCTTATACCGAATTAATGCCCTCTTGAATTCCACCCAAGTCCTATTCTGTATCTTTATTGCTTGAGCGAATTTCGAGAACTTATCAATAACTGTTAGAAATAAAGTTTTATCTAAACAATAAAAAACATCTACGTGAACAACCTGACCAGGCTTGTCAGGAGTTTTAGTAATTTTGAATTTTTGTTTTACTGGATTGCGATCATATTTTTCCAAATTACAGATATGACAACTGTTTATAAATTGTTGTATTCTCACCTTGAGTTTTGGATGATATATTCTTCCTTTAAGTTGTTCAAAATTTTCATTAATGCCACGATGATTATTTCTTTCATGCTCTTGCTTAATAACTTCACTTAGGACATTTTCATCTGAAACATCATTAAGACAAATGCAGCATTTTGCTATTTTTAAAACAGAATTTTGTTTAAAATACTTGCAAACAGTCTCTTTGAAAAGTTCATAGGTTAAACCATCCTCAATAAAAATTGCATTTACTCTTTTAGGATGAAAATGATCTTTAATGAGTTTTATCATTATATTTTCATTGAAATTATTTATACTTATAATTTTCCTATTATTTTTTTAAAATTACTTTATTTTCTATTTTAAGCGAAACAGAATTTGATTTTTTAAAAACGAACTGATTTTTGTAAATATTGAGGGGAGAACTGCTAGTAGAAATTAAATTTGATTTTTGTAAAATATTAATCTGTGGTTGTATTCTGGATAATGCATCCGCATTTTTATTATCTGCACCTCGTTTGTACATAATTTCATAATCATATTCCTCTAGTTTTAATCTCCATCTTACCAACTTCGAATTTGGTTCTTTAATAGAGACAAGCCATTGCAATGGCTGGTGATCTGTCTGTATTATAAACTTTCTTCCAAACAGGTATGGACGAAAATATGTTACAGCCCACACTACTGCCAACAGCTCTTTCTCAACTGTACTATAATTAACTTCATGCTGATTCAATGTTCTACTTGCATAACAAATAGGGTGGTTGTCTTGCGAAAGTACCGCCCCTAGAGCAAAATTACTTGCATCAGTGTTTAAAACGAATTTCTTGTTAAAATTAGGATAAGCCAAAACTGGATCATTAGTTAAAAGCAATTTCAACGTTTTAAAACTCTCCAAATATTCAAAGTCACTCGTATCTATCTTAACATTCTTTTTTAAATATTTGGTCATGGGTTTTGCTATTCTTGAATAGTCTTTTATAAATTTACGATAATAGCCACTAAGACCCAAGAATTGCTTTATTTCTTTTTGAGTTTTTGGCAAAGGATAATTTGTTACACACTCCACTTTCTTTGCATTGGGTTTTATACCTTTTTCCGTTACAACATGGCCCAAGAATTCCGTCTCTCTCTTCAAAAATTCGCACTTGTCGACTTGGATCTTCAAATTTGCAGCTTTTAATTTGTTAAATACAAGACGCAGTGAGTTTATATGCTCTTGAAGAGAAGTTGAATAAACAATTATATCATCCATATATACTAAGCAAACTTTATTAACTAAATCTCCAAGAACACTATTCATTAGCCTTTGAAATGTGGCTGGGGCCGTTTTAAGCCCAAAAGGCATTCTAGTAAACTCATAATGGCCTCCTTCGACAGAGAATGCCGTCTTATGAATATCTTTCTCGTCAATTTCCACTTGGTGGAATCCTTTAGCCAAGTCTAATGTAGTAAAATACATACTTCTTCCCAGCTTATCGAGAATCTCATCAATATTTGGTATAGGAAATCGATCATCTATTGTCTTCTCATTAAGTTTCCTATAATCCACAACAAGCCGCCATTTCTTAATTCCACTAGCATCATCTTTCTTTGGAACTATCCATATAGGAGCGGAATAAGGGGAATTCGACGGTCGTATTATCTTACTAGTCAACATTTCCTGGATTTGTTTTTTAACTTCATCCCTATGAACGTAAGGATATCTATAATTTTTTGAAAATACGGGTATTTCATCTCTGGTAATTATTCTATGCTTTATTGCATTTGTAAAACTTAAGTTTGAATTTGTTACGTGAAAAAGTTCTTCATAATCATTTAAAATGGTTTTTAAGTTGAGTTTTTCCTCTGCATTTAAATGATTAATTCTCACTTTTTCCAATAAAGCTGCCTCACAAAAATTTTCCTTTAACAAATTAGTATCAACTAAATGATAATTATCGCGCGTAACTGGCCACGAATTATACTCAGTTAGATAAATAATGTTAGGACATTTAGCTGAAGTTTCTACTTCAACTTTAAAATTTTTTGCATTGTAAATACCTTCTGTAACAATAGACTCGCCAATATCATCTCGCTGTTCCGCTATATGAACAAGTCCACACTCAACATTAGTGATCAACAATATCTTTCGAAACCCTAAAAACAACAACGGTAAAATTTTACCATTTACATTGAGTTCATTTCTTTCATAATCTACAACGGCTTTATATTTTCGCAGTATATCGTTTCCAATGATTCCATCGTAATTGTCATGGAATTTACATTCTATTAAATAAATACTCTCATTTTCATCACCCAATTCAGAAAACATTGGCACTTTATAAACAGTATTTGCCAAAACTTCATTTTGGAGAGTTTTTAACATTAAATTTGTAGAATTAATTCTCCATTTTGGATTGCATAAGCCTGGATTTACTATTGAGTGGGTGGCCCCTGTATCAATTATAAATTTAAGACGTTTTTTTAATACTATATGAGGTAATTGTCGGGAGAGGCTTGAAAACGAAAATTTTGTAATAAATTATTATCAGCCGAAACGTTTAAATGATGTGAATCTTGAAATCGGTTTTGAACGTCACCAATACTTGATTCACACGAACTTTTTCCGACGTTATACAAATTATTTTCGGACTTAACATTTCTCCTAGGCTGTGGTCTTGATAATTTACGAGGAGGATTTTGGTAACACGAATTGAAATTCCTCCCATTTTTTACAACTGAAGTATTTGAAAAATTATTAAAATTATTTTTCCGTATCATATTAATATCCATTGGTTCTGGAATAGATTGATTAGAAAAAGAAGTTTGATTTATATTTGAAGATGCGTGTTTGTAATTCTGATTGTAATTATTATTCGGAACGTAATTACTATTCCGGTAAGTGTTATATTTACCTTTATACCCGTTAAAATTTCCATTATTATTAATATTCCCAAATTTATTCAAATTTCTATCTACTGTAGATCGATTCAAATTTTTATTATAACTATTATTCCTGCCATTATCTCCATAATTTCCATACCCAGATGTAAAAAGAATGTTCATTGCATCCTCTAGGCTTACTGGATTCCTACACGCTAATACCGTTTTCATAGGTTCAGGAATTTTTGCTTTAAAAATATCAAGAGCAGTTTTCATATTGTTTCTACCAATCTGCTCACTATCTGAATTTATTCCTAACTCCAAGACTGTTTTATTACTTAAACTACGAAGTTTATCCTTTATTTCATTGTAAAAGTCAATGACATTTGTTCTAAAACTTACAGAACGAAGATTATCAAAAAGCTTCTCCACGCTCTGATATTCCCCAAAATAATTGCATAAGATATTCTTGATATCATTCCACGTTTGTACATGAAAATTAATTTCAATAGCCTCTTTGGCTTTGCCCTTACATTTATTTTTAATCAAATCTATAAAGAAAAGTTGCGATTGTTCATCATATTGAACGAAAAGTGGGTTTATTCTATCAACTAATGAGATAAAGGTATACAAATCTTTTTTGTCGCCAGAAAATTCAGGTAATTTCCCAATTAATTCAATCGGACTTAAAGATAAAATATTTAATGCAATACCTTCTTGAGCCATTTTTTAAAAGGATGTAATATTCTTCAAACGCAAAAATAATTCTTTAACGAAGTCAAAAAAGGCACAAATTTGTGTATTTATACAATTATTTGTTTATAAATAAAAATTATTTAATAACATCATATTTTAAGAATTATTTTTTTTTAACACAAATTTAACACAAAATATAAAGTATATAATTATCAAATATTGTAATTTAATAAATTATTAATTATTTTATTTAATTAAATAATTTAATTAAAAGATAATAAAAATTTAATTAATAAGATTAATTGCTAACATTAATTTATTTAAAAGATAATAAAAATAATAATACTTAAAGTAAGTTTGTACTCGTAGCTGCTCCTTTAACTCCTTAAACTCAATAAATTCTCTAGGCAATTCATTTGTTATCCAATCTCCTTTAACTCCTTAAACCCAATAAATTCTCTAGGCAATTCATTCGTTATCCAATTTCTTCTCTTTGGCTACTTGAAGTTGATTTTATTTATTTAAGTTTTTTGTAAAATTTTCTTTAAACCTTAAAAAAAATTCTTCTTCTTAATATCCTTTCCTTTTGTAATGTTTCTCTTTTTCAAATTATATATTTTTATATTATCCTTTAAAATTTTATTTATATTGTTTTTTTTATATTTTTATATTGTTTTTTATATCTTTTTTACATCGTTTTTATATTTTTAAGCCTTTTTCATTAAAAGTAAAAGGACTCACAAAAATTTTCTTTTTTTTAATTAATTTGAGTTTTTTGGATTTTTGTAATTTTTTATAAATGTATCCTGGAGGGTCCCGTAGGAATCGCAGGATTATTCTAATTGCTTTAATTAAATTTAATCCTTTTTAATTTAATTTACTTATTTTTTCACATACACATGCACATACCAATTTTAATTTTTCTTTTATCGTCTTTAATTTAACCACTTTTATTATTATTACAGTTTTTATTAAAATTTTTTAAGTTAATTTTTCTTAAAATTTTATTTTAACTTGTCTTTTTATTTTTATGTTTATATTTTATTTTCTATCTTGCCAATTTTTAAATTAAATTATTCACTTTCATAAATCCATTGGGTTAGCTTACAATTTGAATGTCAAGATTAAAAGCATCTCACCTCACTTCTTCTGTGTTAAATTTTTTTCAGCAACGACAATGTTTTAAATTCAGTTTTCAAAATATTTTTCATTCATTGATTTCAAAATATTTTTCACTCACTGTTTATTTTTTATTTAACTTTATTTAATTTTTAATATAAAAATTTAATTTTTTTTCACTTCTTCTGTGTTAAATTTTTTTCAGCAACATCAATGTTCTAAATTCAGTTTTCAAAATATTTTTCATTCATTGTAAAATAAGTCTTTCCTTTTAAATTTTTTTATTTCAATTTTTTTTTTTTGAAAATTTTGTATATTAAAATTTTATTTAATTTTTTCTCTTATTTCAATTTTTTCAAAAATTTTATATGTCAAAATTTTATTTAATTTTATTTAATTTTTTTTAAATGTTTTGTTTAAATGTCTTGGTTTAATTTATTTTTGAGTTTTGATTTTTGATTGGTCACAGTTCACAAGTTCACTCTTTTATTTAGTTTTTTTTCAGTTATATCCTGGAGGGTCCCGTAGGATTCGCAGGATAAATTATTTGAATTACTATAATGTTTATTTCGTTTTTTTTTTTTACTTTCGAATACCCTTTAAGACATTAAAATGTCTGATATCCTTTTTTTTTTTTTTTTTTTTTTAGTATAATTTCCGCTTATACTATTTCAAAAGGATACTCGGGTATCCTACCGACTGCGCCAGTTTTAGTTTTAATTTTTTTTTAAAACTAATTTTATTTTATTTTTATAAAAAACGATTTTATTTAAATAAACGTTCACAAACCAAAACCAATTCAAAAACTAAACTTATTTTCTATTTTTCACAAAATATTTTAAATTAAAAAGCAAAGGTATATTTTATATTACATATTTTAACAAACAAAGTTTCTTATTATAAAGTATAAATAATATTGTTTTAAACTCTTGTGGGAATAAATCTATTTAAATAAATAAGATGCAGGAATATACGTATGTATATATAAATATACATATATATAACTTCTAAACTCAGACTATGCCAACTAGAAATTTTTTTATGTTTTTTTAAATATTCTAAGAAAGAAAAAACGGAAATCATGACAAGGCAATTTAATAATAAGGGAATATAGCATCAGAAGAAACATATACGCAATTTGACCTGCAAATTCAAAATTACCACGCTATGCTCTTAAAAAACTTAGAAAACGCACAAATATTTTCGTTTAAAAGCGAAAACAATCTTAATAAATTTTTAATGAACAGAAATTTTTAGTTACAAAAAATTATAATGATTAATAATGTGAACATTTATAATGGTTATTTTAGATAAAGTACAGTTCTATTTTATACATTTTTTTTAAATATTTCAATTTAATTGTGTTTAAGTTTGAGGTCGTTTTTTATTATTTGTAGTATAAGGTAGAGTAAATAAAATTGTAGTATAGATATTTTTGACTACTCATTTATGTAGCATCATCAGGAAAAAAAAATTAATGGTAACAAAAAATTACAACTTTGCAAATTTTTTTCTTTTTCTTTTTTCCCTGCCGAGTATAGCCAAAGTAACTAAATTTCACCAAAAAGTAACAGTTATACTTAGTAGTAAAAAACAAGAATAATTTTAAAATTTTTTTAATTAATCCTTTCAAAAATAGACTCCAAAAGACATAGACTGACATTAAATCTAAACTTAAAGTTTAAAAGGGAGTAATTTGTAAGCACCTTTTTCCAAAATATAACAAATTTACACCAAATTTCCACTTAGAATAGATCACCCTTTTATTGTTTATTCTGTATTTTTTACCTTTTATTAGAGCGTTCGTAAGATTCAAGACTGTGTAAGTTTTAAGCGTCTGCTGTTATATTCTACGTAGCCATACACTTACTACGTAATTTCCAAGTTCCTATCTACCTATACTCGTATATCAAAAATTAACGCTATATACGCCAATTAATTAATTAAGGAGTGGCCTGCACTCAACTTTACCATTAACAATGGAAACAGTAAATTCCCCCTTGCCCCTTCCCGATTATGTCCAAAATTTACACAGCTTTTCATCGCTAAATACCAAAGGCACATACTGAATTTAATTTCAATATGTCATACGGTGTGACCTTTATAGCGTTCACAAAATTTGGTGGTAGGGAAACTACCATTTGCCCCCTCCTGATTATGCCCAAGAACTCTTCGTCTTCATATACCATCGGCACATACTAAATTTAATTTTGATATGTCAAACGGTATGACCTATACAAACTCCACAAAAATAGTGGTATAAACGACCACCCACCCACAGACGTAATCACGAGAATAGCCAATATGGATTCAGGAGACCTCAAAACATATAAATCAGTAGAAACCCCGACCTCGATTTTTTTCATGTTTACTATACTTTACCTTATACTAAGTAAAAAAAGTAAAAACATAACGCCATAATATGGCGTTATTATATGTATTGTGAAATCGTTTGAACTGTTACAAACAGACAGTTGAAATTTAAACAGAATCTGTTTTGCTAAGTCCGTTAATCAGTGACCGAAATAAACTAATAATTCTTGGAAAAAAAAAACAAACTTCAAAACAGACAGATGCGCATCAAATCTAAACAAAAAAATAAACTTTTTGTAGTAGTTTTTGTAATATCAACATTGCTGAATTTCAATTATCAAATATAAGGCATACAACAAATTTTATTGGCTGTAGGGACACCCTACCGTTTCCAATTTTATACTTTTTGTAGCGGACATAACAATAAATGCTCTTTGTAAATGTCAAGTATTTGTCTATAAAGATTCAAAGATGAGGACATATTGAAAATTTTCAAGTATTTATCTATTAGGATCAAAAGATATGATCATATACTTTAAATTTCATTAACTAAAAGTGGTCCCTTTAATTTCCAAATTTATACTGCTTGCTATAAAGGGCATAGTTACATATATTACTATGTAAGTATCAAGCATCTGTTTGTAATGGTTTAAAAGATAAAGTCATACATGAAAAATTTCGTCAGTTACGAGAACACTCTTTAATTTTGTTTACACTTATTGTTGCTGGCACAGAAATTGAAATTATATATTTGTTGTTATAGAGGACTTAGCAATACAGATTATTTCTAAATTTCAACTGTTTGTCCATAACGGTTCAAAATTTTTGCCATAAACATCAAATTACATCAACTTTTGGGACCCCTTATTTTTATACCCTTCACCACAGATGGAAAGGGTATATCTAAGTTTGTCATTCCGTGTGTAATTTCTACAATATTCATTTCCGACCCCATAAAGTATATATATTCTGGATCCTTATACATAGAGAAGTTGATTAAGCGATGTCCGTCTGTCCGTCTATCCGTCTGTCCGTCTGTCCGTCTGTCCGTGTTAGTGTTGTAATGTCATTTGCCAAGGCACCAGAAGAGATACAAAAAATTTAAGCACAACAATCTGTCAGGCATATTTTCGAAAATTTTGGTATTGCAATTCAGCAACATTGGATCATTCCTTTGGAGACTGCGGGCCAAAAACCACGCCACCTACATTTCACGTTTTTTTAAATTTTTTTCGGCTTTAATGATTCTGTTTTGCCTTTTTTTGTCAAATAAATATTAGACTGCGACAGGTAGATCGCAAGGAGTGCATAAAGATCTCGGGGGATCAATAACCCCCTGCGAGAGGCAATTTTTGTTTGGGGGGTCAATATGAGGAAATTTTTTTTTTTGTAAGGATTCCTTTTTGCTTCAGTCTCACCGTTCTAACTCAATATAGATTGCAGAAAAGTCCTAAATTTAAAAAAAAATTTCAATAAAATTTATAAAAAATTTGTTTTAAATTTCTTTTGCTAAAATATTTACAAAAAAATTTACAAAACATTTTCAAAAAGATATTTTACAGAAAAATATTCGAAAAAAAATGTTTTTAAAAAATTTTCCAATAAATTTTCGAATGAAATTTTACAAAAAATTTTTAAAAAAATATTTTTACAAAGCAATTTTACAAACAATTTTCGAAAAATTAAATCAAAAATTTCAATATTTCTTTGAAAATGAAAATCATGACTGTAACATAACATATATTTAATATTAAGAATATACATATGTGTATGTATGTGTGTATATAGAGTAACATATTTTTTTAAATGCGTTTGATTTTTAAATAGATGAGATCTCTGTTTTAAGGATACAGAATACAACTATCAAAAATAAAATACACACGATTATAGGTAAACGATTATTTTGAAGCCAGTATAGCTACATGACTACACGACCACCGTTGCGGCTGTCATCAGCTTAGGCTAATTTCTATTTTATTCAACAAAAGAAAATGTCACAAAATTGTAAGTTACAAATTCGTATACAAACAAAAAGTTTTGGAGGAAATATTTATAATTTTTTGAAAAATTTATTTAATTTTATAAAAGCAAAATAACAACAATGTCAGAGTTTACGATGTAGCTGTCGTCTTCAATATCATTAGGTCAACAATATGGATAATGCTGTACATGTCTGTATAAATAAAATCACCATGGTGAAGGGTATAGAAGATTCGGCATGGCCGAATATATAGCACTTTTACTTGTTTTATTTAATTTTTGTTTTGATTATAACGGACATCGTAATGGACATTCTGTCTAATTTTTCAGTGTTTTACTATAACGGTACAAAAAATAATGCCATGTAGGCGACACCCTTTAATTTTCTAATACAAATTTTATAATTGCTGTTATAGTGAACTAAGCAATAGACGTTCATAATTCAGGACCATATGTAATAATTTACGTCACATATGGGGACACCCTTTAATTTTTAAGTTTTTATTATTAGGAGCTAATGGTATGCACTTTTTTTAATTACGGTTCAAAATATACTGAAAATGCATGTATGTTGTAAGCGAACACCCTTTTATTTTTAAAAATTTGAGCCGCTTTTAAAATGGGACCAATCTGAAGCATAACCTTTCTAATAAAGAAAACTTCAAAATCGATTTAGCAATGACTGAGTTCTGTGTACACAAACATAAAATAACAACATTTAGACGAATTGAAGTCGGTTAAAAAAATTCTCTGTTACTTTATTCCCAAATCGTGTATAACTGTGTAATTCAAACTGTCCTGCGTCCGAATTTTATACAACGTTCTTACAAAAATGCACATAAATCTTTCTGTTTCCTATCTCGATTTTATGTATTTATAATCACAATAAGTGTTTATAAAGCCAACGTTGATTAAAAGATATACATTTGCTCTCTAGTTGTAGTCATAGTTTTTTTAGGGGTTAACAATCTGGGTTGGTCTTGTCGGCCGGCCCATTTTCGTTTATTTCATTGTTTAAGGTTAAAGTTGGTGGAATAAATTTATGTATGCAAAAATATACGTAAACAACTTTGTTGGATTTGTTGCTTTGCAAAAAAGGATAAAAACATGCACATGATAAAGTAAAGACAATACTAATACTTTTGTCTTTAGATATTTTCTTTTTCACTTTAATGTATGAAATGAGCGTCATAGATTTAATCCAACTAACTCAGCATTTTCTTTTTATCAAAGCATTTATACAGGCGAAATAGATTTTAACATAATATCTTGTTTTTTTTTAATAAATATATGTAGTTTCTTACCCGTATGTAAGAAACAGGTTTTTACATCATCTTTTTTACTGCAACATTTTTGTGTTTAAAAACCCTGAAAAGCATAATAAAATAATAATAATGTGTTAAAATTTTTTATTTTAAGCTAGCTGTAGCCGCCGATATTTTGCCGATTTTGCTTTGAAAGTATTTCACACCAATGGTAAGACTCTTACTTTTATAGAGTAGCACCTACAAAAGAAAAATGCTACTAAACTAAGAAGAAACTAACAATAGCAGATACTTATAGCCACACTCAAGTCGTAGTATTGTTACGAAATTTTAAAAATTAACGCTAAATAACAAAAATAATATAATCACATAATTTTTGTATTTTACAAAATAACCAAATTATACAACATGTACGCGACTTAAAAATATTGTTAAGTTTTAATTATTCAACAATGGTTTCCTTCAAAATTAAACACGCATCCTTCACTTACAGGTTCAAATAAATACTCACTCGCAACCTGTGTATATATGTATATGTATGAGCTACCTAAAAAATTTTCTATAACAACAACTAAAGCAAACTTAGCAAACTGGGAAAGTCCCGATTGTAGAAAAATAACCGCTCGTTTCTATTAAGTTTTTGCAACAATGTAATTCCACAAATCAAATACAAATTTTATTCAATTGGCTATTTGGCAGTAAGTAATTCATATTTTGTCAGCGCCATCTGTGTTTAAACTATCCCACTTTCGAAAATTAAAGGTGCCGTACTAATAAGCAGTACTTTTATACCGGAAAGCGTACTTTCACTTTTTTCTCTACTTTCTCTTGGAAATAAGACATTTTTACGGAAAAAATGTATCCTATATTGAGACCAGGATACTTAGGTACCTCCTCAAAAAATTTTGTTAAAATCCATCCAGTAATTTTTTCGCGATGCGAACGCAAAGGAAAAGCAGACAGACAGACGGAAATATGTATAGATATTCTAGGTTATGTGTGGTTGTGTATGCTATTTTTTTAGTGAGGGCTGTACAGGTCATACCGTTTGACATATCAAAATTAAATTTTGTGTGTGTCTTTGTAATATGGTGATGAAGAGCTGTATAATTTTTGGGCATAATCTGAAGAGGCCAAGAGGTAGTTTACTCTTGACATAACACAATTAAACTCAGTATGTGCCTTTGGTATGTGGTGGTCAAGAGCTCTATAGTTTTTGGGCATAATCGGGAGCGATCAAGGTTTACTTGATACCCCAATTTTGCAAACGTTCTACAGGTCATACTGTTCGACTTATCGAAATGAAATTCAGTATGTGCCTTTGGTATATGAAGGTGATGAGCTGAATAGTCTTTAGCAGAATCGGGAGGGGGAAGAGTGTAGTTTTCCACCGAAAATATTTATTTTTTGATTTGAATATACTTTGAAATTTTTCTTATGTAATATATCCATCAAAATATCTGTTTCCATGAGGTGTGGTAAAGTTCAGTCTAGGCCACTTTAGATTTACGCGTAGTTTGTTTTATTATTGATGCTACACAATTATCCAATTCACTATAGGAAATGTTACCCCTTTTTTTGGCCAAAATTTATTACAGGCAAATGATAGTACCAATTTCAATGACTTTTTTTGACCTGACTTTTGGAAGACTATTAAGAGGGAGGGAGGGATCCTTAAAGTTTTGCATACACTCAAAAAAAACGTTAGTAAAGTTATCTAAAAAACTAACTAAAAACTAAAAGGGGTTTCCAGGGTTATAGGTTTCCGTATCCAAGATTTTTTAGATCTTTGATAGATTCTCTGTTTTTTTACAAATTTTTTTTTTCGAGTGTACTCTTATCTTTAAAGATAGCAGTAGAAATTAAGCTTACCAATTTAAAGAAGTAACAAACAAAGTTATTTTTTAAAAGGATTATATTCAAAAATTTGATTTTCGAGTTCCAATTCGTCAACTACGTTGTGTTTCTCTCTCTATGTATTGAATAAATCTGAATTTATCCCGCATTAGTCACCTGGAAAAATAGGTTTTTTATAAAATTTTGCAGATATCCGCAGTTGAAATTTATAAAATCCGGAAGGTAATTTATTGTCTTAAAGAAATATTATGGTTTTATGGCTAGCATGTGCTAGCATTTTTTTTTGAAGTCTAAATAAAATTCCAATTCATAATTCCATAAGTTCATCTTAAGGTCACTTTAATTTTTCCAATTTAATCGATCTAATAGACGAGTTTACCAAAATTTCACTATATATCATTAAAGTACTCACCTTCGACATTATTTTCCATTATTTAGTTTTTGCAAATTATAAATTATTATTATGAAAACCTTTATTACAAGCTATCCCAAATTCTCTGCACTCAATCGTTTTTTGTTAACTAATTTACAAATCGCAAGCTAAACATGTGATAAAGTAACAGTCAGTTAAGTCTTTCGAATTATTTAAATAAAGATATTTACTTTGTTTTTGTTTTTTATATTGAAGCAAAAAAAATACACTTAACAAAAATTTTGATTTTAACTTTTGGCCAAAAAAATGGGTAAAATTTCCTATGCAATGGCCTAACGGTACCAAATTGAACATGTGCTTTTTTCAATAGTTTTTAACAAATACAAGGCCTATTTAATCAATAAACTGCTCTAAGAGCATAAACTTTAAAAGGCTACACGTAAAATTTACGTGGTTTTAGTAGTACATGGCGTTAGTAAGAAGAATATAAATTTGTAGAACTTTTTTATGTAGTGAATGATAAAGGCAAGTAAAAAACCGACGTATGGCAAGGTTGGTATCAACTTTTGCGCCATTACTAACTTCCAGCCACTTTAGTGACATCAGGGCCAACGATAGTTTCTTTCGCCGATAAGAATTAATGCCCCACTACAACAGATAAAAATTTTTTTTTCATTCCTGAATTGAATAACAATGATGTCCAGGAGATGTGGTTTCAACAAGACGGCGCAACATGTCACACAGCTCGTGCCACAATAGATTTATTGAAAGACACGTTTGGTGACCGCCTAATTTCACGTTTTTGACCTGTGAATTGGCCTCCAAGATCTTGTGATTTAACACCGCTAGACTACTTCCTATGGGGCTATGTAAAGTTATTGGTCTATGCGGATAAGCCACAAACGCTTGACCATTTGGAAGACAACATTCGCCGTGTTATTGCCGATATACGGTCACAAATGTTGGAAAAAGTCATCGAAAATTGGACGTCCAGATTAGACTACATCCGCGCCAGCCGTGGCGGTCATATGCCAGAAATCATATTTAAAATGTAATGCCACAAAATTATCTTTCGGATAAATAAAATTCATGTCAATCGAATAATCCATCGTTCTTTTGTTGCAACTTAAAGTTCTATACCTCCAATTATTTTCTTTTTTTTTTAATCGGCGTTTTGTATTAGGAGGAATTTTACAATAAATCATACATTTTGTTCCAAATTAGCTATGTTTTGATAGGGCTGGATGGAGACCCAATTTTTCTGTTATTCGCATTATGCTATAGCTTTTCTTTAAAATAATTAAAGTACTTATATTATATATAAGCAAAATAACTACAACACCTTTAAAATAATAATCCGATCATAAATAAGTCCTTCACAACAAAAATAATAAACACAGACCTATAAGAACATTTTTTGGAGATATTTTCAAGGAATAGCCAAATTCATCTTACAATTTGAGTTATAAACTTTTTATGACATTTAAAAAAATATGTATGCTCGAGGTATCTACCTTTAGGGGCTTAACCCTAAGCTCCACTTTACCCTGTAGAAGTAAGGTTCGGATATACTGTTCAAATCTCCAGAAATTTCATTAAGATAAACATCTCAGTTCACAAGCTACCGAATTATTTCCAACACAAAACGTTTTTAAAACACTATGCAGTGAAAAAGTTAAATTAAAACACTTTTGAAAGAACCTTTTAAAGGTCCCAATAAGCTACTACAAGCATATCTGTACTGAATATGACCTTCCTTTTTTGTTTAAATATTGAATTATCCGCATACGATGTATAGGGTTTTTTTTCATAAAATATTTATTTATTTGTTTATTTGTTTATTTATTTATTTATTTATTTATTTATTTATTTGTTTATTTATTTATTTATTTATTGGCCAAATATGAAAAAGTTATGCAATATCGCAAAAATATTTTTTTGTTTGTAAAACAAATTATAAATCTAAACTTATTTCATCATTCTTAAAATATTCCACTTTCATATATGTATGTATATGTACATATATAAACACAACAAAGTATATCACACTAAAAGTTACATTCAAATTTCCTGAAATGAGTTGTATCGGAAATTAATGTGGCTTTTACTGGTCAAAAAATATTATAGAGGAAAAAAAAAATATAATAATTTTGGTTTATTGACGCAAATTGTGTATGTCATTTTAAGTGCGTATTTTATGATGAACTAATCTTATTTCCGCATGTTTATCGTATGACATAAAACGTTATGAAGCATTAAACAAACATGGCTTTGATGAAAAATTACATTAAAATTTTGACAGTTTTCATCTAAAGTTAATAGTGTTGCCAATGGCTGTTTGGTTGTTATTATTGATGCCACTTATATTTTTTAATATCTTTTGTTGTGCACGGTGGGTGGGAAAACTTGAAATAAAAGTCGTATTTAAATGCATTTTGCTGGTTTTTTTTTAAGCGAAGAACTTTGGCTTAGCAGCACCGTTTTCTGTGACAAATTTTTTGAAAGTCGGCAGTTGTTTTTAAGGTAATTTGAGTTTTGAAATTGTTAAATTTTGGTAAAATTCGACAAACTTATCGGTCATTATGAGCATTTTATGATGCTCATAATAATCCATCATAGCGAAAAAAAATAGAAGACTATAGGTTTTTTTTGCAATCGTTTAGTCTTAACGGTTGTCGAAACATTCATAAAAGCTCAGTGTTTGGTACGCTTTATAGACTGGTGGAACCATTGATCCATTTGTCTTCATAAATAACGATGGTCAGAATGTTACAGTAGTATAGAAAAATACTTATAAATTTTTTCGTTCCTAAATTGGAAGACATTAGTATTGCAGATATGTGGTTTCTTTGGTGCTTAAGAAAGGAATTTTCTTTAATCGGCTGATGCGAACTTAAGTATAAACTTAAAGTTTTTAAGTATAAACTTACCACAAATTAGATAACCATTCAACAACTTATGGGAAACTTTGGGCAAGTTTTGCTCTAACTTTTGAACTTAAAGAAAAGGTTGAATGACCAGTTTGAACCTACATATCGCACACAAAATCACAAACAGTCACAACACAAAATTCACAAATTTCCAGGAGAGTCAAAAACATTTTTAAAAACGTGGTTGCAATGGTTTCATGCAACATGAAAGTAGTTATAACTGTGTTCGAAATTTTACGAAATTTCCGTGATTTACGTTTTAGCCTCTTTCAGAAGAAAGAAAAGAAAAAAATATTTCCGATTAGTGGTCACATTAGCCAGTGTTGTTGTTTGCCTATCAATTTTATTTTGTGGTCAGACTATGGCAAACAAATATTTGACTATTTCAGGCAACTGTGACCGTACCTTAAGAGTAAAAACAGCAGATAAACTAGTAGGAAATTGGGAAACTTACAGTGCACTGTGGGTCAGAATCAAAATATTTTGGAAATAACTCTGCCAGAGAAGAGCTAAACCAATTGATCCAAAATTTAATGGGAGCATAGCAGAGGAGTATCTGAGCTAAAGTTCTGACTTTGAGCACTTGACACGGGTGGTGCTATGTGGTATCATATGACCATGTATAATCTTTAGAAATCATAAAAATTTGAGGTATGAGGTACCCAACTTTGAGACCACATAGCGCCACCACTGGAATCTGTATGGTACCCAGTTTCAACTCTTAAGCTCAAAAACTACTCTGCTATGCTCATGTCAAAATTTGTATCAGTCGGTCTAACCCTTTACTAATGGCTGGGTTAATTCCAAAATATTTTTTTCTGCCCTACTATGCAGTGTAAGGCAATATTTAACAACACTAAGGTGAAAAATATATTAGATTCGGCACGACTGAATGTAGCACACAAAAAATGTACAATTTTCAGCGGTAACTGCACAGTAATATGTATAGCTGGAATATAATTAAAGTGTAAAATACTTTTTGAATTCAATAGATCTTTGCGGTTAAAAAGCGGATAAAAAGCTGGAGTTAAACTAAACTATTTTTAAAAAAAGTATTCGATACTGTTTGTAATTTAATGACATCATTAAGAGTTTAAAAATTATTTGTTTCTTTTATATATACAAAATGTTCTTCAACGTTTTCTACGGAATAGAAATTAACGAAATAGCGTTTAAATATAAATGTTTAAATAGACGCAATCACTTCATTTAGAATTTTCTCAGCATGCTATTTTCTCCAAACATCCTATTTTAGGTAAAATCTCAAATCAAAAGCTTTTAAGTTATAAAACAAAAAATATAAAAACAGACAAGAAAAAATTATATGTATATATATATACACCGACCTATTTATATAAACAGACATGGTTAGTGGTAGAAGTGTTCTGTGGAAGTAAAAGACAAAAAGTATGGTAATAATGGCTGTGTCTGTTTTTAATGTAGAACTAAAAGTCAATGTCTCCCGGAAGTATCATAGATCTTGTGGATGCTTAAGCTAAAGGCATCTTTTTCATCTAAAATTTTTATTAGTGTGTATATATGGTAGTGAGTGTGTTTGGGGAGATGTGTCTGTAATTATTCATTATAACCTTTACTGTGAACATGTTATTTTATTGTTAGTAAAGTTGTGATGATATCAGTTGCCAAGTCTTATCTAATGTGTGAAACAACAAAGTAAAAGTTAATTATTGGAATTAAAACATTAGCAAGAAAATTTGAAAAATACATACATATAATTTTTCTATTTCTTAAATATTTTTGAATAAAGTCAAGAGTAAATTTAAACCCAAATAAGCTCTTGTCGTAGAAAAGACACACAATATTTTTATGACAGGGTAAAAACGATGCAATGTCCGTCCTGCCAGCTCCTTCCTTTATGGGTCTCTTTTCGACCCCCTTCCGTCCACAATGATTATAGGTAACCGTTTTGAAATTTACATAAAGTCACGATTTTATGATGATTTCAAACTGTCGACTGGTAACTGTTGGCTTTCTTTTTCATCATCGAGCCTCTACACTCAGAATATTTTTACAGTAACTGATTGTAGTTTATTTAAAAAGTATTCCGTACAGTTATTTTTAACTGAAAAAACATTTAAAATTCAAAGCATTTTATTTTTCTACTGATTCCAACATTCATTTCTAAAAAAACTGAATATAAATACTGATTTTCTGTTACAGTTAATATTTTCATTTATTTTAAGTTGAAAATTCGGTTATTCCAAAAATAATAAAACTAAGTATGTATGTTAAAACTATTTGATAGTTTTAGAAAAAAAATCAAAATAACAATATTTGTTTGAAAAAATCATATACATATACACATGCATGTATATAAATTAGATAAAAATTTGTAAAATAATTATTTAGTGCACCCAACCGCGGTACCACATTATCTGGTAAGTAATTCAAGTACCATAGGATAAAAGCTATGTCAAATATAATAGAAACTAAATTAAGCCAATTGTGATTTCAAGTGTAGGGTTGGCAATTTTATTGAGGTTTGGGAAAACTACGTATAATTTTATTTTTATCATACTTGGCAACTGTTTGAACTCTTGTTTTGCATCATTGCTTGGGTCCATATACCAAAAGTTGCTTTATGACAAATAAATAGTAATATATGCACATTAGGGTTGAACGAAAAAATATTTTTTTTTAATTTCAATATGTAATAGCAGTACAAAGTTGCCATTTACTATTGTTAAGTCAATTGCAAAGTCAGAAACCCAAAGTATGGTTGGTAGCAGGGACTCTACATTCCCTGTAGCAGTTTTTGTCTGTTCGTTTATGATACTTTAAATATATTACCCATATCCCAAGTTTTTCTCTTAGAATACCTTTAACAGGAAATTTTTTTCTTCTGTTATTATCGAAAACATTTTCCTTTATAATGTCGGTCACAGAATTTGGAACATTTAGAATCTGACGTTCTTCTAAATATTTTCCACAAAATTCAGCCAAAACAATCGCTTTAATATCAGTGATAAGTCAAGTGCAACAATTTTCGACTAGATTCCATTCTTATGCCTTTAAAATAGTCCTGTATTAGAAGCTATAGTATTAAAAGATATACTTAAAATAACGTCATGTAATTTTTTCGTTCCTGGAGGCAGAACTTTGGACTCTTCTTTACTAGTTGCAAAACATTGTTAAAATGGTTCTTTATGCATAACTATTTTTCAGTGATAGCTAGGATATTTTGAAACTACATTGTATTTTTTAATTATACCTTCTTAATTATTTCCTTTATGTATATGTATTTTAAAAACCTCTTAAAAATCCTTAGAATTCGTTTCGGTACTTCAAGAGAAAGGTAAGTGGTTTACAATTCATAATTTTTTTATTATTTTATATAATTTCTTCTTTTTAGCTAACCTCTTGATTGTGATTTTCGGTTATTTAGTTGATGAGGAATGTTGGTAAAAATATATTTATCTTAAAAAATACATATGTAAATATATAATTACATTGTATTTACTTAAGTATCTTTGTTAAAAAATTATAGTCTTAAGATTAAGAAATATATATTAATTTATTTTTATGTAAAATAAGAAATAGTAAAAATAAAAGAAATATCGAATTCTATTTTTTAACAAGCACAAGGTCTTTTTTATATAAAAATGTTTTAACAATTTTTATTTACAATATTTCGCTACACCATTGGGTAGCATCTTCAGGAAATAAAAATAATAACAGTTATTAACTGTTATTATTTTTATTGTGCTTGTTAAAAAATAGAATTCAAATAAAAAAAAGGTCAAAAACTACAATAACTATTTAAAAGAAATATCGTTTATTTTTACGAAATTTGTAGTTTATTTTATTACAGTTAAAAAAACATAAACAACAGAAGAATCGTTTATTTTAAGGGAATTTTAAGTTTAAGCAGTTATAAAAACAAAATTAACGGAAATATCATTTACTTCTACGGAATATTCAGTTAATTTTTATGTTGTTAAAATAAAAGAAAAAACATTTGTTTTTACGGATTTTTTCAGTTAATTTTTGAGTATTTAAAATTGACAAAATACTTCATTTGATTTAAATGAATAATGAGTAGACCGGTTTTTAACTGAGTTTTCATATATTTTAAATTGCGTTTTCAGTTATTTTAACTTACATAATATTTTGAGTGTAGTAATTGATATTAATTGTCCAAGGCTTAGATGCCCCTTGGAATCCATATTTAACAAGTTTTTGCCCGTGGTAATAAGCCTTATGCTAGCCAGAGCTGGACATTCAAACACAATGTGTGCTACCATCCCAGCCTCTTTCAAACACAGTCTGCAAGTATCATCTTCTTGGATTTTGCTCTTGGATAGATGATATTGGAAGTTTTTATGACTTGTCACCAGCTTTTTGAGCACCATTCGAACCTGCATGCATGTAGTAACTCCCCTCTACCTATTCAGTTCCAATAATTTTACCCTTTGTAGGACCTTTGCTCGCATTAGGAAAATTATAATATTTCTTTTATGTTATATATTATATCTAACAGGTAATTTAGTAACTAAACCAACAATTAGTATTCATATCTTAAGGCCAAAAATATACCTAAATAGGTCTAAGTAGTGCTAGTCAAAAATGTACTTTACTTAGTTGAATCATCGCTCCGATATTGGATCTTAGCAAGCAGTTCCTCTTGAGAATAGCGGAATATTGCCAGAGTCATTTAAATATATTTAAAATAATTGCTCCATGTTTCATGAATTCTTATTTAACTAACGGCACGCTCAGATCTCTATTCGAGTACTGCCGGTGAGCGAGTAGTCATTCATAAAATCCTTTTTTAAGGCTGTGCAGATCCCCATGAATACCATAACATCACAAGGGTAGACTTTCTGCTACACGGACAGCTTATTTTTAGCTTCATTTAAGTCAATTTCGTTTATTAAACTGTATGCCGAAGAATTTTAAATCTCATTTACTTATTTATATGTATATAGTGTAAATGGTATATGAGTAAATAATTTAGATCAGTTCAGTCGTGTTTATTTTCCACTCTTTCAACCACATTAGCAACGAGCGATGAGTGTATCTGACGAGAAGTATCAATATTAATTATTACCGCAAGAACAGATTAAAAAAATATGCATTAGTTTACACTGGTATATAATTCACAATTTTGTTCCATACTTTATTATATTAAAAATTTATTGTTGTTAAATTCGCTGTCGAATTTTATTTTTTTTATGTGGTTTTTATAGCATGTCAAATTTATATTAAAAACCACATACTCATAAACACATGTAAAGTGCTTGGCTTACATCAATATAAGAGTACTGATATAAAGTGTTTAAAGTTAATTTTATAGTCATTGCCAATAATAGAGTTAAGTTCAATGAACTTTAATGCCAGTAAGGAGGTTGACTGAATTTTAGTTTGCCATAAGAAGTATGTGTAAAAAAACAGCCTGAAATTCAGATTTGAAAGTTTTGTAGTACCCAGCTAAAAAGAAAGATAAACAAAATTTTTTACTATCACAGGGGTTTTATAACAAAAAAGTGTAGACTATTTTCATTGAAATGAATTGGTAACGCAATTTTTGACATTTTATGTTTTTTTCACTTTTTATAAATATTTTGATACAATGTTATCTGTATAAATAATAAAAAATAAAATTTGAAAAGGACCATTTCTGTACATGAAATATTTTTTGATAATTTTGATGCTGGTGAAATAGCATACAAAACAGCAATTTTTACAATTTTTGTCTGTCTGTCTGTGTTCGCATCACCTAAAAACTACTAGATAAATTTTAATGAAATTTTGTAAGGAGTTACGGCAATATTATTGATTCAAATATAGGATACTTTTGCTTTTCGAAAAAAATATCTAATTTGCAAGAGCAAATAGAGAAAAAGTAGTGAAAGTACGCAATTTTACCAATTTAAAGGTACTGCAAACTTGACAGCGCCTTTTACTTTTGAAAGCTGAATATTTATAACAGTATTTAATATTTACACAATACTCTACAATAATTTTAGAACTTTATGTAAATTTTAGAATTATCTCCAGGGATGGGTACCTCTATATAAAGATAATACATAACACATAACTCAAGCACTATAAAAGTAAGAGTCTTAAAATTTGATGTGGATTACTTCCAAGGCAAAATCAAACTAAATATTGGCAGAACGCCCACGACGAGGCTAGCACAGCATGATGTTTATTTCTACACTCGACTACATGATGAATTTTACTTTTATGGAATAAAATACACACCTTTCAAACCTAAAAGTCAGGCGA
Source organism: Phasia obesa (assembly GCA_949628195.1). NCBI lineage: Eukaryota > Metazoa > Arthropoda > Insecta > Diptera > Tachinidae > Phasia > Phasia obesa. The sequence continues at coordinate 75,209,005 of OX451218.1, forward strand.
GCTGCATGCTGGTCTTTAAGTAGGTAAAAAAACATATTTATAAAAGTTTTAGAAGTTCAAAAAAAAAAACAGAACCATTACGAAAGCCTACATCATTTCCGAGTATATACCAATTTTTTAATAAATGAAAATATAAAAATAAACAGCTAAAACGAAAATTTTGAAAACATTATTTGTGGATATACATCTATACATATAATAAAATAGTAAATCATTTCCGTCTGTCTGCCTTTCTTTTGTATTCGCATCACCTTCAAACTACTGGATGGATTTTAGCAAACTTTTGGGAGGAAGTACCTTAGTATCCTGGTTCCAATACAGGATACTTTTTTCCGCAAAAAATATCTCATTTCCAAGAAAAAGCAGTGAAAGTATGCAATTTCCGCTTTAAAGGTACTGAAATTTTCGGTTTAAAACTGAGATATTTTAACACAGTTTCACACCTTTTATTTTTGAAAGTAGGATATTTTAAACTAAATTGTGCAAGAGAGAGGCGACAATTGATCAAAATTTGATTTTTACTTTGTGGAGTTACACTGTTTTTAAAATATTTAAACCTATATGTCAACAGCAACATACGAGGGTATGTTTTGAGTTTTAAATCCACAATATCTCAAAAAGTAGCTATCAGATTGATCTGAAATTTCATGATATCCTTAACAAATATATTTTTTAAAACATTCCTGCGCTTGAGTGGAATTGGACAACTCAGATCAGAGATATGTCCACTTTTCGAATCCTACCCCTTACGTCAACAGGTATGTTCAGGAAAATGCATGAGAATGTATTAACATTGCATATAAACTAATTGAATAAAATTGAAGAGCAATCTTTATTTTTAAGTACAAGTTTTTCAAATAACTCAATAATAAAAGTATAATAAAAAAATAGGAGATTCATACATATGAACATATCGCTCATTTACTTGAAGACCGTCATAAGTCAAAAAACGTGATTTTTGAGTTAGTGATGCAGAAATGTTCTTTTTATTCCGCTACATGTTGTATATTAATTTCATGATTTTATCTTGTGTACTTTTCGCGTGGGAATAGAATATGCCGTTATTTCATTTCATTTGTTTCAATTTTTTTTATTAATAATAACGACAATGTGAATGTGAAAATATTCCAGATTTTCCCTAAATAATATACAAATAACATATCATTTTATTATTTGACTTCGAAATTGAGGCATGTTCATGTTGTTTTACTTAACAGTGCAGAATAAAAAACTTAAAATGCGTTTTTTACAAAATGCCTTTTTTTGACTTATGACGGTCTTCAAGTAAATGAGCGATATATACAAGCATATTTACAACATTGAAAAATTAAAAGGATTAAACAATTTTTGTGGCAACTATTGCAATTCAGTTCAACATCTATTACCTTCAAAGGTACACAGTTTATGGCTCCAATGGCATTTGTGTAAATTAAATCAATATTCTACAAGACATTTGTTTATGTTATCAACGCCACCTTTACCTTTTTTCTAGCCTAATATCATTACTGGGTTCTTCTTTATACCTTCTACTTCGCTTCTGTTATTCATTGTGGAAAAGACTACAACTGATTTGGATTTCCTAGAAATTTTGATGCTAAAATTTTATATGGTGGATTCCTCTACACGTCCTTTTAGATGAGCAAATTTTGATGGAACAAATGTTCTTCCTTTATATGCAGTACCTAACATGAATAAATTGTTGCTCACATAGTGACGTTGGCTCCTGCTGTATAATTGCTACTTTGTTTATCGTTTAGCATCAAAATGTTGTCCGTTGTTGCTGTTGCTTTATTTATTTACGTTGCTGGTGTGTACTTGTCTTGTCAAATAATTATGGTGCACAGAATTTAATCTGAATGTCGCCAGAATAGTTAGCTCTTGCATACTTCGTCCATATCTTAAACCAGGCGGTTTGTGGTGTTACAGACCAAATAATTTCATATTTACCTTTATAATTTTCTCCATTTTCAGACGTCATTTGTTATTCTTAATAATAGAAAAAATTAAAAACATATTAAATAACAAAAAATATGCTGCTGTATGACGTACGTATAATTTTTCTGCTGTTGACATAAGAGTTAAACACCTCTTACAATACAATAATTTTTAGAATTTATTTATAATTTTTAAAATTTTATTCAGGGATGGGTACCTTTATATAAAGTAAATACATAAACCATAACTAAAGCACTGCAAAAGTAAGAGTCTTACAATTGGTGTGGAATACTTTCAAAGCAAAATCGAACAAAATACTGTCAGGACGCCCACGACGTCGCGACGTGGCGGTAACAGCTAGTTAAATATAAACTTAATAGAATTTTCTTATAAATACATTTTACATATAAATAACTCTAAAACAAAAAATATATTTTATCCGTGACTTTAGTATACGAAGAGCCTTCACTTGTAAATACTTTCATTGTTTTTAAATTGTTTTAAAGTTTTAATAGAAACAGACCACGAAACTAGCGGCAAAGGAAATAAGCGGCAGAGCGATGAGCGGCAACAAATTTAAAAATAATAAAAATACATTTTTGTAGATCTTTTAAAATTTTTTTGTTAAATTTTATTTAAATAAATGGATATAGACAAAATGATTATAAAGAACCAAACACATGAAGCATTAGGAGTAGAGCCGATCGCATTATAAAAAATTTAATTTACTGCTCTTCCTGAAATCCAGTATTCTGTTCAGTTTTTCATACCGAATGCTGTCAAACTACAGATATAAAAAAATTGTATGAAAAAGTCATGAAAAAATGTTGCACAAGTAGTACCCTGTTTTTACTGTGGACAAACATTGAAATGTTTCTGGCAGCATTTTACCAAAGCTGTGAATTAAAGCAAATGGACATTATTTCATGTGGAATTTTTTGTAAAATTGTTGTGAAAAATTTTATAAAACAATGTGGTATATTTAAAAGCAATAAGATCGGAAAATTCTTCCAAATCGCTACATGGACACTACATTTTAAATGACATACTGTCCTTGTGAAATAATAAATGTTCATCAATATTTTTCACAAATTCGAACAGAGTACCAAGGTTAACAGAAGCGGTTGCTGGAGGTGAAAAATGATTTTATACCAAGACGTTATAATGAAAATAAAAAAATTCCAAAAGTTAAATTGGATAAAACACCTTTTTTAAAGAACTTACAAAATGTATATCCCTAAGGTAATTTTTGAGTAAATTTGTATTTTTTTAACTTCAAATTTTCACGTATGTTCCATATACACGCAGAGAAAAAATATGATTATAGTATTTTGATCATTGCTATGATCACGGCATATATTATTTTTTATTACTATTTGATCATTGAATGTTTATTACACTCAGAGATTTCAACGTGGTTGGTTTGAACTTTATATTTTCAAATCACAACCAAAGTTATATTAGTATTCCAAAATAATATTGTATTTATAACCCTAATATTATTATAGTTGGAACTAAATGTCGTTGATGTTTAGCTTATTAATATTTGAGAAAACTTTAGTCAACATTATAAGATGGCTCTCGGCATTCGCTGTAACGGCAATTCCTTGCTAAATTCGAAAGAAATAAGGACCGATAATGCCGCCAGCATGTAAACCACACCAAACAGTAAATTTTAATGGATGTAATGGTGATTCATTAACGGCTTGAGGATTGCCTTTGCTCCAAATACGTTAATTTTGCTTTTTGGGGTAACCATTTAACCAGAAATTAGCTTTATCACTGAACTACAAGTGTTCTATGAACTTCGCGCACAGAGTTGTTTATTTTGATTTAAGTAAATTTTCACAATTTGAAAGCGTTGTTGTGGCTTTAAAAGAATCTAAAACTTGACGAAGTTTACTAAACAGAAATGTTAACAAAGTTTGACATTATCAGCTATCGATTTAGATAGTTCTCATGCAGCTTAAAGAAACCCATTACAAATAAGGGATTTATTTAATTTTTTTCATAAAGAAATTTTATATTTTAGATGCCATTTTTAAGTCAGTCAATAATATGGCTCTAACATAACAATTTAATTATAATGTTAATAATAATATGGTTAGACTATAACCATATTTATAACTTAACCATAATATGATGCTCTTAGATTATGGTTACCTCAACCATGTTTTTTCCTGATGGATGGAGTATAGAAGAAAATGTTAAAAATTTGTTTGAGTGTAAACTATAACTTTAAATGTTTTCACACTAATTGATGTATAAATCCAAAGACTAGACCAGACAAAAATATTGGTCAACCTTATTCACGAAAATACACAATAGATAACAGCAATAAATTTGAATGATGATTTTTAGAGCATCACTATTAGGCTACTACTACTCCAGTAACCAATAAAAAATATTTATATTCGAATTTTATTGAAATTCGAATGATAGAAGGAAACAAATAAATTGCAACAAACCTTCAAAATAATGTTTAAAGTGAAACATAGGTGAACGAAGGGATATGGAAAGATTGGTATCAATTTAGAAGGGTCTAGAATCCAGTTGCAAACACTGTTAATAATTTATTCTGCATACTATATATAATGGTGTAGAGTAAAAATATATTTGAACCATGTGTTTATCTTTCATTTGGTGTTGCTTGCACATGCAGTAGGGAGCAGATATGACTACATGTTTGTATTTTCTGCATTTGTAGGCTGTCGTGGGCACCCTGTGCAAATTAATTTTGTTTATCTTGAGATAAGGCAGTGATGTCAGCTGTAATGTAAAACAAAGACAACTAGATGTAGTCATTTGTAAACAAAAACAAAGATATAGAAAACTAAGGTAGCAAATTGCTGAAAGGTGGCCCGGAAACGTTTTTTTTAGGAATAGGTAGCGTGACCGAGGCTTGCTGCAAAGGCAAGCACAAAATGTCTTTCTTTTTCTTTTGTGATCTTCCGGCTGCATGGTGTGACTGAGGTTTGGAAAAAAAAACAAAAAAACAAGAACTTTTAAAATTCAAAACTCTAAGTGTAACTTTGCGGTGATAAAGTTTTAAAAAAAATACATTTCTTTTTATTCGGGATGGTTTTATTAAAAACTTTCATAAAAGCAAGAAACAAAATAAAAAACCATACAAAGTTAAAATACAAAGTAATTAATAATAAATAATTAAATTTTAACCAAACTTTCACCAAACTAAACCTTCATCAACAGTCACACCCAACGTTGGACAAAACCCAGCACCTTCTTCAGGCACCACCCGCTCCAGGTGGTGCAGGTAACGCCAGACCTTGGACAAACTGAACTGACGACCGACGGACAAAATTAAAATAATATTTATATATATTTATATTTCTGAAAATTATAGTTAGGGAAAATAATTTACCTACCGTATAAAAAGAATCCATTCCTCTGGGTGATTCGTGTCCGGAGTGCGCGAGATATTAGGGTTGAGCTCATGCCTATTAGCTAATCCTTCACCGCGTTAGGGATTTATTGCCCCAGACTAAAGATTGTTTTCCTTAAAAAATAATAAAATTGGCTAAGTGTAATATATATAGATTTGCGTACAAACATATTGAATTTATGGTGCATAAACCTACATTAAAACCCGTACAAGACCACTAGACGGACAGACAGGCGATCGAGTAGCCACCAGGAAGCAGTTTGAACCTAAAAAGAAACCTGAAAAGAGAAAAAGAAAGATCCTGAAAAGAAAGAAGAAGCTAAAAATAGAAGAAAGAGGAAATATACATATGTACATGATGATTATAGATTAATTTGAATTTATAAAAAAAAATTATTTTTTGAAAGAAATAATTGAAAATTCGAAAACACTTTTTAAACCTTTTTGTTACCTAAATACTTACCTACTGATTTACTTTACCTTTTTTATTTGTACTACAAAATTTTTCTTAATATTGTTAATTTTAAATTAATTCATGAAATTTTTTATTAATAATGTGAAATTAAAATTTACAATAAAAACCCAAGAATGTTTGATTGTTATATATAAAAGTTTTCCAAGTTTTTGATTTTGAAAATGGTGGTTTAGGTAGAAACTTAGCGCGGTAAGTAGCGGGGAAGAAAAGTTTGCAGGCGAGTTGTCAGGGGCATCTAAAGCATTCGAATAATTATGATGCTATGGTGAGGTTTCCATAACCTCAAGAGGGAGGGAATGATTCCTGGCGCAACATCAGCCGGGGCGAAATTTTATGTGTGTGTAGAAAAACGGATAGGCTAACTTGCTTCGGGCCTTATCTTTTTATGTTATTTTAACACCTTTTTTTACTTAAGCTGGCATGAGTTTTTTGTAGCTGCCAAATAGACCAGATGTGTTGGTAAGAACCAGCCCAAGACGGCGAGCCCTAGCCGGTGCTAAACGCCAGCATGCCAGCGCGGCCAACCATCAGGCAACACACCATTTATTTAATTTTTTGCTACCAGCTGCTACAAGGCGCATACAAATAGTAATAATGAAGGGACTTAATCATTTATTTTTTATTTTATTTACTATTCAGTTGTTAACAATAAAGTTTCTAAAACAAATCAAAAAGCTACATATTCAAAGAAAAATCAAAATACTATTAAAATAACTCTCATGTACTAAATTTTGCACTTTCTGGTAACATTTAAAATATTTTGTATTTTTAGTACATTATTTATAAATTTGGACATACTTTAAAACAATTTTTGTATATTCTTATCTGGCATTTTTCTGCAGCTGTAGTTTGGCACACATTGCCACAACCCGATTAAGTAAAGTGAAGCTCTTCAATATTATCCCGATCGTCTTTTTACAATTGAGTAATTGTCAACTGGATTGATGTAGGAAGTTTGCGGAGGCCATAGCATCAATTGAAAATTTTTCCATGTCGGACATTCCTCAACTATTTTAAGCGTGAGTTTCGGGCATCAAACCTGTTGCAACACAAGTTCTTCCGTAGGAAATGTGTTCATATCCAAAAAATAGGGAAGATATGATGCCATCATTTTGTTTTGCAATGGAACCTAATGCCACCATGTAAAATAACGCCAATATAGGATGTTGTCTCCGACATGCTTGACGTTGATTGTTCCCCTGCTGACGGTGCCAGTAATACTGTTTACTATCAGACTGACATCGGTTTGATTTGGACTTATCTGACTATATTCCGCTTTTCCAGTAATAATAAACATCCCAATCTTTCTGATGCATGGTGAATCGTAAACGTGCCGAAACATGTGTTTGTATCAGTGCAGTTTTCTTTACAGCTGAGATGTATTCAATGTTGTGTAGAGCTCTTCTTGCTGTCCATCGTCCAACAATTTTATTTATTGCTATGGGAGATTCCTTTCGGGTTAAAGACTTGTCAGTTCTCATCTTTCTCATTACAAGGCGTGAGTTAAACGTTTTCAGTTAAAAGTTTTTGGTCCGAAAATGTGCCAAACTACATTTCGCCGTTTTATCATTCTTATAAGCACTGATTGGCTTAAATTAGCTATTATACGTGATGAAGAGCTTTTCATTGTCATATTTACAATCGAATTTTTCGCTAATTTTAACTTTTTGTTTTAAATTAAAACCAAAAATTGTTGGTATAAGAAGTTATTCAAATACAATTTAAAACTAAGGTGTATATAAACAAAACTCAAGATTAAAGCAACCCACGGCTAGTTTGAAATATTTCTACTAATTAAGTTGAGAGCAAGTATTAGCAAAACTGAATACATCTAATTTACTCTCGTTGCTTATTGTTGTTTTAATTTGCTTTAAGAGCCATTTTGTTAAGAGCTAAATAGGAAAGAACACAAAAAAGAAATTTGAAAATCGCTTCGTTATTACTATTTTTATGCACCTATCAACAGAAAAAATACAAACATCTACTCACATCTGCTCTCTACTGTACATATTTTGCATAAATATTTCCTGCATATATACTTTCTCTAGAAAACAGCCAATGGTTTTTTTTTGGTAGCTGCATTTTAACTAGTTCCTAAATTTATATTTACGTAAATTTGCAGTAACAGCTTAAATGCTGTGCTAGTAAATATTTTAAATATACTGAGTCATATAATTTACTGGTATAAATATGTAAACTAAATAAATATATTTTGGCAAAGCCGAAAATCACTTGTTTTCAAATTTTGGCTTATATGTACTTTGTATATGATGCTTTATATACATGGCTTACTACTACATACATATTATATTTTATACATTTGCATACTTAAACAGGAAATAAAAATTAGAATTTAAATTAAATTTTTCATGAACTTGATCTTATCATATGCCACCCTGTTACAAATGTTGCGTTTAAATTTAGTTTAGCTAACATTATATTTTTATTATATTTAAATATAATAATTTAAATAAAAATAAGGCTTTTACATATATTTAAAATTTTCAGGAATTAATTTGCCAATAAAATATTTTCTTTAAACTGAAGATGATTTATAATTAAAATTAGCTTTTATCAGGAAAAATTATTAAAAATAAATAAAATAAAAAACGCGACCACTTGTTTTTATATTTATTATAAATTACCTTAAACTTGAAGAAAATATTTTATTGTTAAATATAAAGGGTCATACAAAGATGTTTGTCAATTTCAAAACTTCATCTTAAAAATAAATGTAGGTTTTTTAACAAAATGAATTCATATTATATGTAAGCAGGGTAACTATTTAAAAATATTGATAATACTTCCTCTTGTGGGATAAGTGCTTACATGTAAGAGGTTCCTTGAAGTTTGGTCTGGAAAACTATCTATCCGACACACTTAGATCTGTAGTGCCATTGTAATACTGTAGGATCCTGGACAACCAACCGTATTTTAATATATAGCCCCAAGAACGTCCAAGTTCATTATCAGCCATGTCAAATAAATCCTCAACAAAAAATTTACATAATATACATTCTCTATCAATTTAGTCCAGGACAGTAACACACACTCTGATCTTCATCTGCACCTTAGCGTATGGCCATTTAGCCCAATGAGAAAGTCGTTGGTCAAAACAGATACCATTATTAAAATTAGATAGAAAGAGCGCCCTAATTAAATTATCTGAGAGCGAGTACGCACCGGCGTAACATATTTAAAATTTATCCGAATTTTATCGCTTTAAATTTTCTCTCAATAAGAGGATAATCTAGAAGACATTTAAAAAATAAAAAGTTACGATAAAATGATAACGTGGATGTCGGTTTTTACTTTTATGATTTTCCACTTCATTATTACAAATTTAATATCAAAATATAAACAATTCTGTTTTTCAATTTTATCGAGAATATTTTATAAAAATTTTATCGAAATTTTTTTGTAAAAATTTTATCGAAAATTTTTTCTAAAAATTTAACGATATTTTTTTTCTACAAAGACTTATCGAGTATTTTTGTAAAAAATTTATCGAAATTTTTTTTAAATTTTTAGAACATTTTTTGTAAAATTTTATATAATTTTTTTTTTAATTTTGTCGAAATTTTTTTGTCAAAATTTTATGCAAATTTTTTTCAAAAAAATTTATCAAAAATTGTTTGAAAAATTTTATAGATATTTTTTCTAAAAATTTTATCCCAAATCATTTCATCGAAAGTTTTTTGTAAAAATTTTACAGAAAATTTTTTTTAAAAGTTTGGACCTTCCTGCAATCTAGATTGCCTTAAAATGATCAGGCTTTAGCACATTGGGGTGTCGTATTAACCCCCATGATTCCTTCTGGTTCCCAGTGGGCACCATATGGGTGTCTGCTACCTCTATTGCTTTCTATAAAGGCCTTTAATCAAGCAGTGAATCCCTACCAACCTAAAAACAAACAAAAATCGCTCCTCGCATGGTGTTATTGATCCACCGAGATCTGTCTGCACTCTATGCGATCTATAGGTTGCAGTCTAATATTTATTTAACAAAAAAAAAAAAAAAAATGAAAAGAGAATGATTACAACCGAAAAAAATTCAAACATCGTGAAAAAATATAGGTGGGAGTGTTTTTTTCCCGCAGCCTCGAATGGAATGGTCTGATGTTACTGAATTGCATTAGCAACGTCAAAATTTAAGCTCAGATACTCCTCTGTTATGCTTATGTCAAATTTTATTTATTTAATTATTTATTTATTTATTTAATTCATTAAAGGCCAAAAAGCCAAATTTTAATTGTGTTCTATAAGTAGGCTTAAAAATAATACGTTTAACAACTAGTACTATTTTACTACACTCAAAATATTATGTAAGTTAAATTAACTGAAAATGCAATTAAAAGTAAATGAAAATTCAGTGAAAAACCGGTCTACTCATTATTCATTTAAATAAAATGACAGGTTGTGTTACTTTTAAATGTTAAAAAATTAAATGATAAAATCTGTAAAAATAAATGTTTTTTCTTTTATTTTAACTAACATAAAATTTAACTACATATTCCGTAAAAATGAATGATATTTCTTTCCGTTGATTTTTTTTTAGCTGTAATAAAATTAAACTTAAAATTCTATAACTCATATTTTGCAAACCGTTTGGAATTTTGATATACTCTCTGAGGCAAAGTTGTAGCTCTTGTCATAAAGAACAAAAATTGTGAACATATAAAATCAAAAAAACTTCATATTCAAGGTCAAAATCGCAAAAAACTTTAAAAAAATTGTTTACCTTTTTTCCCCTGTTCAGGTCCATAGGTAGCAAAACGTTCAAAATTCAAGGAAACAATCAACTAAAAAAATGAACCTAAGATCTCAATAAACAACTCACTTACGGGAGAAGGCTTTATAGTATCTCAATGTTGAAGTAAAGAAAAAACAAATGAAATTAATAAATTTTCGAGAAATTTTTCACTTTTGCGGCTACCTAAGCGCTACATAAACGGTGTTAAGAATCATTCCTAGGAAGTTAATATGTTCTAGAAAGTTGTTTATTGTTCTTTATGACAAGAGCTACAACTTTGCCTCAGAGAGTATATCAAAATTTCAAACGGTTTGCAAAATATGAGCTTGAGTAAATGATCATTTTTTTGCAAAAATGACATCGAGGCCCCACATCTTTGAGGGTCCATAAAAAAAACCTGGAGGACTTCGGGCAAAACTGGGAGACAGGGGTCTTTTTTTGGTCTTTTATCAAGTAGTGGTGTCCGTATATGGTTATTTTTTCCGTGTTGCACTGTGATACTCAAAAATTGGCAATTCAGCTATTAAAATCACTATTGGCTTGAGAGCTTGGCGTAATCTTGTTTCTTGGCATAGCTATTATCCTGTGGTACGTAAATTATCTACCAGATAATATGTGACTGTGGTCGGGAGCTTTCAAACGTTTAACATTTGCTCTTACACGTTTTTTTATCTAACCCTGCCGGAAATGTCAATAGTGAATCTGTCTGTACTGACTTACTATTGATACAGTCACCAGTACTAGTGTCATAATACAATGCTATTTACTATAGACATTTAACATGTGCATTTCATTGAAAATCCACTACTGACATTGGTACTACTGACTAGGTAGTTCTTTTGGGACCATATGTAGACATTGGAACTAGTGATTCACTAGTACATTTTAGTAATTCTAGTCTACACTTTTGGTACTTTTCTGAAATAGATTGGACAATGAAAATGAATATTTTCTTAACTTTTGTGGTTTAATTAAAAAAAAAAATGACTAAAAAGTACTAATTCATAACAGTTTTCTAACATAAAATCTAAAAATTTAAATTTTTCGTATTTTAATATGAACAATTCAATAAGGTTGTTAAGACTATGATTATATAAAATTTAAGTTAAAAAAGTTAAAATTAATTATTTCGAACAATTCAATAAGATTGTTAAGAGTATGATTATAAATAATTTCAGTTAAAATATATGTTAAAAATTAATCTTTGTTTGAAGTGTTTTCATCCATTTGTTTTCCGTTTGATCTTGCTTTGTCTCGACCTATTTGTTTAAAAAGTTTCCTTTTTTTGCCTTTTCTTTTTCACTAAAAGTTGAAATAACATCTAAATATTATGAAAAAATAATAATTTTCAAAATATTACAAAACTTAAAACAAACAACAAATTGTTTACCTATTAAAACTTTAAATGGCTTAAATAGCGTCCAGTTTTTTTAATTTTTACTCAGTCCTACTTGGGAAAAATAAGGTTTGTAGCAACCATATTTTACTTAACAATTCTGCCTAGCAAAACTTTATACTCCGCCAGAATGTCCAGTAAGGTGTTATGCCGTTTTGATGATTTGAAACACAATTTATATTGATTTTTTTAATATAAAAATGTAGACGATTTGTTGACAATGTCGCCAAAGAGTCACCATAATAGTTGACAAAGGTGGTGACATTGGGGCAATTGCCCCCAGGTTTCCTTCAGGGAATTTATTCAATCATACATACATACATACATACATACATACATACATACATACATACATACATACATACATACATACATACAAACATACATACATACATACATACATACATACATACATACATACATACATACATACATACATACATACATACATACATACATACATACATACATACATACATACATACATACATACCATATGTATGTACCCACCAAACCAAATGTTCCGATTTCGTAAAGAATTCGTAACGACTGTTCGAAAAAAACTTCCGTTTTCGGAACCGAAATATTACCGAAATCGTAAAGATTTTTATATGAAAAGGTTGACACGACTTCGCAACGATATGTAGTTACGAAATCGTTACGATATAAAGTTACCAATTCGTAACGAAATCGCAACGACATGTAGGTACAAAATCGCAACGACATGTTTTCTGTCAGTACCTCAGTATAAGCTAGAACTTCGTTCTCTGAAAGAAAAGTGAATATTAGGATTAGTTAATGATTTGTTATTCAAGGCAATACATTACCGTAATCAATTCAATTTCAATTGTCCATCTTGCTTATATTTACATATTAAATTTGTCGCATTTACTATTATTCTTTTTCTTTAATACAAATTCGGTTTTTATTTTCTTACATATAAATCAAAGTTTTATATGTTTTTTTATTTCTTCAGACAAACAACCGAAATGTATTAACGAATTCGTTATTTTTGCAGTTTTCAGACAAACTAACGAAATGTCTTAGCGAATACTTTACGACAAGTCTGATTTTATACAAACTATCGAAATGTCTTAACGAATTCCTTACGACAAGTCTGACTTCAAAAAAAATCGAAACATTTGATTTGGTGGGTATGTAGGTTTCTCTAAACAAATATTGTTCTTATGAATTTTTTTTCTAAAACTGACAAATATACATACTGTGTTTTATTATTTTGGATATAACCGAATTTTCGACTTTAAACACATGAAAATATTAACTGTAACGGAAAATCAGTATTTGTATTCAGTTTCTTTAGAAATGATTGTTGGAATCAGTAGAAAAATAAAATGCTTTACGTTTTGAATGATTATTTGTTTAGAAGTAACTGTACGGAATACATACTTATTGTACGGAATAAACTGCAATCAGATACTGTAACAATATTCTAAGTGTAGTATTTTTTACTAGTACTATTTTCAACGCGGCTTGAAAATTATGTCTTTACCTCGAAAGCGCTCATCAAATGTACCAAAACAACAGCCAGTGACTACGGTGTTCACCGAAAGGTAAGACAACAGTACTTTCATGTAGAAAACATGAAATTTTGGATCAACCGGCCTTGACCCTGATTCTGCTATTGCGCCTTTTATGTGATTTTTCACGTATTTTTACATTTACGTTTGTGACTTTGAATGCTATTGATATTTCTTATCAAAACTGACGAAAAAAATTATATTGATTTCAGACTCTACAAACAGCTCCGTATTCTTCATTAATCTCCTACTAGTTTCTCTTATATTTTGAAGAAACTTTAAAAAGAAAAAGTCTAATCTGTGTATTAATTCAAAATAACCCAAATAAGAATGTTTGAAATTTTTCTTTGACTTGTCAGCTTCTTTTGTTATACTTGATTTTTTTTTATATGTTTATGACAAAATTAGTTTTTTTTTAAAATATGTTAGTTTGAAAAAAAATTTTTATTATTTTTTAATTGTAATTTTTATTACCGTTAATTTTATAAATTTTTTCTGATGATGCTACACAAATGTGTAGCGAAATATCGAAAAAATATAAATAAAGTTATTTAAAGACCTAAAGCTTAAAATAAAATAGTTAAATTAATATTAACAAAAAGGTCAAATAAACTATATAAAATATTATTAATAATATTTATTATTATGTCGTAGGCGTCCTGACAATATTTTGTTCTCTTTTGCTTTGAAAGTAATCCACACCAAATTTAGACTCCTATTTTTATAGTGCTGCAGTTATTGTATGTATATTTATTTTATATAGAGGTACCCATACCTGGGTAATTACTCAGATATAAAGGCTTTGCATAAAATTCTAAAATTTATATAAAATTCTAAGATGATTGTAGATTTCTGTAAATATCGATTCAATTCACAAGCCAACAGGGGCTTGTTGAAAAATTTGTTATAAATATATAATTTAATTTCATATGTTTTGAGAATATTTTATCGAGACCATACCTTGGACTATGCTTATGGTTTGAATATATTATTAAAGTCTTCTAATATGCAATTACAGGTGTCTTTATTTTATTTTATTTTATTTTATTTTATATGAGGATCAAAATGATAAAGGTTACAAAATGTTTATAATAGGAACAATATAGTCAAACTTTCTAAAGAAAATACATCAATAGGCGTAATTATTTATAAAAGATTAAAACATAATGGGTTTCCGAGTTCATTTCATTAAAGAATTCAATAAAAAAATTAATTATTTTGAATTCACTGTAAAAATTTCGGTCAAACTAAGATTTTTAATCATGTATTTTCGGCTTCTTGGCACAATATTTTCAAACATTTATATGATAATTTTAATAAGTTTTAGTATTGTTACTTTTGAGCGAACTCTTCTTTATACAATTACTCAAGTTAGTTAAAAAATAGATTTTATTTTTGAATATAACACAGTACAACATTTTTGAAGTGATTGATTCGGGACTCAATTCTGATAAAAGTTTATGAAATTAGCCCAAAAAAGAAGAACTACTGCATATTTCTTTGGTCATGGTACTTCAAATAATAATTTAAAAATTAATTTGAAGTTAGTAAGTATCGTATAGGGAAATTTGTCACGTTTTAGGCTCTTTTTTTTGTCACTAGTTAGTTATTTGTCATAAATTAGTTATTTATTGAATCTTCAATTTGGATTCAAATGACAATAAGTGATTTATCATCCTTTTTAAACGTGTTTTAATTCTAAACATTTAACTAAACTAATTCTAAACTATTTAACCAATAAAATTATCTTTCGTCAGATGGTGAGAACGAAATTTGTTTTTTAAGGATTTAACAATTGCAGAGACTTCTGAGATTTTGGTTTGAAATTCCTCTGTATTTATTGAATTTGAATTTTCCAACGATTCGAGAGCACTATGAACCTGGGAATTTGTATTAATGTCAGCAAGATTAGTAGAAATTGAGTGATTCAATGCAAAATTTGAGCCAAAATTTCACTTTTTACCTGATTAGTTGTATAAAAACTATGATTTTGCTTTAAAATTGGAATACTTTTTGACTTCTTCCTTAGAATTTTGGTTAAGTTCCAAAATAGGGGAGAACTTTTATCAAGAGTTGAAAATAAGTAATCCCAGGATTTGTTTTTATGCTTTGTTATTTCTTCTTTGATAATTTGGTTTAGAAAATTCATTTCATGTTTGTCATTTAAATTTCTGAATCATTGCCAGTTTACCCTGATACTGTTTCTTGTCCAAATTTAACTCTTTATAAATTGAGGTAATGGTTTGTTCTTTTGCGAACATTGTTTTTTTGGCACTATAAAATCTACTGTATAATTAATGGCTTGCTTGAAATCTATTAACAGATTATCAATATGTTCAGTATTTTCGATGTACTTAAATTAGGTAAAGTCAGTGTTCTGTTTCGCAGCCTAGAGAAACGTTTCCAATTAGCATTTGCAAAGTCATATTTAAAAATTGTAGTAGCGTTATAGCAGCTATTTAACATGACTTTAACTGGAAGGTGGTCTGAGATTAATTAAATCAGTTATGACTTCGGCGTGAGACAATAAACCAGACACATTTGTTAAAAATAAATCTAACGTAGAACCTTGCCTATTTGCACTTGCAGATAAGTACGTAAAATCATCTGGATACACAATATCAATGACATATGAATCTAGCTTTTCGTATAAGATGTTTCCCCATCCATTGGATCTTAAACATCCCCATAACTGGTGTCTGCAGTTAAAATCACCGTATAATAAAAACCTGTCACCTCTACTAAGTTTAAAAATATCTGAAGCAAATTTTCTTTTTCTAACACCATTATTACCCATTTGTGTGATTTTTGTGATCCATTACAGTTGGCACTTCTGATTGTAGTATCTTTACATTCTGAGGTCTAGTGTGTTCCAGCACAGTTGGCGCAGAAAGTTTTGACCTTACAACGACTAGATCCATGCCCGAACATTTGGCAGTTATAACATTGACTTCTTTAAATTCTGATTTTCCCATCTTACTTTGAGGAAATTTTATACTGAATAATTCTGACGTAATTCTTTTAAAGTTATCGTTTGCCTTTGGAAATATACTACATATATTATATACTCCGAATTTTGCGAGGATGTCTTGGTAACGATTTTTACATCCAAACATATTAGTCCCATATCGGTCAACGTTTTCATTAGCATTTTTGGGTTTTGTTTATCAAGACCAAATAGAAGCGCTTTGTACGGATTTTCATTTTGGAAGAATAAGAAAAATACTCATATTTATCACCGAGTATATTAACCATTGACTCATAATCAGCATGAGATATAAGAAATAGTTTAAGAACAATCGCAATTTTTCTTATAGCATAATCTGACAATTTAATTAATTTACATAGTTCATGTACTTCTTCTATTTTGCATTTCAAAATAGTAATCGGGGGAATGTGCACTTTAGTAGTCTTTTCTACTATCACTTCATCATTGTCAATTTTATCCTCATCAACTGTTGGAAGAGGATTGTGTAATATTAAATCCATTATTATTTGTTTTATTTTTTTTATTTTGTTTTATTTTGAACGCTATGGTAAGGAAGTCAACCCAAAAAATAAACACTCCTGCTAAGCAGCCACAATATCAAACAAATGCGCATTACCCCCAGTTACATAAACCAACAATCCAACATGTTTCATACGCGGATATGTTAAAATCTAACCATATTTCAGTGCACAAAGTGACACCGACAACTAATTCTACTCCAAATTTACAATCGCATCCTAAAGAACAATCACCATCTGGTAATTTTAATCGTCTCGAAGCAAGCATCGAGACATTAGTGCATTCGTTAGTTAAACAGTTTTATGAGCTCTATGAGCAGCATGATGCCAGAAATGGTACGCATGCAATCTACTATGTTGCAGGCATTACTTAACAGACCATGAACTGTTTAAAAATATGTTTCTAGAATGCAAACGGCTTGCGCCAATAAAAAAATGAACTCAAGTACTTCCTTAAGAAGGAACAAATTGATGTCATGCTGGTTGCAGAGACTCACTTAACAACAAACAGCTTTTTTAAAATTAATGGCTGTATATTATATGATACCAAGGACCCTCGCAGACGAGCATGAGGTGGTTCAGCAATAGTAATAAAGGCTCGAATCAAACATTATTTACAGTGTGATTTTGGTGAATATTACCTTCAAGCAACAAACATCTGCATTGAAGAATTTCATCAAAGCTTAGTTATTTCTTCGATTTATTCACCTCCTAGATTTCAAATATCAGAGAGTCAATATATCGACTTTTACAAATCACTAGGTCCCTGTTTCATAGCATCAGGCGACTACAACGCTAAACATACTTTTAGGGGATCCAGACTAATTACTCCAAAAGGTCGTGTTTTATTTCACACAATTTCGAAAATGAGTCTAAGCGTGATATCGAGTCGACAACCCACCTATTGGCCTACTGATCAGCAAAAAATACATGATGTTATTGATTTTGGTTTAACTAAAGGTATTTCAAAAGAAATGATTGAAGTTGAAGCGTCACTTGAATTATCCTCTGATCATTCACTCACTATTGTCTATATATGGAACCAGCAAAATATTGTGTCACCAACAACTAACACAAGCATTAATTGGTTGAAATATAAAAAATATCTCAGTACTCATTGTTCGAAAAATATCCCGCTAAGAACTCCAGAAGACGTAGAGCAAAGTCTTACTGATTTTGATCAAAACCTTAAATTAGCTGCCCAACACGCAACATTAATCCGACAACTAATAAGACACAATCAAATCTATTCTGTTGACGTCGAGAGGCTCTTGGCTGAGAAAAGAAAAATTCGCAGTGAGTGGTAATCGCACAGATCTCCTCAACGTAAAAGCAGACTTAAATAATGCACGAAACGGCTAAGAGATTTACTAGAATCCCGAAGAGCAGCATCTCTGAAAAACTATTTAAAAGACATTGACCCAACTCCCCAATCAGATTATTCATTATGGCGTGCGTGTATAAACCTTAAAAGGCCAGTAGTACATAAGCCTCCCTTGCGAACTTCGTCTGGAGGCTGGGCAGGGAATGATACCGAAAAAGGCAAATTATTTATTGAACATTTGAAAAAGATCCCTATTCCAAATGTATTGACTGATGCAGTTGTTTTGCTAACTGCCGAAGCTACTGCTGCAGTACCCTTAAGATTTCATTTTAGTGACATTGAAAGGGTAATAACAGATTTAAACACAGGGGCTTTCTTGCCCCTGGCTTTGATAAAACCAGTAACAAGATGTTATTTGAGTTGCCCCATACAGCTCGAAAAATTATTCTTTTTAGTTTTAACGCCTTTTTACGCCTTGAGTAGTTTCCTTCAGGTTGGAAGGTTTCGTTAATAACTATGATTCTATAGTCAGTATATTCGTGTAGCATACTTCTACTTTGAGATTGCTACCCTGTATCCAACATGTAAATATGTGTATTGTGCCAACGGCCTACTCAGTTAGTATAGCAACCTAAGCATTATTATTACCTATAGTCTTACTTACACACACACACACACATACTTCATGTATACGCATGCGCACGGACTACTTTGTTAACATACTCAAATTCTTATTATTATTGTTCCTGTATTTTCTAATACTTATCTATTGTAAGCATAGTAGTCAATATATTTCTGTCTATAAACATACACAGAATCTACATATTAATAAATTGAGAAATAAAATAATGAGCAGTTTTTATTTGAATACAGAAAGAACTAGTTGTCTTACTACAATTCCTTAACCAGGAAAAGACCACACAAAAGTTGAATCATACAGACCTATAAGTCTTTTATCAAATATGTCAAAGCTGTTTGAGAGGATGTTAATAAATAAGCTGATCCCCATTCTAAGCGACAAAGGATGTATTCCGAACCATCAATTTGGCTTCAGGGAGAAACATAGTACGATCGAACAAACTCACAGGTTAGTAATTAAGAAGACCTTTGAAGAAAAAATACTGCTCTGCGCTTTTTGTCGACGTTTCCCAAGCATTCGATAAGGTATGGCACGATGGCCTAAAATATAAGTTAAAACTGAATTTGCCCGCAAACTTATATAAGCTGTTAGATAGATATTTAACTGTTCGGAAATTCATTGTTAAAGAAGGCAATTTTTTAAGCTCACCTGAACCAATTGAAGTCACGCAGGGTTGTATATTGGGGCCGATTTTGTACTTGTTGTAAATTTCAGTTATGCCAACTAGTGACCGAGCCCATACATAGACATTTGCTGACGACACAGTTTTTTTAAGCATTCACGAAAGTCCTGAAGTAGCATCACGATATTTACAAGATCACATTTTAATTGTAGAAAAGTGGTTGAAAAAATGGAAAATTAAGGTCAATGAACAAAAATGTACTCACATAACTTTTACACTGCGTAGGGAATCGTTTCCCCCTATTCACATAAATAACCAAATGATACCTCAGCTTTCAGACGTGAAATATCTCGGCATACATCTTGACCGGCGCTTTAATAGGAAACGCTATACAGAATCAAAGTTAGCACAAATGAAGTTAAAAGCCGTGTAACTAAACTGGCTTATCGGCAGAAATTCTACTCTCGCTTTAGATTGCAAACTTTTATTGTACAAGTCAATTTTAAAACCAATTTGGTGCTATGGCATTCAATTATGGGGCACTGCCTCAGCTAGCAATGTAGAAAAAATAGAAAGGTGCCAAAATAAGATCCTACGGATGATCAAAGTTGCTCCCTGGTACATAAGAAACACTAACATCCACAAAGATCTCAACGTGAATTAGCGAAATATGCAGTAACATATTTGAATGAGGGACATTTCTTCTCTCATCCGAACATCAGAGCGATGACCCGCAAATGATAAAAGCAACCGTAAAACATACATCTTTTTTTTTTGTCTAGCACTGGCTGGTCATAACAAGAGTACTTATTTTTATTTTAGACTCAAGATATGAGTAATTATTGTTAGTTCAAAAATATATTTAAAGATTCAATAAATAAAATATGAAAAAAAATTCTATACAAATTTTGTAGATGTATCGCTCGCTTGCAATATAATCTATCCAAATCATTTTGAATCACCGTTTGCTAAATTGCATCTATCTCTACCCTTACTGTTTCAGCTATATTTGTAACAATGCGATAAAACTGTAAAACATTTTTATTTCTGCTTCATGGTGGAACAATTTAGCAGTTATAAAAATAAGGAGCAGATGTTGTTTTGTAACTTTTTAAGAAAATTGCATTACGTGTCTGTTTATAAAATAAATGTTCCTTAAATTTCAAAAGAGTTTTTTTTTTTGCTTTCAAAGATTTTATGCATTTTGCTTAATATCTGTGAAAAAAAAAATTATTTTGCTCCTGTACTTCTGTATTTTTAGGTTTAGTTTGTTATTTTGTTTCTTTTATTTTTTTTAAGGTAGTACTTTAAACATGTTGATGTTGTTAAGGTTAGTTTGCGTCCTGCCTTAAAAATCTCTTTGCCATAAGAAATAGGTGTAAAAAACAGTCTCAAATGTATATAAAATTCTACACTTCTAAAAATTATTGTAAAGCTCTGTAAAATATGTTAAAATATTAAAATATATTAATATAAACGTAATTCCACAAATAAAAAATAGAAATCAAATACAAATTTTATTCAAGTGGATTTTAGGCAGTAAGTAATTTATCTGTTGCGCAACCGTGTTTAAAAATTCCCGCTTTTAATTCATATTTTGTTATATTTTAAAACACCGTCATCTGTTGCGCAACCGTGTTAAAATAGCCCGCTTTCAAAAATAAAATATTCCTTTCAGTATGCACTACCATTAAATCGGCGAAAAAATCGCCATACTTTCACAGTTTTTTCTCCATTTTCTCTTGGAAATAAAACATTTTTGTGGAAAAATATTTGATTCCTATATTGGAATCAGGATACTATGGTACCTCCTCACAAAGTTTTGTTAAAATCTATCCAGTGGTTTTTGCGTGATGCCAGCGAAGACAGATAGACAGGCAGACATACAGACAGACAGACAGGAAATGAGTTACTGTTTTATTATATGTAAAGATTACAGGGATGTTACAACTAAATTATTAGACTTTTTCGTATAACTGTAATAACAATTAATGTTTTTTACACTTTTTAAGTATTTTTTTGTTCATTTCTGTGCTAATATAATGTTATTGAGCACAATATACAATTAATTTTTTTTTTAAAACAGGTTTACATTATGATGTTTCTTTTTGTTAATATAAATGAAAAAATTTAATAATTTATGTACTAGATACACAATCTGTGACGTATACTTTATTTTATTTTAAGTAACAGCAGGCTTAATATAATGTATACGCTTGCGTAAATTCTACAATACAACACCCATTAAATATATGGGATTTGCAAAAGTATTATTTATTGCACTCTCCGTGCATTTTCGGTTATCTGAGGATTAAAAATTGAGATGTGCATAAAAAATTTCGTTTCTAAAATATAAACCGACCAGGCCCCTCGCATTTGTGGTAAGAATGGCATTAAAAAGCTCTAAAAAAGATGTCTTTAAAAAGCTGTAAAAAAGATTTTGCATGTGAATGAAAATTTTTGGAATTTTTGTTAGTAAATCAGTTTGATAGTAAATAAACATGATACTTTACCGATTAGTCGAATAAAACTTAAAAAAACATTTGTTTAATCGATTAGTTTTTATGTAGTTTTAAACGTAATATAGTTCATATATTATCGTAAATTCAGTTACTTTACGATTAATCGACCAAAACGTGAAATATTATTAATAACTTGCAAGATATAATATATTTCGATTGTATAAGTTGATTAATAGTACTTTAGACCAGACTCACGTTTTGGTCCATAAATTGTAAATTATGGATAAAAAATATGTTATATATTATATTACATATTTTTTGTGAATCTTTTTTTTATTAATTATGTATATGAATTTTATTTGAACTATTTATGAATTAATAAATTAATTATTTAGGCTTAAGTTCTTAATTATAAAGAGATAAAGAAAAATTAGATACCAGCAAAGCAGAATGCATTTTCTGGACAGCTACGTCCCTCATCAGTACTCTTCGTATCGATCTACCCGGTAGTTTCAATTGTTATTAAATTTCTATAAAAAGAAAATATATAAAGAGAATAAAAATAAAGAAAAATGTTTTCTTGGTAGTATAATATAAAAAGAAATCAGAGTTAACAAGTGTAAAACAATTTCAAAAAGCTCTATCTCCTATGAAATAAATGTAAAAAATTAAAAATTTCTCATATTCTATTTCTTTGATAAGTTTGTTTAAATAGAAAATTAATAACAATTGAAACTACCGGGTAGATCGATACGAAGAGTACTGATGTCTAGAAAATGCATTTTGCTTTGCTGGTATCTAATTTTTCTTTATCTCTTTATAATTAAGAACTTAAGCCTAAATAATTAATTTATTTTTTTATTAATTTGTTTATTAATTTGTTGAATTTAATGGAATCTTAGTCATTAAACTTTCAACTATTTCGCCTAAATTCTTCTTATGATTTATTTTCTAGCGATTTGGAGAAAAAAAAATCACTCGGTCTATCTTTTAAACAGTAAAGTCCGTGTGAGATTCAACATACGACAGAACAATGACATGGTTATATTTCTGCTTTTTTAGTGCTCACAAATTGGAACACATTCAACCAACACCCTTACATCGAAGACACGTATTCGTCGTGTCTTAAATTTAAAGTATTTAATGAAATAAGCGTAACCACTATTTTAAACAAATATTTCTTTAATATTATAGAACGAGTAACATAAAAAATTCATGTTTATAATATAATTTTATATTGAGAGGGGAATTTTACAAATTAATGGATTTTCATTTAGAACAAATAATTGTTTTTAGCATTTTCGATTACGTATATTTTATCAAATATTTTCCATGAGAGATCTAAGGTCTTGTTTTATAATTAAGTAAACTTGCATTTTGAATTTTAGCGACTTATTCCAACACATCAATATACTTCCAGATGATAGAAGAAAAATTTACTTTCGCTTCAAGTATGCAAAGCTATATATTTAGATAAAACTTCAATGCGCTACGCGACGTAGGCGCACCCTTTATCAGAACACCCTTTAATTTTTAAGTTTATTTTTATAGACTTGTTTATAAAGTGAACTAAGTTTTAATTACTGTTTGTAAATTTCAAGTGTATCCCACCTACAGTTCACGAAATAGGCACAAATTCGTGAATAACACCTCTCTATCGAAACACCCTATAAGTTGTAGTATTTGTTGCTATAGCGGCAACAGCTATACATCATCTGTGAAAATTTTAAGAGTCTAGCTATTACGGTTCCAGAGATAAAAGGCGCTGACAGACGGACAGACGGACAGACATTGTAGCGAAAACAATAGGGTCACGTTTTTACACTTTGTGTACGGAACCCTAAAAAACACCTTTGAAGAAAAAAAATACTGTTCTGCGCTTTTTATCGACGTTTCTCAAGGATTCGATAACGTTTGGCACGAAGGCCTAATAATTAAGTTAAAGCTGAACTTCCCCCTTTTATGAGCTCTTAAAAGTTTATTTAACGAATTGCAAGTTTTTACTAAAGAAGGTGATTTTTTAAGCACGCCACAGCTCATTGAAGCCGGAGTTCCCCAAGGTAGTATTTTGGAACCAATTTTATATTTACTGTACACATCAGATATGCCAATTAGAACCCTAGTCCACACATCAACATTTGCAGATGACACAGCTTTCTTAAGTATTCATAAAAGCGCCCAAGTAGCATCACAACTTTTACATGACCCCATACTCAATTTGGAACAATGGTTAGAAAAATGGAGAATAAAAGCGAATGAACAAAAATGTACTCACATAACTTTCACACTGCGTAGAGACTCCTGCCGTAATATTTACATAAATAACCAACGCAGCTTTCAGACGTCAAATACCTGGGTATACATCTTGACCGTCGCCTTACTTGGAAAAGCTACATAGATTTCAAGTCAACACAAATGAAATTATAAGCAGTACAACTAAATTTCCTTATTGGCAAAAACTCTACCCTAAGCTTAGATTTTAAACTTCTACTGTACAAGTCGATCCTCAATTTAGTGTTATGGGATTTAATTATGGGGCACTGCCTCAGCTAGCAATGTAGAAAAAATTCAAAGGCGCCAAAATAAATTACTACGTATCTAAGTGAACCTGGTTACATTCGACTCAAAAGAAGAGATATTTCTTTTCTTGGTCGTACATCAGAGGGATAACATGCAAATGATTGCAACAACCACGAAACAAACATTATCTTTGTCTAGTGCTGTCTGGGCTTAAAAATAATATTTTTATTTAAGACTTAAGATATGAGTAATTATTTTTAGTTCAAAAATATTGAAGATACAATAAATAAATAATGAAAAAAAAACTTGTAATTAAAGCTTTCTGATATTTATTCGCAACAGCTTGAAAACAATATTTATTTTCTGAAAAGCTTTTTTTAATATATTTACTAGTTCTAAATCTAAATTTTTTATCCATTTTAAAATTGACTTCAGCCTAGTAATGAATACTTTCTCATATAGTTTTGTTATATTTAATAACAGAGTTATTGGTCAATATGATGCCAACTTTATGTGATTCTTTTTCTATTTTAGATATTATAGTTATCTGAGTAAATGTACTGAAGACGTAGAATAACATTAAGGAATGCATTTTTGCGTTTGTGATATTTCAAGGCTTTTTAGGGTTCCGTACACAAAGTGTAAAAAGGTAACCCTATTGTTTTCGCTACAATGTCTGTCCGTCTGTCAGCGCCTTTTATCTCTGGAACCGTAATAGGTAGACTCTTGAAATTTTCACAGATGATGTATAGCTGTTGCCGCTATAGCAACAAATACTAAAACTTATAGGGTGTTCCGATAGAGAGGTGTTATTCACGAATATGTGCATATTTCGTGAACTGTAGGTGGGATACACTTGAAATGTACAAACAGTAATTAAAACTTAGTAAACAACTATAAAGAAATAAAACTAAAAATTAAAATTAAAGGGTGTTCCGATAGTGGTGTGATTTGCGTGTATAAGGCCCAAGTGTTAAATCATAATAGGTAGATGTTTAAAATTTTCACAGAAGGCTGTGGCCGCTATAGTAGCAAATACTAAATCTTATAGAGTGTTCCGATAGAGAGGTGTTATTTACGAATATGTGCTTTTTTCTTCAACTGTAGGAAGAATACACTAAAAATATGCAAGCAGTAATTTAAACTTAGTTCGCTTTATAAACAAGTCTAAAAAAACCTAAAAATTAAGGGGTGTTCCGATAGTGGTGTGATTAGCATGTATGTATAAGGCCTATGTTTTGAACCATAATAGGTAGACCCTTGAAATTTTCACAGAAGGCGTATAACTGTGGCCTATATAGCAACAAATACTAAAACATATAGGGTATTCCGGTATTACCATAGGGTAGATAGTGTATTACCATGGCCGCTATAACAAAAATTGCTAAAATTTAAAGGGTGTCCCAACAGTGATGCAATTATGACTTTAATTTTAAAATTAAAGGGTGACTCATAAGACATGAAAAAATTACCGTCTTGAATTTTTAAAGTTGTACTAAACATAGTACGGAACCCTAAGTGTGTGAGTCTAACTCGCACTTGACCAATTTATTTATTTTTTTATGTTTTTATTTACTCAGTCTTTCACTAAGAATCTTACTTCAAACGTCACATCATGTTGCATTTCTGACAGTAAACATAACTATGACACCTACGCGCAGCATTCGGTAGGCGAATAACGTTAATTTGATGCTCCTACTTATGAAAGATCAAAAATGAATATTGCAGTTGTTCCTCCAAAGAGAGTCAACTCAAGATTGTTAAAATTTCACTTTTTGCAAGAAATCGATGTACAGTGGTCATATCTACGCACTGCACAATTTTTACATAATTTTCTCTACGCTTGCGCCAAAAAAAAAAAAAAATTAAAAAAAATGTTTTGCCTGTACAGAAAATTTTTAAATTTTAAGTTAACTTTCTTTAGAGGATTAATTGCGAAACATTTAAAAGAAGTCGCTATAAGAAATTAAGAGGCAGATGATAGACAGACTAATCCTATCAAAATATTGTGAATATATTTAGCGACCTTGACCATCTCATTCGAAAAATTTGTATACGATACAGCTAAACTGTATCAGAATTTTATAAAGTATGTTTTTTTAGCTAAATTTGAAACTAACTCAATAACATAGTCGTATACACTTTCATAAAATTTAGACACATACATTGCATCTATGGCTTTATTGTATGCTACTTCCTATTATTTAACTACACCTACAAAAAGAAAGTGTTCCAGTTAGTTTAAATGAATTTTGTTGGATATGCAACAATGCTTATGCCTGTGTGTGTGTTTTTGTAGAAGTTACTTGTTTCAATTTAAGTTCATTATTTTATTAACTAAAGCAAAAAAAAAAATTATTGCAACAAAAGAATTTATTATGTTGCAACAATATGTGCATTGCTTGAAGAGTTCATAAAATAATTTGCTAAATGTTGTTAAAAATTAATCAAAAGTAATGCATATCGTTGATAACGAAAGTTTTGAAAGCAAAGAAACACAACAATGGGTTTTGGGAATAAATTGCATTGCATGTAACGTGAGTAGTAGAAATAAAGTAAGTCAGCAAACTATTACCTCAGTAAAGAAATTTTAAATTTTGCATACAAAAATCTACTTTATAAATTAGAATATAGTATTTCATGTCTGAATGAATATGTTCTCAAATTTAACACACAAATTTTACTTAAATGGTATAATATACGAAAGTTAATAAAGTTTTAAAAATTAACAAAAATTAAGAAAAGTTGCAATATACCTAATATTTATACAAAGTACTAGCTGTGCCCACACAAGTTGTGTGCGTTCTGACAATATTTTGTTCAAAGTTGCTTTGAAAGTAATTCACACCAAATTTTAAGACCCGTAGGTATTTACTTAATATAAAAGTACCCTGAATAAAATTCTAGAATTTTTATAAAATGTAAAAGAAAAACGGGAAATGAGTTATTCATTATTTTAAACAGCACCAACTGTTGCTCAACATTGCTTTAAATATACTGCCTTAAAAAATAAAAGATGCATTATAGTATGCAGTGCCTATTAATAGGCGTACTTTTACTGCTTTCTATTCATTTGGAAATAAATATCCTTTATTCTAATCAGGATACTAAGGTACCTCCTCATAAAATTTTGTTAAAATTCATCCAGTAGTTTTTACGTGATACGAATACAATAAAAAACAGATAGACAGACAGGAAATGAGTTACTATTTTATTATAAGTATATGTAAACAGTTCTCACCTTGCTACACCAATTGCTCATCTTTTTACGATCCAGAAGAAAGAGTAATCGGATAATTTCCTAATTTTAATTATATAGATAACAAGCGATTTACCGTGCGATTCTCTGCCCCAATTGACAAAGAAAGAATTAATTAAATTACAAATTAGGTGATAATATTGAAGAAAAATTGGGAAATTTTCATTTTTATAAACCAGCAGGAGCGGAATGCGCAATTTCTAGACAGCTGCGTGCACTCAGCACTCTTCTTATCTATCTACTTTGTCAAGTGTTTAGTTGTAAGCATCATCTATTTATTTAACCAACCAAATCCAGATAAAGGAATACGAGAAAACTTGTATTCAATTATCACTCGTCAGTTGGTGAGAACGAAGTCTACCACTACCTTAAAAAAATTTTTAGTTGATGATTGTCGAGGCTGGGATAGGAACCGGGGCGACTCAAACCAACATGTATGCTTAGCAGTCGACGTCTGTGGAAAGTGGAAGGTAGTTATTCCACTTTCCACAGATTCAATTTCGTTGAAGTTAATATTACTAGCTTTATTGGAAAAATTGTTTCCAATTCAGTTTATCGACATCATACATTTTTTATAGAGGTATAGAACTTTAAGTTGGCATTACTTTTGAAGATGGCAACCGATTTAACAGCTGTCAAGTGATTTGTACTCAGTTTGGTTTGGCAATTCATCATGAATAGACTCACGCCTGCACAACGGTTGCAAATTGCAAAAAAACGAGATTACCATTGTTCCCGCTTTTCATAAGCGAATTTTTTTTTAACGATGCAGCGCACTTCGGGTTGAATGGCTACGTCAACAAACAAAACTACCGCATTTGGAGTGAAGGTAATCCTCAAGTGTATGTCGAAACACCGTTACATCCAGAAAAACTGACTGTTTGGTTCGCTTTATGGGCTGGTGGAATCACCAGCTGGTGAATAACAAAAGAATTCAACTGTTCACCTCAACATGTGCAGTAAGACTGAATAACAAAGCTATTGAGGGACTCAGAGAGTTATGTAGGAGAGGGAAAGTTTTACAGGCTTTTATTTTTTTTTAAGGTGGTCCACCGGTCCAACGTCACCAGTTAAGAGTTAATTCTATACTCAGGTAAAGCAATAAGAGAAAACTATATTCAATTATCTTTAGTCAGTTGCTTAGAACTAAGTCTACCACTACCTAATGCTTTCCTCTTGTTTGAGGTTTTTTCTATTTTATATAATTTTATATCCCCAGCTAATTACTCAGGTATATAGGCTTTATATGAAAATCTAAAATTAATATAAAATTCTAAAAATATTGTAGAGTTCTCTCGCTGACAAAATTAAAACTTGCTGCCAAATGTGCAATAACATTTAATTGGTAAAATTGCGTTCTTTCACTATTTTTTCTATTGGAAATGAGATATTTTTACGGGAGAAAAGTTATATTATATTCCGATAAAATTTTATTATTGCAGTTCTATAGTCCTTAAAAATGGCTAAATATTTAAGCATAATAAGTATTTTTTATCAACAGCCTTTTGAGTAGGATTGGTTTGGCCATTTCATATGAAAAGACTTATATCGCATCAACAACTGCAAACAGTTAAAATTTATTTTGAAAAATATGGTCGATTTTTTTCTTTTGGGATGTGTAATGTGTAAGGAGATGTAGTAGGAGAATCTTTATATTTAGTGCGTTATTGCCAAACAATTTTGTTATGCATATTAATATTTCATCTGCAACTATAAACTAAAAACGTTATAAAGGGTTGTAAAGGGCGGTTAAAGTTTAAGGGCCGATGTTGATTTGGAATAAAACACAAATTATTTAGGAAATTATTGTCATTTCTTTCTAATTTGATAATATTTGTATGGTTCTGCTATTATTTATTTATTAACAAGTTTAGTTTTCTTTAATAAAGAATATAAATGAAAATTCTACATTTTAAAGTAAAACAATCACGATACAATATTGCAAACAGTAAACCAAACTGCACTTTTTAAAAGTGATTTATGTTTAATAAAACCCAAAGTTTTAACAACAAAAACTATTCCTTTTCTCAACAAACTAGTAAGCAAAATTACTTGTTTTCTACTCCTTTAAATCCATCTCGATTAGTGGAGAAAGTTAGAAAGTTGGGTTTGTTTACATTTAAGGAATTCTGTATTCTATTAACTTTAGTTGTATTGTTCGTTTTAAATGCGTTTTACAACTTTTTTCCTAATTGAAGAGTGTTACACTTTGCAGGAATTTTTTATACAGACTTAAATAATTATGCTGTCAAAGAAGTTTTAACTTTAGTTGTGCAAAATCCTTAAGCAAGAAAATAAGAAAATTATTCTAACTGAACTTTTGAAAAGTCATAGTCAAGTGTAACTTTCTTTTGAAATAAGAATTTGGATATCCAAAAAGAAGAAATAAAATTTTTAAAGAAGCAAAACATAAAAATACACTTAAGTTAAAATTAATTATATGTAAAAGAAAGCTTTTTTAAGAAAAGGTTTTAAATATTTAATATTCCTGATATAGGAATATAAAAATATTTTGGACTAGCTGTGCTTTGAAAGTATTAGACACCAATTGTAAGACTGTTATTATACTTCAGTTATGGTTTATGTATTTACTTTCTATAAAGGTAGGCATCAAATATCCCAGTTTTAAACCGAAAATTTCAGTACCTTTAAACCGTAAAATGCATTTTTTCACGGTTTTTTCTGCACTTTCCCTTGGAAATGAGATATTTTTTGCAGAAAAAAAGTATCCTGTATTGGGATCAGGATACTTAGGTATCTCCTTACAAAATTTTCCATCGAGTAGTTTTTACGTGATGCGAACACGAATGAAAAGCAGACAATCAGACGTATGAAAATGAGTTACAATTTTATTATATGTATAAAGATATTTGTTTTATTTATTTATATTATATAAAAAAGAAATAGAGTTTACAAGTGTAAAACAATTTCAAAAAAGCTCTATCTCCTATGAAATATAATGTAAAATTAAAATTTCTCAGATTCTATTTCTTTGATAAGTTTGTTTAAATAGAAAATTAATAACAATTGAAACTACCGGGTAGATCGATACGAAGAGTACTGATGACGGACGTAGCTGTCTAGAAAATGCATTTTGCTTTGCTGGTATCTAATTTTTCTTTGTCTCTTTATAATTAAGAACTTAAGCCTAAATAATTAATTTATTAATTCAAAAATAGTTCAAATAAAATTCATATTATATTTGTTTAACATAAGTAATGATATTTAATTTAACAGTTTAAATTTATAAAGATCAATCTCCAATAATTCGTTTTAGGTTATGTTAAGCAGGCAGCTCCATAGAAAATAGAAACGGCTCCCTTGGGTCTAAGATGTTGATTACCAATAATACATTTTAATCAAGATTAAAATTGCTTAAGTTTAGTTTTCAAATATAAAGATAACCATAATATAAAGATAACCAAGGCACATAAATATCATAAATCTAAAGAGCCCTTACATTTTGGATTCCAATAAACAACTGCTGAGTATGTTTTTAATGAATGAATTCATTAAGGGACCCTGTAGATATACAGGGACTCTGTAGATATAGGAAGGACACCTAAATAAATATGCAGTACTTGTGAACTAAATCTAACGAGCCTAAATCTAATATGGCTGCCTTAAGCAAGTCAGGAATTGAGTGGACTGCACTTGGCCCTAGCATCAGCATCAAATCCATATTGTTATCAGGTTATGCCGCCCACCAAATTTCTGCCTACGAGAACTGATTTAAATTAAATTTCAAAGTTTTACTTAAAAAATATACTTATTTTTCCTTTTCTTTAAGTAAACATTGCAAGTAAAATAAAGAATTAAATAAAATACAGCAATAAATTCACAATGCACAATGTAGTATAAAAAACTATATTTTTTTGTTGAAATTACTACCAATTTTTAAGTGCGCGAACAGAGTTTTATACAAGGTTTGACATTTTCAGATAAGCAAATTTAAACAGCTGATATAACAGTTTTACCTGTATTATTATGCCATGGTGTTTTATATATATTTTTATATTATTATTAGTTTATTTAATCTCCAGAATTAATTCTAAGACTAAATACAGATTTAAGTGCGTTAGCTGCACAGACTATCAGCTCTTATATTTTTATATTTCCTTTTTTTTAAGAAATAAACAAAAAAAAAGTTTAAAAAAATTGTTCTTTGCGTGTGTGTGGTAAACTATGTATGTATATACATAAGGGTGCACAATTTCAAAGATCTACCTATTATATTTATCTAGTTACTTAAAAAGTGGGCGTGATATATTCTTCTTTCCGTTACAAGCTACGTTGGCCAAATTGGTGCCGTCGTTAGTACTTAATCTGACGCTGCAATGTCCGTATTTATATATAGGGTAGTCAGGGGTTGCTCGCAGGGATTAGTTCTGTCACCGTTGATGGCCTTCTCTGGAAATTGGACTCACTAGGCGTCTATACGTTTGCGTATAAATACATTTTAACTTTTTTTATTACGATCAAGTTTTTGAAAATAATCATGATGGATTAGAGGGATAAAATTTCTCAAACATAATGGGTCTGGAATTATGGCACAGCAAAGGGATATTTAAATTTTAGTTTTAACGAGAAAATTTCCAGCCCACTTAGTAGTAGCGCTGACTTTGAAAATTAAAACTTTTATTCAATTGTTTTAAGCTCTTTCGAAAACAAACTTATCGCTATCAAACTTAAAATTTGTTAAATTTCTGAACGCTCCTTTTATTTATTAAATTAGGTCACAGTTGTTAGGAAAAATTCCCAAAATGTTTTTTTACAAATACCAATGCAAAATTAAAAAAAAAACTTAACGTTTAATGGATCTTTCGATTTCATTTTTAAAGCTTTCGGATTTGTAAAAAAAATTCTTGTTTTTTCATGTTAATTTAGAAGCAATTAAGGGTAACCCTGTTCCCGAATTTTACATATTAATTCTAATTTAAATATTAAACAATTTTATTTGTCAAGGGCATATAATTTGCTAATGCGCACTCAAGTATTGTTTAAATGTTTCAAAAGGTGACATTTCCTCGGAACTTTAATATTAGTCGTCCTTAAAATTCGACATTTTTCAGAAATCTAATTTTATTTAAACTACGTATTCTTACATAACTTTGTATATACATATCAATTCTCCCCCCTTTATTTACTTATCCAAAAGTTATTTAGATGGTAAAAGAATGCTTTAGGCAGGAAACGCTTAGCACACAATTTATAAAACCCATTTGTTTTATTTGCCTTTTTACCTTTAATTAAACAAGAGATAAAATACCTTCACTGACTAAGTGGTAAGACAGTTATTTCCTGCTCTATCCACACAAAGTCATTGTACCTATATATTCGATTATTTTTTATCTCCTTACTGCACAGTGAGGGATTTTACAAATAAAAGTTGATAGTAAATTTGCTTTAAACAATATTTTTCGGGCAAAAAGTAATAACTGCTTAAGTCATCTTAAGCTATAAAATTTTGTTATCGTTAATAACTCGTTTATTTAAATTTGTTGCTTTTGAGAATATAGAACGATATATTTCTGAATTTATAAAGTCTACTTTGTAGTTTTTAATACAGTTTTTCCTTAAAGTCAAACTATTCCTTGTAGCAACTTTTTTAATAATTAATTATTATAAAGTTTTTCAATAAATAAATACAAGGATGCTAACATGTCATATCGTCATAATGTAAATAATATTTATTCTATATTTATTTAAGGGATTCACAAGGTGTCATAAAGTATTATCTTTTTTTTATAATAGAATGGAAAATATGACTGTTGTTAACAACCCCTATTTTAAATTTGTCAATTGATAAAAAGATTTTCCTAGGATTTTGTAAGAAAGAAATCAACTGTGATTGTCAAAAAATCTAAGGTAACATAAAATTTCGTTTTCACACTATCACACTTCAAATAAAATGAAGAGTATGAGAAATAAACAAACCGAGACGAGACTTTGAACCGCGGCGGCTGAGCAAAATCATGTGGGCGGAAACAATTTCTAGATATGGCAGAAACAAATAATATACGTAGGCGATAAGACTAAAGGCAAGTTTGAGCAGGTGCAGGACAAAGAAAAAAATATCATCGACGGCGAAGAAATATCGGCTGCGGCTCAGTCAGCATGGTTCTTTGCTTTAACCCATTTAGACCCAAATACAAACTGGAAGTAGTATTTTTAAAATAACCTTATTAACGTGAATTTTATAGACTAATTTACTATTTTACAGCAAAAAATTAACAAATAAAATTTTCAGTTTTGGGTAAAAAGTCGTTCCTCAAGTGTGGACAATGAGCCTCAGTATGATATTTTTTCGAAACTGCTGGAAAAATTCATCCGGACTACAATAAAATAATAATGGTTATTGCATTACTTGCTAAAATTAAACAAAATAGTTTTATCAAAATAACAGCAAAGTGCCCATTGCCTCCCCTCGCGGACACCATATCAATGTTTTTTCCCTTTCAGTCAAACATTGTTAAATACCTAATATAACATTATAATTTGCTAAGAAAGGATCTAAGTAAAGTAGAAAAATAAATTTAAAAAGCACTTATGTAAATATAAAAAAACAGATGCGGAATTTTGATTTAACGCTGAGACTTTTAATGGAATAAATTCAACCTCAGTATTCAGTACCTTTATGCAGTGAATTCCAAATCATAATTTTTATTAAGAAGTATACTCAATATGAATTACCGTAAAAGAGTAATATATCGTACCAAGAATAAATTATGTGCATATATAAAGAGGTGTACCCATATGTGTACAGCGGGCGTAAATGGGTTAAAAACCTCTGAAAAATGATATCGTTTAGAAAAATTTCTAAAAATTGTTTTGTATTATGGGATGTCATATTTTTTTCCGCATTATTTTACATTTTCATTACATATTTCTTTCACACTATCACACTTTCTCATTATATTTATGTTTTTGACAAATCTTACTACTCAGTATGAAATGGGTTTAAGTAATAGTTTCGCTTCATACAAGCTTTATTAAGCAAATTGTATATGGCATTTTGTTTTTTTTAACAGTTTATAAATTTTTTATGAATTTGGCACGGGTTCGTATCCCACCGAAGTTCATTATCTTCTATTGTATTTCACAACGCCCTCCTATCCTGGTATTAAAAAGGCTATACTAGCTTTAAAAATAAAATGTCCATGATATGTGACATGTGATTGTAGAAATGCCAAAAAAAATCTTTTCTCTCTTCGTAATCTTCACCATCGTATCAATCTTACATACTCTAACCCTCTCCTTCCTTGATTTGTATTTTTACTTTGTGGAATTGCATTGTTATTAAAATATTTTAAACACCTTTTACAGAGCTTTACAATAATTTTTAGAATTTTTCTAAATTTTAGAATTTTATCCAGGTACCATACCTTTATTTTTTCATACACAATATCATGTATATGTCAAAATCCGCGTTTTACATAAGGTTTAACATTTCTATGTTCACACGTTGGTATAATGTTACATACATAAGAATAAAAATCGTTGGTTCAAAAATTAACGAAAAAGGCGCTGAAACAATTGACATCCAAATAAAGTCTATCTCGTAGCAATACTAGTGGTTATAACCTCTTAACTTATCTTAAGTTAAGTACAGCATATCATGAACCTCTTCAAAATATGCAGATTTATATAAATTTCCCCCCACTGTGCGATGCTATTTGAAGAAAGGTGGCTCTTAAACTTAAGAACTCAAATACAAAATTATTATAATTCTTGTGGATTCAATATAAAAAGACATTTAGATTTTGTTGTAGCAATTTTTTGGCGTCTAAATTCTGTGCTGTATTGGCTTTTAACAAAAAAATAAAAATAAATAAAAAATATAAACATACAAATGCTAGCTTTAAAAATATGGGCAATAAATAAATTGAGAATCATCAATAGATAATAGGCGACTAAAAAACTACTTTCAATTATTATTTTAAGGTTCATTGGATTTTTTATGAAGTAAACACTAAAATAAATAAATTTATTTCGAAGTCAAAAGCCAATGTAGGTAGAGTATGTACTCCCTTTTTATTTATAATTTTTAATATAATTATATATTGTACACAATAATAAATAGAAAACTAATAAAAATTTGAAAAATTATATTTTAGTTTTATTGTATTTTTAAAGCCTACCTTAACCTACCATCATAATTTTTGATACTCCATTTTTTTAACATATTTTTGCTTCTTAATATCATCCACAACAATTGGCAATAAAATCTAATAAATCTCTCACTGTAAAAAATCATGTCGCATTGTAAAACAAAAAAAAATTAAGCAACCATGTATTTAGAAACAAATAAATATATTTTGAGATATTAAGTCGGTGTTTCTTTTTGGTAAAGAGGCAAGGCAAACCAGCTAGTTTTATTTGTCCTCCTTATTTTCTTTTCTTGATTTTATTTTGAATTTTTGTAGAATTTTTTTCTCATTCTATTAACTTGGAGAGGAAGGTTTTTCGTAGTACACAGCAGCAGAATTTTAAATTATAGCACAAGCCTTCAATATCCCTAAAATTTTTATAAATTTTCCATAGACCTGCTTATAAAGAGACATTTTCAAGTCGTAGCAGTAACTTAAGTTAAATTTAGTTCCAGCACCCTCTTAAAAAATAGGCTAAGATATATACCGAACTCTGCTTGTATTTAAACCTCCACTGTAGAAAGTTCACGTTGGAGCTAACGAAATGCGAATATTTGATATTGTATAATGTTTGCCTTGCTGCCAAAACAGTGTAAGTGTCTATGAATGTAAACCTTTTTTTCTCGATGTGTGTATTTTTTTCATAGCAGTTTATATGTCTTAAAGCATTAGTATGAGTGCAAGTACTTAGGCTACAGCATCTTTTTAGATTACATCCGGCCATAAAGATAGTGGTCGCCATTAGGCCAAATACGATCAATAGCAAAGTTTGTGGCTTTAAGATGGCTTATCTAGATACAAACAAACTCACTACATCTCGTTGTATGCACCCCATATGTGTCAATTACTTCTTTGACAATAAAGTCATGTGAGTTTTAATCATGACAATGGCAACTTTTAAACAAAATGGGGATGAAGCAGAAATTTAATAACGGATTTATTGAAATGTTCAAGTACGTAATATGTTAACAAATAAATTGTTATTTCTATTTATTAAGAGGTTTTATTGTTTATTAATAAACAGCTGTGCTCACACACGTTGTGTGCGTCCTGACAATATTTTGTTCGATTTTACTTTGAAAGAATACACACCACATTTTAAGACTCTTACATATTTACTTATTATATTTCTATAAAGGTACACATCCCTGGATAAAATTCTAAGATTTATATAATATTCTAAAAATTATTTTAAATCTCTGTAAAAGGTGTTTAAGATATTTAAATAACAATATATTTTTATAAAATAAAAATACAAATAAAATAAAAATTTTATTCTATTGGCTATTTGGCGGTTGGTAATTATATATGAATACGAGAAAAAATTGTAGTCAATATTTGGAAAAAAAACTGGACCAGGGGATAGAAAAATTCAAGAAGCAGAATTGAAGTGAAGCTTTACTATAACACGAACCATCTATCTGTATTATCTACTCCTATCCCTTTCCAAAGGAAGTAATTTAGTTAATATAGGCATTCATTTCCTGAGAGTTACTTCTCCTTATAAAAAAAATTCATTATTTTTAAAACATAATGGTGCGCAGCTTTAATACCTAAGCTCATACTATTCTTCTTTAATCATGTCAAGTTTTGAACAAGTTTTGAATAGCCCTATCTGAATAAATATTTCGAAGATATTTTGATTCTGCTCCACTGTACAGTGGATGTTTCTAATAGGGAAAATAAGCATATCTGTCGGAGTTCTTATAGCACGCTGATTAAATTGTATGATCAAATTTGTTTGCTAGAAGGATCGACAAGAAACCGTTAAACAGTAAAGTCAAAAAAGGCCACCTTGTACTTTGCAAACGAATATAAGCATTGGACCAGTAAACAGTAAGGCTAAGATTTTGTGCAGCGATGAAAGCAAATTTAATTTATTTGGATTTGATGGAATAAATTTCGTACAATGGTAACCAAAAAAAAAAAAAAACGATATTTTCCTAGTTATCACCTACCAACAGGTAAACCTAGTGGAAAATCAATGTTAGTGGTATGAATAAACGTTTAAAATGAAAGCACTGATTTATTTCATCTACTCGTTTTCTGGTTTTTTATCTCGCGTAGCGTAAAGAATATGGCAGATGTGGCCGAAAGTGTGCGAATCACACATGCGACAAGTCGCCTTACACACACCAGCATGATGAGAATTCTGCACAAACATGCCAGACTCTTCAATTATAAGATCCAATTGATTCAGCAGCTGTTACGCCTTCTTAGTTTTGGCCATACATAAACTGCCAAGCAATATGGCCGAAAAAACATTTTTTCTGATGCGGCACATTTTCATCTCGCGGCCATGTCAACCAACAAAATAGCTGCTTCTGGTGGTCAGAATACCTACATAGTAGCCAATGCAGTTTAGTGCGTATTTTGAAATGGTGTCACCATGAGAGCTGTTTTTTTCGAAAACACAATTTCAGTCAATGCGAGCTCTTTAGAGTCATGATTATGGACTTTATTGCCTGAAACGAAAGATATGAACTTGTATAATCTTTGGTTTCAGTAGGCGCACTATAACCATGTTATTAGCCGTGTTGGCCTCGGAGCTGCGATTTGTCTGTCTGAGACATTTTAGTGTGGAATGCCATTTAGATCGGTAACCGGCAACAAAGTCTTGACAAAATAGCACTGACGAAGACATCTGCAACAATCACATGAATAAAATCGTCTTTCATAAATAATGGAAATATTTATTAATTTTAAGCGATAATATACTAAGAGAAATTAAGTTTTTTCTATTTATTTAAGTTTTTGATACACTCGGTATATGTTTAATGTACATCCTCAGCACCATCAAAAATTATTTTTATATTGAAAAAACTTTAAAAAAAACTGTAAAATACAGCACAAGGTATATTTATTTTACTAGGTAGTGGCGTCCCTACAACAAATACAACAATGCAAGAACAACATGGCATTTTGTTGTTGCTTTGTAGTTCGAAATGTCAAAAAACATAGGAGAAAACTGAGAAGGCCTGTATGT
This sequence comes from Phasia obesa, assembly GCA_949628195.1. Classification (NCBI taxonomy): domain Eukaryota; kingdom Metazoa; phylum Arthropoda; class Insecta; order Diptera; family Tachinidae; genus Phasia; species Phasia obesa. The sequence continues at coordinate 75,247,974 of OX451218.1, forward strand.
GTTTTATTGCCTTTTCATTTCTACACTATAAAATTTCTGAACACATACAACTTTTGACATGTCGAACTACTAAATCAGCTGGGCGGACGACACTACCTAGTAAGATAAATATACCTTGATACAGCAAAAAAAGTTTTAAAAGTTGACAGCTTTTACCATACATTTGGTGATAAATCTTCACCATATTGATTTGGCATGTGGATAAAATAATTTTGTATTTTGCAAATACCAATAAAAATCTTTAAACTCTGACAGTTTGCGCTGTTATTTTATACATTTTATAATATTGGAATCAAATTAAATTTTATTGAAATAAAAAATAGTTGGATAAAAATGCATATTATTGTTATTTGTATAAGAAAACAATTAGACTTAAAATTGGCAAATATATCGAAAAACGTCAGTAAAAAGTAATGGTTTTACATGTATGACCAAATAACCCAGATTTACTTAAAGTGGTTTTGGCAAAAAAAAAAGAAAAAAAAAACTTTAAAAAATAAACAGTTACATAATTCTTTGCGGAGGTGACAAGGAATGAATTCTTTGTAGATACATTCATTATGTAAAGTTTGTTTAATGTCTTATTAGCTTATAGTTTAACGCAAGAAATACTTAAAAAATTAAACTAAACTAATTAGCCATTTTAGAAAAGCAGTACAAAGAATTTTGGGATTTTGCAAAAACTGTATACAATTATATTCTCTTTTGAAGAATTCTTTTCAGAGAAGAATACTTGGCATTTAACCCGGATTTAACATAAGTCCTTCTTTTTTTTTTTTTTGTTTTAAACTTCGTATCCTTGCGTCTTGTTCGAAAATGTGTATAAAGACTTAAATGTATCTGCTGGCGTTTCGAGTCACACAATTCAAAGTAAATGATATGCGATTCGTTTTTTTTATCAGACTTCAAAAATAATTCTTGCAAAAAAACCGACTTCAAAACAGGTATTTGGGAAACAGTTCTAAACTAAAACAACTTCAACGATTGGGACAGCCTTTAATTTACATTTTTAAATTAAAGACCTGTTGTTATAGAGGACTTGGCCACAAAGATTCTTTGTAAATTTTAACTGTCTGTCAATAGTTTGGCCATATAAAGCAAATTAGATGAACTATTGCAAAACACTTTAATTCATAATTCTAAATATTTATACAGGTTATTATACCAGACGAATTAGTGGATATTCTGCCTAATTTTCAAGTGTTTGTCTGTAACGATTCAAAAGATAGGGCCATACAGGTAAAATTACATCAATTATGGGGACACCCTTTAATTTCTAAATTTAAATTTTATTCTTGTTATAGCGGACTTAGCAATACAGGTTCATTGTAAATTTCAACGGTCGATATACAACTGTTCAAAAGTATGGCCATATACATCAAATTAAATGAACTATTGGAGCACCCTTTAATTTATAATTTTGAATATTTATACCTTTTTTTTTATAACGGTCATAGTAATCGACATTCTGTCAAGGTTTTGTCTATATATAAGGTCGAATTACGTCACCTATGGGGACACCCTTTAAATTTTAAATTTATTTTTTTATTGCTTTTTGTTTTTGGGAGATATAGTGATACGCAATTTTTTTAAATTTAAAATTGGTGCCCTTTACGTTTCTTAATACACGAAAAAATATGTATGTTGTATGGGGTCACCCCCATACTAAATAGGCCTGATCTAAAGGCCGTTGCACATAGAAGCCGTCATACGTTATACTTTGACTGAGATCAAAGTAAAAGGTTGACGTAATTAGCACTTTATTGGCAGCTTTGTTTTCCATTTTAGTTTATTTATTTTGTTTAGCTGCAACTCAACACAAAAATTTAAGCAATTGATAGCTATCAAAGTGCTCAACGTACATTAAAAGTTGCCCAATTTTCGTACTTTGCGTTGACGGAGACATACTGATTGTGACAATGCTCATAAGACCTGTATTGCTTGTCTGTTGAACATGGTGACGTATAAAATATGACGGATTCTATGTACCGCGGCCTTAACCCTGCATAAAAGATGCGGTGAGTGCATGCACGATAAATAGTGTTTTACAGTGAGTCTTTTTATCAGCGTTGTTGCTTACTTTCGATTGATTAACTATTACAGAACATTTGTTATGTAGCCGAAAGTCTTCTCTCGATCTTCTGCGCTTCTTCTCCAGTTTCTGACACCAAGTTTTGAGATGTCTTTCCATCGAAGTTTCGGTCTTCTTCTTCTGCGTGAAGCGTCACCAGGTTCGTATTCAAATTATTTTCTAGCTGGAGTATCTTCATCCATTCTCACAACATGACCTAGCCAACGCAATCGTTGTAATTTGATACGTTTGATTGCGTCAATGTCGGCATACAGCTCATGGTTCATACGACATCGATATTCTCAGCCAACGCAGATTGGTCCATAGATTTTAAGAAGAATTTTTCTCTCAAACACTCCAATACTGCAACATATGCTTTCGCAAGTAGCCATGCTTCGAAACCATATAATAGCACGGGTAGAATCAATGTCTTGTAGAGAGTGATTTTTGTCTGCCGAGAGGTGGCCTTGTTTTTAAACTGCTTAACTAGTCCAAAGTATTATCTATTGGCCAGTATTATTCACCTCTTTATCTCAAAACTGATGTTGTTTGTTTTGTTAATGGCGGTACCGAGGTAGATAAAATCGCTGACTACCTCAAAGTTGTAGTTTTCAACTTCCCCTGTTTTCCCGAGTCTACTGGAAGTCTTGTGCGTTGATACCATCAACTTGATTTTATCGCCGTTTACTGCCAGACCCACTTTGGCAGATTCTTTTTCGATTTTTTCAAAGGTGACATTTACCACTCGCAATGTTCAACCCATGATGTATATATGTGTTGTTTAGTGTATATCGTGCCAGTTCTATTCACATTCGCATCCGGTATAACTTTTTCCTGCAGGATATTAAAAAGGTCATACGATAGACTATCGCCTTGTCTGAAACCTCGTTTGGTACTAAATGGCTCGGAGAGGTTTTTTCCTATTTTAACAGAAGATCGCGTATCAGTAAAGGTCATCCTGCAAAGTCGTATTAATTTTGCAGGGATACCAAACTCAGGTATGGCTTGAAACACCTTTAACAAAAAATTTTCATTTATTCAGCAATAAAAATCAATAACTAAATGGAATACAAGCGAAGACAGATAATCATTTTAAACATTTGTAACAAATTCCGAGAGAGTTCGATGGCATTCCACATAATATCAGAACATTATGAATGGGTGAAGTATTCGGGTGTAGTCTGGAACGTCTGTGAACATGCCACCGTATTTCAGATCATTGAAAAACACTCCAGTACACTATCGAATATTGTGTATTTCGTGCAATATTGTGGACCATTCCCAGACAGCCTGAGCAAAGCCTTTTTTGCCAGCTAGATTACTTTATCAGTTAATACCTGTAATTTTTGTACATAATTTGCTTAAACTTTTCATATTTTGAGCTAAAATTCCTTCAAAACTCTGGTTTTAAGTCGCCTCTCCAAAAGAAAGAAGATAAAGAAAGAGCTAAGTAGGATAACATTTTTAATATGAATTTTTGCACATAAAGGCAATATTACCACTTTTATCATAGGACATCCACAAAGATGCAAACACAGTTTGATACTTAAAACTAATATCGCATAGTGCATGTACAATTGAATGTAGATGTACCCCAGCCAACCATTTAATGAGCATTTTAAGAAAAGATTCATAAAAGGAAGCAACTACAGGGCTTTTTCTGAGCTCTTCTCCAAATGACTCATAAAAGATACTTAGTGTACTTTCGGTGCACTCTTTGCAATGACTCGGACACGACTTCTAATAACTTTTAGCTTTTACGAAGCATCAACATTTTTTGAATTAAAATACTAGTGCTTTGATTAACTATGGTGTTCATTAAAAAGGTAGTTTAAATTAAACTCAAAAATGAGGTCATCACATATACATATATGTAAATATTTCATTTTTATGCAGGAAATTTTAAATTGATAAAAAAATAATGAGTTTGAGCATGCAGTGGTTTCAATTAGCTGAAAGAGAATAATATACACAGATAAGGCTAGAAAAACACAAAAATCTAAAGTTTTAATTCAATCTTTTAACTTTTTCTTTTAAACTTATTTTTTGGCTGCCATCTTATACACATAATAAAATAGTAACTCATTTCCGTCTGTCTGCCTGCTTTTTTTTACGTTTGCATCACGCAAAACCTACTTGATGGATTTTAACAAAATTTTGTGAAGAGATACCAAAGTATCTTGAACCCAATATAGGATATTTTTTTCCGCAAAAATATATTATTTCCAATAGAAAGTGGAGAAAAAGCGGTGAAAGTATGCGGTTGAACTAAACGGATATGCAATTTTTTTTATAAATTAAAAAATACATAAACTGATATGCAGCATAGTTTAAGGCGGAACTAAAAATGCCTTCGTCACATAGCATGAAATCGCCGGCGAAAATAATCACTACGTGCAATTGCAATGTAGCCATAAGCGAAGCCTTACTATCACACTAACCATCTGTCTTATCTGCTACTATGCCTTTCTAAAGGCAGTAACACGGATAATATAGGCATCAATTGCCTGAGTGTTATTTCTCTTTAAAAAAATAAAAAACTTAAAACGTAAGGATCTTTTGGCTGACGAAGTGGCGGGCACAGCTAGTAAATAATGAAATAAAATTTTGCGTTTTTAAGACCGCAGTTGCTTCTTTCAGAAAGATAATTAGAGCTTATTTGAAGAGAAAAAACTTAATCTGCAAGATGGCTGATGAAAGCTGCTATCTAAAAAAAAAACTTTTTTTCTGTGTAACCAACCTGTTCCATTTTTATTTTATAGATTGATCTTTAGATTTAACGAAAATAGAGAATTGGAACAATGATACAAGAATTTGGATAGTACGCCGAAGAAGACGATCTTACTGTTACGGTTAAAGATGTTAAAAAAGGTTGTCTTTCCAGAACTACGCCGAAAGAGAATGCCTTTTAACCCTGTATGGTTTCAAGAAGATTTGCGGCGAAAATTCCCCAACAATTCCCCAATGGCCCCCCAGGTCTCCTGACCTTACTACGCCTGATTTTTTTTGTAGGGTTACTGCAAGCAGGAAGTTTACGAAAGAAACCGAACAAATTTGGATGATTTAAAGCAATCCATTCAAACGGTAATTGAGGCAGTTCCCTTAATGTAGCAATATACACCAGCCACTCTGTATATAAGTTAATTTTATCAAATTAAAACAGAAAACTATACTTTCTAAAATAAATAAACAGCTCTTCTAAACCTAAGGAAAACTAAAAAACAATGTTTTTTTTTAATAAATTATGAGCTCTCTTAGATAAACCAATTTCGTAGAAAAAGGCCTTTATTTCTGTCGGTTTCAGTACCATTTCCTTTACGATTCATATGTGTCAGTAAATTGTCTTTCTAATTTATAAGGTTTGCTGGGAAGTTACTTTCCTTAAATAATTCCAATTTTTATTAGATATTTTAAACATTTGTCCCAAATACTAACATTCTTACTAATACATAAAAGAAGACAGAAATAAAAAAGAAAATCAAAAGCAGAAGCAAATAAACGTAAATATGGCAAATGTAAATATGCTTTTATACTCCACTTTAAACTGTCTGTCTGCCTGAATAGTAATTTTGACATCTCTTCTATTTGTCTAACTTTTCAATAAAATTTTGCATAAATAAAAAATTGTATAATGAGCCAAAAATATCAATTTGAAAAGTTGATATTTGCTAATGCTCTTTTTAAAACTGAACATGGATGCATTTATGGACATGAACACATACGAGGATATGTGGCCAAAAATTCTATTATTCAAAATTAAGAAATTATTTTTAAATATTTGATCAAAATTAAACTCCTTTCTAAATGTTTTATTTTTAATCGAGTTATAAATATTCAGGAGTGGTTATTTCTTTTTTTGTTAAAAAATATTTTTTTTGAAATTTAAAAAGTTTTTATTTTTTTATTTATTTATTTAATTATTATTACTATTATTTTGTTTTAAAAAATTAAAATTTTTGTATGTAAAATCGGTTTTGAATTATAGCAACATTTCTATTGTTTGATGAATTTAGTAAATTCTTACTTGTTGGTGAAATTAAAATTTATTATTCAAGCATATCTTCCATAAGCTGTTATTTATTTTCAAATTTTTTGCTATCAAAAAAACATTGTGTAAAAATTTAGGGATATTTGTAATTTTTAATTTTACGAATTATGAAAAATTTTTATTTCTGAAAATCGAAGAAGTTTCAAAATTTCCTTTTGAAATTTTGATTTGTATATTAATAAATAGTTTTTTTTTAAGTTAATTATAAACAAGTAATAGTGGTATATTCGGCCATGCAGAATCTTATATACCCTGTTAAATATAGCCTTACTCTTTTATGTTTCTCGATTTCACAATAATATACAATCGATTTTTACTTTTATGATTTTCAACTTCATGATGACAATTATAATACAAAAAATAACAAACTTTTATAAAGGTTATATTATGATTGGTAAATTAGAAAAAATCGTTAAAAAGAACTTAATATATATTAACATTAGTATATATTAAGTTCTAGTATAATAATATATAATTAATATATACTAATATATTCCATTTCAACCTGTGGTATAATAAAAGAGCCAAGTTTATTTATTAAAAAATCATTTTCTTTATGAATAACTAAATTAGTGAGGGTAATAAATCTAAGGTTATCAAAAATAAAATCCAGTGAAAGATCTATAAAATCTCCCGCACAAAAATAAGGGGAATCACAGTTCTAAATAAACATCTGGCATCACGTTCTTTACTACTAGACACATCTTATATAATGGATTACTAAGGCATATCTACATATGTATGTATGTATATAATTAATAGGCAAACACGTTTTTTGTAAAGAACGATTTATATGCTTTTAAAGCTTTGTCTACACAGATGTGCAAAATCTTAATTTAAATCGGTTTAGTACTTTATGACTAATAAGACTCTCAAGTTCTTACTAAGCCAATAGATAAACAAATATATATGTATGTACATGTTCTTCTCTCAGCTGCAAGTCGAAAAGCAAATTTCAAGAGAAACAGGAGAGTTTTCGTGTTTAAGCATGATCATACTTTTGCTTTCAAGTCTTTATATTATTTTTTGAGGATGGGGGCAGCGAAGCGTACAAATGATATCAAGTATTTATGTAAATAAAATAAAAGAAACTTGTAGGGAGATTCTTTACAATGAAAGAAAATCACCACAGTTAACTACGATGACGCACATTGGGAATTTCGCGTAAAGAAGTCAAATTGTCAACATACTCTTCATGCAATACAGTGAAATTTTGAAAAGCGCCGCGGCGCTTTTGAAAGGTGGTTTGAAACACAGCAGTGGCAAAATTCTTTTCTATAATTTTTTTTATGAATATTGTAGGAATTACAAACAGAATGTCAACCAGATGTGGTGAAGCCATGTGGAAAAGTGACTCCATAGACGAACTTTTAAATTATTGATAGTTTTTAGCTTTTCTATGTAAATTTTCGATTTTTAATAAAATTTAAATTTTAGAACGAAATAAAATTTTTTTGACGAAATTTTAATTTTTAAATGAAAATTTGATTTTTTGCCGAAACTTGGATCTTAATGCAAACTTTTTAATTATTAGAAGTTTTTAAGTTTTTGTGTGAATTTTCGATTTTTAATCATGATTCAATATTTGGTCGGTAGAAAAATTTGTTGGTAAAATTTATATTCTTAAGTAATTTAGCGGGGAAATATGATTTTTTGTTGAAACTTGGAACTTTAAGAGAACTTTTTAATTATTAGGAGTTTTACGGTTTTTCTTTTCTACGAATTTTCCGTTTTTAATTACATTTTAAGTTTTGATCGGAATAAACATTTTTGTAGAAATTTTCAATTGAAATTTTGATGTAAATTTGATATCTTGGTGAAATTTCGATTGTTTGGTAAAATTCTGATTTTATGGTAATCTAGGGTTTTTTCTGAATTTTCGGTTTTCCAAAAACAATAACCAAGTACACAAAAACAACTAAAATTTTTGAAAAAAAAAAAATAAGGAAAATACGTGGGCTCGCAATTTTCAACCGTTGGCGAAGGTTTTTAAAATAATGCTGTAAATATTAAAAAAACACGCTCATTGAAAAAGAGGGAGGCTTAAGGTAGTGGTAGACTCCATTCTCAGCAACTGAATATGGATGATTTTAATAAAATTTCTCGAATTCTATTATCTGAGTTTGGTTGGTTGGTCTATTTAGATGTTTGCAACTTAAAGATACGAAGAATGCTGAAGAAGAATGTATTGATAAAGAATATGCGTTTCATTCTGCTAGTGTCTAAAATAAAGTTTTCCCATTTTTCTTTAAACTTATTTAATTTGTAAAAAAATATTCTTTCAACCCTATTTAGATATTAAATATTTTGTGTAGTTTGTTGTATTTTTGTGTGAAATTTTTTTTAATAAAGTTTAAGTTACTTATTAATTTTTTTATTATTGTTCAGAGATGAACTCCTTTTCTTACATTCCTTTATATTTTAACTTAGCATTCCTTTATATTTTGCAATAGTATATTTTACACAAACAACTCATTTACCGTTTATTTGTATTCTCTTTTGTCTTTAAATTTTGTACAACTTTAACTTCTTTTCTTATTAATTGTAAGAAATCATGTATCGTTGACAGTGAAACTAAATAGTGAATAGAAATTAAAGTTAAAATAAAGAAGACTCTAAACTAATAGATCGATTATGGATGGCAAACAACCCTCAATTGTGTTGTCAGTTGAAGAAATTGTATTACGTATGGCAACTGGCAACTAAAAGTTGTTAATTTCAGTTGTTAATTTTTTTATAATTTTGTATATGTATATTTCACACATAATTTATATGAAATACATATTATTTCTTTATTTCAATAGGTATAAACTAAAACATGAAATTAAATTTTGTACAAAGACCTAAAATTAAAATTGTTGAAATTAAATAAAGAAAATTTTATACTTTTAATCTAAACGTAAAACAAAAGAATTGTGATTTTAAAAGAAACTAAACTGAAAAAAAAAAATTAAATAGTCCCGGATTACATTATGCAACTTTTGTCGCTGAAATTCTTCATTAGTAGGCGAGAAGGGAGAGAGGAATTAAAAAGGGTATACACAGACGTGTACTCTTGAAATTCGTTTTGTCCTCTCATTCGTAGGTTTAATTTTGAAGTTTAAAATGTAAACAAATGTATACATCCGTACAAATTGCTGCAATAAAAATTGCTGATATAAACACAAATGCAATATTAAAGAAGAAACGAGAAAGATTGCAGCGACAAAAGTTGCATAATATAATCCAGGACTTACAAAAACAAACAATAGAGGACAGTTTTTTATAATTAAGGAAAATCACTCTTAAACAGTTAATATTAATTTTTTTTAAATATTTTTGTGAAATTTCCAAATATTTTATAAAGTTAAGTTTTTTTTCGATAAAATTAAATTTATTGGTAAATTTAGGTTTTTTGTTGAAATTTTATGTTTTTCGAAAATTTTATTTTTTATTAAATTATTTTTTTTATCGATTTTTTGTCAATTTTCAATTTTTTTAAGATATGTCGTTTGTTAATTTTTTTTTTGGCGATATTTGGTATAATACACAGTGGGCGAGAATCAAATATTTTAGAAATAACCCAGGCATGTGTAAAGGTCTTAGCCAATTTATACAGAGTCTATAAATCCAAAATTTGACACACAAAGGAATATCTGGAATATATTTGCCAGGGGTTGCCCCAAGTGGTCTCAGAAATGTTTGATTTTAAAAATTATACACGGTGTCGGATCAATATTTTCGCTTCTTTTTAACCAATGTCAAATAGACCCGCCGATTGTTCTTCATAATTGTTTCTCACATTTTTCCGCTGTTCGATTTACAGTTACGTGAAATATATAGCGAAATTCTTGTACCAAATTTAGTTTTGTCAAAATAAGCCGAAGAAGTTAGTTGTGTTTTTAATTACAAAAGTACGTATTGTTACCAAATAGTAAAATAGGTAAATTTTAACTAAAATAAATCAGTCAAGTACGAGTCAGACTCACACACGTAGGCTTCTGTACAATGTTCAGTATAATTTAAAAAATACATGTTGTAAATTTTTTTACGTCTTAAGGGGCACCCATTAATTTTTAATTATTTTTTATGCTAGAACATGGTACTAAATACCCTGTGTAAATATCAAGTATCTGCCTACAACCTTTTATTTCTTTAACTATATTTTCTTTGCTCGTGACAAAAGATATTGTAAAACATAATCTACAATATGTATAATTTAGTGTCAGCCTACTACTGTTTAAATATAAGATCAGAGCCAAATTTTCTCACAATCGTAACACTCTTTAATTTTTGGTTTAATTTTTGTTCTTATTATAGAGGACAGATTATATATACTTTGTTTATATTTAAAGTGTGTTCCGGTTCAAAAATAAGGCAACAAACATACGAAAATTTGTGTTACTTTCGCAAAACCCAATTTTTATATTTTTTGCTATTGCGGACTTAATTTTATACACTCTGAATAAATTTGCGTTTAAAATTAAAGCCGTATTCATGAAAATCGCATCATTATCGGAAAACCCTTTAAATTTTAGTAATTTTTGCTATAATACAATTTCTAAGAAAATATCAAAAAATAAGGCATATGCTTGAAAAATATAGTAATACACCATAGAGACCATAATACACCTCGTGTGAAAATTTAAAGAGTCTACCTATTATGGTTACAAAATTGGGCCATATACATGAAAATCATGTCACTGCCGGAACACCCTTTCATTTTTAGTTTTTTTATACTTTTTTATATAGTAGAGATAGTTTAAATTACTTTGAGCAAATTTTAAGTGATTGTCTTCTACAGTTTTAGAAATAAAGACATATACGCGAATGACACGTAACTTTCGGAAAACCCTCTAAATTTTACCAGATTATAGCGGCCAGAGTTATATACCTTCTTCAAAAATTTCAAGAGTCTTCCTAGTACGCTTTCAGAGATAAAACTGGTTGACAGACGGACAGACATTGTAGCGAAAGCAATAGGGTTACGTTTTTAACATTTAATTATATATTCACACGATATAGAGACCGTATATTCCAAATAGCAATGCAAAAATAAACTATATGAATAAAATACAGTCATTGGTTCTTATACAAAAATAATGAACTATTTATTAACTTGACTATGACTAGGCACACTTTCTGTTTATATCTTCAATAACTTTACAACTACATTTTGCTTTTGACATTAACATTTGTATATTGGAGAGATGGTCACCCAATCGAAATAGCATTGTAATGTTAATGTTATTGTTTCTGTTATAGAAACATTCTAATGTAAAATTAACACTGGCGTTAGCACTACAGTAGTCATCTTATAAAATTTTTATTTCGTTTATTAATGTAAAGATTTTAAAAAATTCAAACAATAAAAAATGTTCAATCATATTTTATTCCATAGGTACCTACCCCTATATGGTAAAGTCTACATTTATGTTTTTAATTAATTTTTAATTTAATAATCCGCTAATAATTCGTCGTTTAGCAAATATCTAGAGCGCATAACAAGTGAAAGGAAAATTAAAAAATATATAATTTAAAAAATTTTGAAAGTAAGTGCAATAAAATTACAAATGAAAAAAAACAACAACACAAACGCAAAATGGCAATGAAAATAAACCAACTAGGCACAGTGAATAAGACAATAAGCAGAAACAAATAAAAATTACCAGCAATAATCTCACAGATAGACTATCAGAGAAAAGCAACAACTAACTTAAAAACCAGGAGTGTAGATTTTCAAAACATGGTTAAATCGCCGTGACATCACTGTTGCCAGATTTGCTGATTTCTCTGCATTTTGCTGATTTTTCATCGTAAAATTGGCTAGGTGAGATTTGCAGATTTTCTTTCAGAAATTGCAGATTTTATGAAATGACTGTGTTTAGGTCACACTCTTTTTTAACCGACTTCAAAAAAGAAGGAGGTTATCTATTCGTCTAAATGTTGCTTTTTTTATGTATGTAACCGCAGAACTCAGCCATTTCTGAACCGATCTTAAAATTTTTTTCTCTATTTGAAAGGTTATGCTTTCAGGTTGGTCCCATTTTAAAATCAGTTCATTATATTAAAAATTAAAGGGTGTTCCCATACAACATACATGTTTTTTTCGTGTATTAAGAACCGTAAAGGGCACCAAATTAAAATTTTAAAAAATTACGTGTCGGTATAGCTCCCAAAAGCAGAAATTGATAAAAAAATTAATTTAAAATTTAAAGGGTGTCCCCATAGGTGACGTAATTTTACCTATTTGAGCCTATCTTTTGAACCGTTATAGGCAAAACCTTGAAAATTTGACAGAATGTCGATTACTCTGACCGTTATAATAAAATGTTTGAACCGTTATAAGCAAAACCTTGAAAATTTGACAGAATGTCGATTACTCTTACCGTTATAATAAAATGTATAAATATTCAAATTTTTAAAGGGTGCTCCAATAGTTCATTTAATTTGATGTATATGGCCATACTTTTGAACAGTTGTACACAGACCGCTGAAATTTACAAAGAACCTGTATTGCTAAGTCCGCTATAACAAAAAGTATAAAATTTGAATTTGGAAATAAAAGGGTGTCCCAATAGTTAATGTAATTCTATGTATGTGGCCAAACTTTTGAACTGTTATAGACAGACAGCTGAAATTTACAAGGAACCTGTATTGCAAAGTCCACTATAGCAAGTATACAATTTGAATTTAGAAACTAGAGGGTGTCCCCATAAATTGTGTAATTTGATCTATATGGCCCTATCTTTTGAACCGTTAAACACAAACACTTGAAAATTATGCAGAATATCTACTACTTTCTCTGGTATGATATGATTGGAATTATAATGTAAAGGGTGTCCCAATAGTTCATATAATTTGATATATATGGTTAAACTTTTTTTTTACCGTTATATACAGATAGTTGAAATTTACAAAGATTCTTTGTGGCCAAGTCCTCTATAACAACAGGTCTTTAATTGTAAATGAAAGGGTGTCCCAATAGATGATGTTATTTGATCTATGTGACCCTATCTTTGAAACCGTTATAGACAGAGGCTTGAATGGTGTCCCCATAAAAGACGGATGCTGGTGAAAATAGCTTAAATTTTTAACAGTAATGCTTGACATTCACATAGTCTTTACTTTTTTCCGCTAATTTTGGCGCATCTATTATTTGGTTTAAATCTCATTCTTAAAGATTACTTCTTACATTTTTAGTGTATAATTGCTGACCTTCTATCTGTTTTGAAGTCGGTTTTTTTTTGCAAAAATTATTGTTGATCATTGTCAACTTCTTTTAGTTGAATAAAAATTCTTCAGACTTTGAAACTTTACCTTGGACAATTGAACGAAATTCAAAGATTATTAAAAATAAGTAAAACATCGTAACATATTGTATCCCTACCAATCTCATCAGCTTTGAATCAAAGGCGTTGTAAACTGTTTAGTAGATCTATACGAACCATCAAATATTTATTTTTCATTAGTGGAGAACGTAGAAGAAACAACTACAATAAAGTTAGACAATTTAAGTTAAGACATTCAAGCAATTGACTCCGAATTTGGAGAGCTTAAATCGCTTAATTTTTAAAAGTTGGTGCACCAAAATGACACATAATGCTACATAAATTTTTGTACAAATATTTGTGAAATTTATTTATTCAAGAATTTTATTTCTAAAATTCTTCGCTTTATATTTTTGTTCTACCGTATTCGTCCCCTAATGTTGAGCAAGTGTTTAGCGAAGTTAGTCTTAATAAAACTAAAAAAGAAGTCAATTGTAAAAATTTTATATAGTAAATACAAAATAAAATTTTTCAATACTTCAATCAAGGCAATCGATGCTTGTCTACCATGGCCGTTGAATTCCTTAAATTTTATAGTGGTCTCAAATAATGTATTTATGTAAAGATTAAACATGCCTTTGTTTTTCTTTATATTTTACATGATTTTGTAATAATTTTCCTAAAAAAAGTTCATAAAAACTTCGTATTTATATGTCTTGTTATTTTACCAGATTATTTGCCGATTTAAACATTTTTTTTTTAATTTTCTGGCAACACTGCGTGACATTTAAATAAAACCGGCTGAGATTAAAATGTTATAAATTGTTTTATGTCTCCAATATTTTTATAAAGTGTGAAAGTCAACGTACGCGCTAGAAATTTCGATGCTTAATGTGTCACGGTTAGTATTTTCAAGTTCCACTAGTTAATAAATTTATCAGTATAATGAGGAAGCTTTTTTTTCAAAGGTTTTTTTAAAGTTTTGGAATACTCTGACTATGAAATTATTTGCCGTGTTTAGAATTTGACTTTAAGTTTGTGTAGAGTTTATACATATTCTGGCTGATACTGCACTTTTTGTGTACCAACCAAATATTATCTCTTTATCTTCTCTATATATCCTGGTGTCCAAATTGGCAATTAAGATTTCAATTTCAACCTTCATGGTAAACTGTATTTTTAGATGATGTTTACTAAATGCTCCTAATAATACATATTTTTAGTGGCAAAGTTCTTTTTTAAATTGGCAGCATTGTTGTTTTGAGTTAAGGTACATCTGGAAACTTTTTATGAATAGACTCACGCTAGAGCAAAGTTTCCCAATAAGACTCAAAATATTTTAACATCCGTAATTGGCCCAGAAAATATAAAATTGGTCACAACGTTTTGCAATTCTAACATTGTTAAAACTTTTGATAGAAAATACAGAACAATACAAAATACGATTTTTGCCATTGGAATCTTTAAGAGATCATTCAGCAATTCAGTCAATTGTGTCAAAGTAAAGGTATTTAGGCAAGGTTAAAAAATAGTTCCATTCTGTGTAAATGGCCGTGTATGGCATATTTGAAATGTATGCTCTTCAGCAGAATACTTAAGATGTAGAAAAATTCATGAAAAAATAAGTTAATATTTCTGCAATAGTTTGTCATGTTCTTCTCAAACATTTTAAAAATAATTAGAGACGGTAATATTGAGTTCAAACTGAGGAAGCTAGGATACACAATTTTCTATCCAGAATGTAATTTTTATAAAAAGGGATGCTTTGTTTAATATGTTAGATTTAAAATTTAAATAAAAACCATTTACCTTTAAATCAAGATTTTTGTAAAGTGGACAGGAAATTTTTTATAAACCGAGAGAAACCGCAACAACTTTTTATTTAAAATTTTGCAAATCATTAAGAACTAGAGATCTTCATGAGTGTGTTTGAAAACATTAATTTAATATTTAACTATGAAGTGATGAGTTTCTTTCAAACACACTCATGCAGACCTCTATTAAGATCAAAATTTAGTTTTGAAAATTGACGTCATTTCCAAACGTTAAAGAAATTATGATAATATTAATTCCCAATTCCGTACACTATCTTATCTCCCAAAAATACAGCATTTAAAAACAAAAATTTCTCTTCTTTTGAAAAAAAAAGTTAAAATTAGGAAAGAAATGAAAAAACTATTATTTCCTAACAGTTTACGTATTCACGCAAAGAAAAAACATGGTAACCATGAGCAACATATTATGGCTATATATATATAAATACTGTTGAATTCAGAAGATTTTACGCCTTTTCTACTTAAGTGCTTTTTCAAAACTGAAATTTGCGTTTAACTGGACTTTAAGTAACTTAAGCGCTTCTATTTAAATAAAAAGTATGTATGCTCCTTTGCTTTTGTAGTGCGCCAAGCGCCTTAACTCATTTCTCTCCTATGTCGACATTAGCTACTCTTCCATATTGCCACAGATATATATATATGTTCCCATTCATCCTATAAGGAGTATAGGGCTTCAGGTTAAATTATAGTGCTTAAACTATGTATATGGTTGTAGCTAAACCATATTATTATGATGATTATAAAATGGTTACAGAGTACAAAATGTCATACGCAATATGCCAGTTTTTACATTTTTAAAATTTAAAATTATTTTTTTTTAATGATTTTATATAAAATACAGATGATTTATTTACATATACATATGTACATATTATTTTCTTCTTCAAACCAGTGTTTCAAGTACATATTATTTTCTTATTCCAAACAGTGTTTCAAGAACATAAGGGCGGGTACACTTTGGCCAACAATTATACGGCATTCACAAATAGACCATGCCATCGCAGTTCATGGATTTACCAGTAAAGAACTGTTCTTGAAGACATCAATTTCGGGGGATTTCTTTTCCAATTCAGCCAACACCTATTTCATGTAGTCTTTTAAGTCTCCGAAAGGAAAACATTCCTGTAGACATCAAAGAACAACATCAACTCCGGTCACAACGGGTCTGTTACTTCGTCAGCATCTTCAGCTGAGGGGTTGAAATCTTTAATTTTAATGTCACCTCGTAAATTACAGCATCGATTAATTTCTTTTTGTAAGTCTCTGCGAACACTTTATAACCTGTAATGATATTCTTGTAGATGTTCATAACATCGAGGTTTTATTACTTTTTGTGGTATAAAAATCAATTTCAGTCTCACACCGAGATGACACTCATTGCTGCAAGCCAGAGAAAATCAACAGCGAAAAAGAAATACTTAAACATGTGTATAAATTCCCGAAACAACTTTTTTTATTTTTTAAAAGTACAAACCAATAAACTCAGAAGTCATAACCAAACAACTAATATTTGTTTTTAAAAATTGTTTGGTTACTTACGAAAAAAATTTGGTTGTGGAGTAAAAATTAAAGAGTTAAAACCAACCATGTTGAATTTTTTGTACGTAGTAACCATTTGATGATACAATTTTAACCAAAAGTTGTTTATCGGGACCAAAGTAATGTTACAAACAACTAAAATTTGTTCAACGCAACCATATATTGTTACAGATAATATAATATGGTTTCTGTGACCATACCATAACCATGGTTTACTTTGCGTGTTGCTTTTGGATTATTTCAATGCCAAATTCTTCAGCACCAGTTGAACGCAAACTTTTAATAAAATTTGCTGTAAAACACTAATAAAGAAATGCAGATCTTGTTTCAGAATGATTAAAACTACAGATCAGTTCTGATATTATTTTTAATATTTCTAATGATCTCTTGAAGTAAATTTGCTTTATCTTATGGAGATGAATTGAAAGCTTTATTTTTAAACATAAACATTTTAAAACTTATTTCAGAACTGAGTTCGAAGTATGTATTATACTAATACATGCTATCATATCATTTTGGAAAATGAATGGTTTTTAAATAAAAAGTACGATATAGTTGGAAAAAATACTCTTTCAGTTACAACTCCAATTTCAAAATTTTAATTTTGTAACACTGTTAAAGATTGTTCTGTAATAAAGAAATAATGTTTTTTTTTTGGATAATCAAAATAAAATAAACAGATTAGATATTATTTCAATGCCTGTCGTTTTTTTTTTGTTTGTAATAATACAATTGCAGCGAATTTCCTTGCTTGTTTTTTAGTAAATAACAGAAAACTTGAATGGTGTTATAGTATAACACTTTCGAAACTTGCTCTTACATTCTTTCAATGTCATTGCCTCTGTCTATTAAAATAAGTGTAACAGCAGAAAAACGTCGAAATATAATAGGAATTTTCTTTGAAAAATCGTCAAATTAATGTAAAATCGGCACATCTAACAGCCCAACTAAACTAACAGCTTGCTGCTAAAAATAACATTAAAACTACTGTTAAATCTCTATTTTAAGCAGAGAGCAAGAGCACATTTTACAGCATGTATTTAAAAATGAAGAGAGAGCACTGTTTTGGATACTCTGTAAACTTAACATTAAATATAATTAAAAACCTGTTTTTCTTAGTATTTTACTAAGAAAATAAGTAAAGTGAAGCTAAAGCTCCACGAACATAAACATCCCACATTTAGTTGGGAACGTGTAATCCGTAGTGAAGGTTGTATTTTTGTTCGTTTTGCGGCGCTTTTCGTAAAACGCAGACGGTGTGATTTTGTGATTAAAAACTACATAAATTAATTTTGTGATTGAAAACTACATAAATTTAATAAAAAAGCAAAACACGTAAGTGTTCGAAAGTGTCTAAACAAAATATGTATGAAAAAAATAATTTAACAAAATTAATATTGCCTGCCAACAAAGCAACTTAGAAATTTTTTTCTGAATATTTTGATATTTTTGCAACTTGCTCCAAAAAAAAAAAAAAATAATAATTTATAAATTAATTTATTAACGGCAAAATATTATAATTAAGTGTTATTTTGGCGAAAACAAAATTAACATTTTATTCAATGAGAATGATTGTGAAGTTTTCGATAATCACGTCACTATTTTGTGAAAAAAAAAGAAAAAATAAATAAAAATTAAAACGACGCAACTTAAGCGGCCTTAGTAAACAACATTCACTAACAAAAGTCAGAGAAAGCAACAACAACAACAATATAAAAATGTGTGTTATTTGTTTTTGTTGCTTATTAATTTAAATTAACTTTAATTTGCCTTTAATATTTTGTACAGTAAAACCTAACTATAACGAACAATAAGCGATTAGTACGTTATATGCTTATTAAGGCAATTATTATTTTTGGTAATAGGTTAGGTTAGGTTAAGAGGACTGTGCCAGAAATGGCACATCCACTCGGAGACCCCGAGGGTCCATTGTGATTCCCTTCAGCTAACTAAACTTAAGGAAAACAAAAGGAGAAAGGAAGACCTATTATGCGTCCTGCTACCTATCGCTCAGCCACATGATTTCTTTGATGAAGCCTCGAAAAGCCCATCGAGAAATCTCCCATCTAAGTCTACGGCTTTGTACTACCGGGTAATGAAACACTATGTGCTCCAGAGTTTCCAACTCCTCCTCGTCCTCCCACATCCTACAAAAGTCCGATGTACCGGCGACTCATTTAATAATTCTTCCCCTAGTGGCGCAGTGATCACACCTATCACGACTCTCAGAACTTTCCTGTCTAAACCCAAAAGTAACTTGCTTTTTGCAGCTTCCAGTCTGGGTGAAATTGCCTGTGACACTCTGCAATGCCCCCTTACTACCCAAGACTGGTTGGTTCTCCTAACTATCCAGTCGGATATCATCCCATAGTAATAGCTTAACCGATTCTACCCTAACTAAGTTACTACCCTCCGATCAGCGATTTCGTTGCATTTTTGGTGACAACTAAAGCAGCTTGACCGTCTGGGTAATTCATTATTGCGGCTTTCAAAACTAACATAAACAAAAAACGTCTCTGACTAAGACTTGGATACAATATGTATTTTGAGCCTGGCTGTTGTTCTTTAAACACAATGCAGAATACATACCAGTATATACCTTTTTTTTAAATCTAATTTTCATATTGTTAATTGTTCGCCTACTAAACCTTGGATAACCTACAGAAAAATTAAAGGGGCAAACTACGGCTTTTTATATCCATCGAAATTTACAAAAAAAATTAAATGGAGTTTTAGATTAATATCGAGAGCCATAATTTGTCCTCAGAGTGACTATATTTATGGCCAGTTCATATCGCCAAAACACAACTTGAACGTTTGAGCAATTTTTCAACAATAATATAAAAATTGGGCTTGTTGTCAGCTTTCTGACAACGTTTGTTGAAAACAAGTTGAATCCAAACCTTTTTAATTGACGATTTGTGGCACAGCTTGAGGGCTTTCATCCCTCCGATATGCCAATCTAACTATACCATTAAGGAGAATTAGCTGTTTTCTAGTAAAATTTTAATATTTTAAATCGCATATATTCCGATAAACATGTGATGCCCATATGAGCCCTGAAAAAGACAATTCTAAACTCGGTTATTTTAATTTAGTTGCAGCATTGCAAGTATTCTAAACTCACTAACACATAAAAAGTTCTACTACGAGTTTGTTCTTTCGTCTGGAAGACATCAGTTTAATAGAGCGCATTCATCACATTTATAAATTTTCTGTTTGTTCCAATTAACGAGTTGCAGACAGAAGGTTTTTCCCCATTTTTTTAGCCACTGAAAGAAATACAACAAATTGTAATTTCCGCAAACTTAGCTTTTTGGGGTTTCGTATTCCAACGGTGAAAACGTAACCCTATAAGTGTTTGCTACTTTGTCTGCCCGTCTGTCTGTAAAACCAAAACTAAAAAGCACGTTTTATTAATCATGTTGCTACATTTATACTGAAGGCAAATGAGTTGCATACCTTTAGGGTGATTACAAAAAGAGAGAGAGAGAGAGAAAATGGTAGTGTTTGAGATATTTTGTATTTTTCCAGTTTTTTTTTCTGCTGTATGTATGTGTATTTTGCTTTGATTTTTTTCTTACAAAAATATTTTGTTCCAAGCAGAAAACACAGATAAAAGCCCGATTGTAAAAATTTTTCCTGTTTTAAATGAATGGGCAGCACTTTTTTTAAACGGGAAACTTTAGACGCTATTTGGAGTACTCTTCAATCATAGAATATTACATAAAACCTATGTTGCAACATTGTGAGTAAATATCCAGAGTTGGATACCTCTTGATAAAGTAATTATATATGTTAACCATAACTACAGTAGCTTTATAAAAGTAGCGGTTTCGAAATTTGATGTGGATTACTTTCAAAAAGAAGCACAAGTTTAAACAAAAAATTGTCAGAACACCTAGTGCCTCAATAGACCGATTGGTAGCGCGCTATCATTCTGGAGATTGAGGTTTCAATACCCGCCAAAGACTCTGGGTGTTTTCTGCAGACAAGCAAAAAGCTTTCATAAGGGAATATGAAACAATTTTAGCTGTTTTCCCTCTAAACGTAAACAAAGTTCCTAAACGTAATCCCTCTAAACGTAGTCAAAGTTCGTTATATCCGTCTACAACTATAACTTGTTTGTGTGTCATATATTTGTTTTGTATTTTTTTTATTTTCGTAATTATTTTGCAATTATTGCGGTTAGATCAAAAAATGGAAGCGAACGAAATTTAATTTTTTTATTTTTTTTTTAATTTTAATTTTTTTTTTCTAGTTATTTCTGATTGGCTGCCATATAGAAACTGTGTCGTAAAATACCATTTTTCTGAAGGTCTACTGACTCATTCTTAAAAAAAATTTATAACTTATTGTAATGAAATTTTAACAAGTCTTCAATATCTAAATAATAGAAAGCCGCAGAAAAAATTTATTTGCGATTTTCCTCAAAACGAAGGTTTTTAGTTAAAACTCTAAGAGCGGGTTTTTAAGATGGAGATCAAGGATTTAGTTTTTAAGATAACCAGCCCAATTATGAATGTTCCCGGAGAAATTTTTCCCTTCTCAATAAACAACTTTCTAGAACATATGAACTTCCTAGGAATGATTCTTAACACCGTTTAGGTAGCGCTTAGGTTGCCGGGAAATTTTTCACTTTTGCTGCTACCTAAGCGCTACCTAAACGGTGTTAAGAATCATTCCTAGGAAGTTCATATGTTCTAGTAAGTTGTTTATTGAGATCTTAGGTTCATTTTTGTAGTTGATTGTTTCCTTGAATTTTGAACGGTTTGCTACCTATGGACCTGAACAGGGGAATAAAGGTAAAAAAATTGAATTTTTTAAAGTTTTTTGCGATTTTGACCTTGAAGATGAAGTTTTTTTGATTTTATATGTTTACAATTTTTGTTCTTTATGACAAGAGCGTCAAGAGCACAATATGAGCTTGAGTAAATGATCATTTTTTGCAAAAATGACATCGAGGCCCCACATCTTTGAGGGCCCATAAAAAAAAAACCTGGAGGACTTTCGGCAAAACTGGGAGACAGGGGTCTTTTTTTTTGGTCTTTTATGACGTAGTGGTGTCCGTATATGGTTATTATGCCATGACTTAAAAAATTACATAGTGTGTATGTACATAAAAATAATTTGTCCTACGTTCGTGATTTTATAATTCGAGACCACTCAACCGATTTTCAAAGGAGTAAATGCGTTGGAAAGATCTACTTTCACTGAGGGCTTATAAAAAAAAACATCGAAAAATTTCTACGAATATGCGTTATACGCGTACTTTTATGATGGCTTGTTTTCCCTATATAAAATGTATTTTTTCTTATGAGAATTACATTTTGGCGGTATAAAGCTTTGCCGCTGACGAAGTGGCGCGCACAGCTAGTATAATATAAAGATATAGACACTTTTTTTAATTTTATCTAAAATATTTGTAAAAATGTAAATATTTTTGAAAAATTTTATAGAAAATTGTTATAAAAATTTTTTGTATAAATATATTGAAAATTTTTTTTAAAAATGTATGTACAAATTTATATTGTAAATTTATATGTATAAAATTTATATGTATTAATTTTACAAAAAATATCTGTAGAAATTTTTTGTAAAAGTTAGAAACTTCCTGCAATATACATATATTAAGTTAGAATAGCCAGACTAAAGCACGTTGGGGATCCCAAATGGGCCTATGGACTGATCTTGGTCCCTAGTTGGCACCCTGTGGGTCTCTCGCCTACCTCTATTCAGACCAAGAAGAAATTCAGTGTTAGTCCTGTTATCAAACTTAATGGATTTTTGCGCTTTTTTGGTTAGGTTTTCTTTGCTCAACCACAAATTTATTTTTTAGAAAACGGAAATTTTTCCTTATTAATTTTAAACTTTAAAATTATGACATTTACAAAAAAAGTTGGCATTTTTGTTTTTTAGTATGGCATTGCTACAAGGTTTAAACTACAACTAAAAAATTGATACTTCAATTAAATTGGATTAAATTAATTATAAGATTAGCTAATTAAAAAAGAAGCTTGAATTTAAACTCGAACTAAAAAAGCCGCTCTAAATCTCCCAAAATTAAATTTTTTTTATTTATAATCCATTAATATAAAAAATACTTCAAAATGTATGTATATTTCGTAATCCTCTATTTCATGAACCGTAATATGTAAACATTCCGATATACATATTAAGAATACAAATTTAAATTAAAAATTTAAGAGAAGTAAGATGTCGTGTCCATCTGAATGATTTAAAGTCGGTTTTGTTTCAAATTTTCTTTTAGCAAAATTTGAACAATTGTTGGTACAGTCCAATGCGATTAATCGCAATTGAAAAATTACACGGTTTATTTTTCACTTATGCGGAATTTTCAATTATAAGGACTTCGAATTAGTGAAAACGGGTTTCTTTTAAATGAAGTGAACACTCGACATTAAAATCAAAAAAGACGTATTTTCAATTTCAATTCAGATTAATTTTATTAACTACTTGCTGTGCCCGCCAAGTCGGAGACATCCTGAAATTCGATTTTGGTTTGAAAGTTATCCACACCAAATTTTAAGACTCTTACTTTTATAGTGCTTAAGTTATGGTTTATGTTTTCACTATATGTAAAATTCATTCAGTAGCTTTTACATGATACGAACACAGACAATTTTTCATCACCATGGACAGTTTCCGGCGGTATTCGGCCGATATATTGTTCCATTAAAAGGTATTTTTTTGTAATTAGATGACTCTTTAATTATTCGTGCTAATAACTCAAGGCATATTCTATCTGATTAAGATCCGGTGACTTTGGTGGAGTTTCAAAAGCATGTACTTTCTTTTGTAGGGTAACCACCTCCTAGTATTGTAGGTCTTATGCGTATGAAATTTTTTGAATTTGAATTTCGACGAGAGCTTTTCGAAATAATGATGAAATCAAATTGTAGAGGAATAGATATGTTTAAATAACATATTGTTTTATATTCTATTTTCTTAATATTAAACATATTTTTTTAAATAAAATTGCTTTAAATTATAATTAGAAATGTATAAAGTTTGCTTCTAAAAGCTAAAATTAAAAAAGGGAAAAGATACCTCGAAATAATTTTCTTGCTGTCTCTAAGCGATATTGAGCAAAAAAGATTAAAAATTACAAACAGGAAAGTAACTACGAATTAATTCCCACTTTTGGTATCGAAAACCCCAATGTGCGTTGTGCGCTTAATGGAATTCTATTGTACTTACAATACCTTTAATGTGGAGCTTAATACTATATGGTGGTATGAAACTTTACGGAAACTTTTGATTTTTTTCAAGAAAATATTAATTTAAGAAAATATTAATTTTATCACAATTCTATCGATTAGTTACGTAAGGCATATGGTGGAGCACTCATTGGTTTTAATTAAAATTTGTATCTTTTACATCTATATAAGTACTGCGTTAAATTAGGTATAACAAATTACAGGGTGTCCGCCGGGAAGGTATACTGTGTGGTTGTTTCCATTGTAATCCTGGTTGTATGCGATGTGGCACCATCTTGTTGATACCACATGTTAATCAAGCCCAAAGCATGGAGTTCATGCTATAATATCACGATATCGCTTCCCATTCACTGTTACGGTTACGACGTTTTCATTTTTAAAGAAGTAAGGTCCATTGATTCCTCCTGACCAAATTGCACACCAGACTCTCACTTTTAATGGATGCAAAGGTGACTAACGAATAATTTGAGGGTTTTTCATTGCCCAGAACCGACTATTCTGTTTATTCATATGTCCGTTCAAATGAAAATGTGCCTCGTTACTCATTATGATTTTTTCATGAAAATCCAGGTTGTCATGAACGAGCAGTTTTAACGATTAAAATACGTTGGTTTATCGAATATTTTTCCATAATAAATTTGCCACGTGTCTACTTCTCGACTGCCAAATATGAACTCTCAAGACTAATGTTTACCAAAATGGCTACAAAACAAAGTAGTATACCTTCCTGGCGGACAACCTGCATATGTTTTGTGACAAAAAGAAATACGTTTTATTACTAATGAAGTGGAAAAAAATCTTATTAACTTTGAATTTGTAAACTGATTCTTGACAAACTGTATGTAAATGATTTTTTTCCTTTTCCTTTTCGTTTTGCTTTTTTAATTTTTTTATGCATAAAAGTTTTAACAAATCATTAGTATATATAAACTTAGTAATAAATTTATCACATTTTTATCTTTTCTTTTATAAAGCTAAAACTATCACAGTGTTAATAACAAATTAAACAAAATAGTTACGCTTCTATAAGCGCTTGAAAAGCATTTAAAACAAATACAACAAATTTGTGCAAAAAAAAAATAGATTAAAAAAAAGAAGAGTGAAAGAAAAGCGACCAATAAATATTGTTGCTATTTAACCATAAAGTTGTGTGTGTGATTGTTGAAACGAGAACGACATTATTGGAGCGGAGAACCAAACAGTGACTCCATCGGAGCCATCATCGTGTCTTGTTGTGATTGTTTTTAACCCAACATTTTGGATTCCCTCAACGAAATAGGTCAGGTCAGTATTACTACTTTTTACAGTCTTCTTTTCATAATTTTTCGTTTGTTTTATTTTACCCATTTTTGTTGCTGTTGTTATTATATATATTGCATGCATAAACATTTGTGTGTGTGTACTCAATATTGTTTCTTTAGAATTGTTTCACATGTTTTTCGCTTATTTTATGGAAAAAACAAAAGATAATGAAAAACAAGCAGCATTATAACCGTAATATTTACTTGATATCGTTGTTATTGCATTTTATCCTGTTGTTAGTCTTAATATTTTTTTTTTATTGTAATGGAAATTATGACAACTAGTTTTGTTTTCCTTTTGAATAGTTTTGTCTTTGTTGTGAAGAATACAACAATAACAAAACAAAATTCTAATAATAACAAAAAATAAAATTAAATAAAACGGTTATTCTTCTCTCTGTTTAGAATAATGGATTTATATGAAATGAGATCAAGTTGTGCAAAACTTATTATTGTAGTTGCAGTTGGCTGTAATTTTATTTCGTTCTTCAAAGAGAATACAAATATATGAAAATTTAATAAATTTCTGGAAATAAAATAATTTTAATTTTATTTTAAATTTATAACTAGTAACTTGCAAAAAGTCGGTATTTACTATATAATGACGTTGAAATTTATTAGGATTTCGCTGATTGCTCATGCCAGCTCATTTGAAATATTAGGGCATAATTTTAGTTTACTTTTTCACCATAGTGATCAGATTTTAAAGATATGTAATTCTAAATCTGCTTCAATAAACGGCCAGATTTTAAATTTTTCAATTTTAGGAATTCACATCACTAGGATTTATCCATAATTTCTTTACCATTTTTTTCTACGACACTGTTTATTATCTCAAGGTTTAAAAAACACCTCTGAAAAACGATAAAAGATGTTATATCAGCGTTTTTAACCGTCTAAATCTTCAAGTACATGCAATAAATAATGGTTTTGTTATAGTCACAAGAACAATATTATGTAATCTGTATGATTGCGGTGAGGTAGTCATAGTTATTCTGAACATTACTATTGTTATGATAAACATGATTTGGTTTGTATTTGAGGAATAAATGGTTAGCAAGACTAAAAAATGCAGCATGGATGGTTTAAACTATGTAATTTTTGCTTCAAACACAATCAAGTTTTATAACTATTTCAAACTAATATCTAATTTAAAATCAAAAATTATTATTGTCAATAAGCATAATTAATTAATATTTAAGATCGTAGAGTCATGGGCTAATTATGGTCATTTAACTTGGTTTATGTATTAAATATTACAACACAATTACCGAGCATAGTAACGAAGAACTTTACTCATTGTACTGAAACACTCAGAATTATTGATGGGAATCAAACCCACAATCCATAGACTGATTATCAGGTTGACAGATTTTTTTTCTCTGTCTCCTAAAAGCAAATAAAAAACCCCTAAAATCAAGCTTTTTTACAAAAAATCCCCTAAAATAATTATTCTTGATTATAATTATAAATAATTTTTTTTTGAAATTTTCTAAAAATAAAATCCAAATTTATTAAGTAAAAAAAATCCCCTAAATTAATCCCAATTTTAACAAAAATCCCGCAAAACAAAAATTTTAGATGTTTAAGTTTTTATTATATTAAAGTACATATGTATTATAAATATACATATGAATGTGTATACATATATATCCAGTGGTAAAAAGCAGGAGTATGAAGACCTTCTAGAAGGTCTCTTTACTCCTTCTTTTGGAGACACAAGGCCTTCTGTTTGTATTCCGTTCGCAATCCATTCTCATGTCTTGTTTACACAGGTTGTCATTGCGGAACAGGCCTTCCACTGTCCCTTTTGCCCGCAGGCGTTCCAGAAGGTCTTCCCAAAATTGTCTGCTAGAAAGCCTTTAATTTAATGTCTTTTAGAAGGGTTTTTGACGCAACAATGAACTTTTGTGTTTTGTAAATAAGAAATTTAAAAATAGAAAATTATGTATGTATTTACCTTACAAAATGAGTACATATTCCTACTTCCCTACTAAGAGAAGCGAAGTAGAAATGTGTATTGAATCTTTTAGAAGAAAGAGCCAAGGCCATATAAAAGGCGTTCTTTGAAAGGCACACAAAAATAAGGATCGGAGAGAAGGTCTAAGCATGCATTCTAGAAGGCTTCATGTGAGAAGGCCTTTTTAATTTTACCACTGGGTCGTTACTTATGTACGAATTTTGTGGTTTTTTCATGACATATTACACGCATGAACCAAAAATAATATTTCTAATACGTTGTTTAAATAGTTTAGAAGAACCTAGCAGAAAGTGGATTGTTACATATTTTTAATTTATTAATTTATTGGTTGCAAAAAAATAGGAGACCAAGTAAGCATCTGGTAAAACATAAAAAATCCCCCAAAAAACACCCTAAATATTTTTTTAACTCCCAATTTTTTTCCCTAACAAATTCTCCCCTAAATGAAAAAAAATCCCCCAAATCTAGGGGAAAATCCCCTAATCTGGCAACCGTGCTACCTACTTGTCTTCCCGGACAATCGTGGACATTTACTAATTAAATTGATACAAATAACTTTACTGAAAGATGGTTATGTTATGATTACAAGAGTCTTATTATAATCTCTGTAATGCAATTAATAAATAATAGTTGTTTCAAACATTACATCGATGACGATATATAGGGTTTTTTTAGCTGCATGAAAACTTAAAATAATAATACAAGACAGAAATATTGTTGGAATGAAATTTTTTATTATTATTTGATAGATAATTTCATAACGTTTAATTTTAAATATGATATCTTACATATGTCCGCCGCGGCTGCGATCAGTCCAATCTTTTACTTCAATAAACCAGGCCTTATGGCGTCAATTGCGGCTTTAATATTAGCTTCCCATTCTTTAAGAGTTGCAGGTTTGTCGGCATAAACCACTGACTAAATATTTCTCCCTAAAAAGTAATGCATGGGGCTTTAAATTGCACGAACGAGCGGGCAAGTGAGCAGGACCACTTCTGGAAATAAAATTGTCAACACATTGATTTTGCAATAATTCGATTGTTCAGCGCGCTGTATAGCAAATTATGCCGTCTTATTGGAACCAAATATCGTTAGTATTTATCTGATTAATTTTTGAAAACAAAAATTATGTCAACATGGCTCGAAAGCGCTCGTTGTTTAACGCATCCGCAACTTCCATTATTTAACCAGAAATGAGCATCACAATAGTAGTTCTCTAAAGAATAACTCTATGACTACGCGAACAAATTAAGTTTATTTTTTCAAAATAAATTTCGATAATTCAGAAGCGTTGTTCTGGCGTTAAACGATTCACTATGACTCGTCCAAACTTACTGAACACAAATGTCAACACACAAAGTTATCGTTAGCTCTCATGTATCAAAAAACACCCATCCACAAAAATAGTTACAATAAACACTTGGAATAAAAGTATGGATAACCTTTAACCTTTAAAATTTTATACAGATGGGATCTAAATAATTAAGAGGGTGCCTCGGTGTGCTAGAGGCTTGTGTGCTAGTCTATTAGTACGGGGTTGTGGTTCGATTCCTATCAAAGGCTCTGGTATTTTTAGCTACAAGTTAGCAGGAAGACCATGAAGGTGTTTGGATATTGTCTGGGCGTTAGCAACAGGTCACAGAAACATCAAGGAAAATTTAGCTAAGGTGGAAATTGAGGTTAGAAGATACTTCCAGACTGTGCCTGGAAAAAGGCCATTATAATTTTAAGTGGATGTCCAGCTGAATAAAAGGCTAGTGACAGCTTGAGATTCAACGAAAGTAAGGTAGTCATAAATTACCAGTCGGATACCAGAAATCATTGTGGAACGAAGAGATAACAAGGGCCTTGTGAATTGAACCACTATATTAATTTATTTTATAATATGAATTGAAAACAACCATATAACTTAACAATAATATGTTGATCTTAGATGTGTAGATCAGAGAATTACAAAAGTATCATTTTTAGTACTTATTAAGTATTTGAGGCAAAACATGTATAAATGTGTATAGCTACAGCTCAAACAACATACCATGCACACATACTCATATCAATTTCAACTTAAATAACCACAAGTATAGGCAGAGAATAAGCGTTCGCATACTTGTTCATTATTTTTCGCAACACAACCAAGTATAAGTAAAAGTTGAATAAAGTATTGGCTATACCCATACTTGTAAGTATAGAGTGGGAATAAGTACAAGTATGTAAATAATCTAAGTATACTTAGAGTATATTATAAATATATGTAACTATATGTATTAATTATTTCACAATTTAAAAATACGTTCATTTCTTTATCATAATTATTTTGGTTTTCCGTACTTAACCAATGTGCCGTTATAAACAAAACATCATACACCGTTTCATACACATAATTCCTAAAAGTAGTTGTGTTACTTATAAATATACTTAGAGTATTTTAACTTCTTTTCCATACTTGTAAGTATTAGGTAGTTATAACTATGGGTATGACAGATACCCATCACATTATCTACCTACAACCAGTTGTACTCATATATGCATTACGGATACATTTTTAAGTTCGTTGCATATAAATAATGTTTGTTATAAGTATTGAGTACACCCATACTTATTTCACTGCAAATGCGTATGTGTAGGTATTTTCTGTGTTATAGGTATAACTAATACCCAAAAATATGCGTAAATACTTAACTACATTTATTTAATAAGTACTTTTTGTCATTCTCTGGTGTAGATGTTTATCACAACCATATTGTTTTCTTTGCATACACTCTTTATTAGATAAAGGGGTTGATTACTAACGAAACTAAAATGCAGAAACAAACTTGATATAATTTTAAACCAAATACAATTTAAAGTAGTTGTTTTAAGCTGTACATTCTAGCAACTGCATGTATGTTTGAGTGAATTAGAAAACTTTTT
Source organism: Phasia obesa (assembly GCA_949628195.1). Classification (NCBI taxonomy): domain Eukaryota; kingdom Metazoa; phylum Arthropoda; class Insecta; order Diptera; family Tachinidae; genus Phasia; species Phasia obesa. The sequence goes on from OX451218.1 coordinate 75,278,150, forward strand.
GCTGGGAAAAAAAACAGAACACAACCACTTAACTGCATGATATGATCTTTATTCATACAAAAAAAAAAAAGAAAAAAAATGTACACAAAAAGACCTTGAAATGTTCACAATGGCATCATCAACATTTACTTAAAAAGGAACAAAGGAAGTAGTTGCAAGAACGCGACAACTATAATGATGCAAAAACTTAAAACAATAGGATGTGAGTGAATTTAATTCTGTTATAGAACATTCATACATACTCGAATATGACACAACAGAGCAAATATTATTTTCATTTACTCTCGAATAACGCAGATAACTGTTATGGTTTGACAAGAAAGAATTTTTTTTTGTATTTGGTTGCTGGCAAGCAATATGTACTACCATTTACAATTGCCAACATTTAACCGCTACTTTAGAAGCAGTATTTAGAATTTATTTAAGTAAGAATGTTCAGTTGTATGTTATACCTTGGATAAAAAGTGAAAAGGTTTTTCATGAAGTTGTCTTTTAATGAATTTTAACAAGGGTTTTGTTTTTAGTTTTAAGGTTAAGTTGAGAAATTTCTTCTGTTTTTAGGGCTATCAGAAAATAAGATAATCTGAAGTGATCAAGATTTACGTCAGTACCTAGCCGTATTGGCCCTAACGGACGGTGGTCTTACTATTGGTGATATTATAGGTTAGACCAGCGCCCCCACTGCACCACATACCGCTGAATGTAAAATACATCTGCAATACTGCATAATGTTCGATATGTAACTGTGAGTAGCAATTTATAGAACATGTCAAGCCTAGACCCATGCTCTAAGCTCCTGTTTAAAGTCCATCAAACACCTTCTATTGAGAGTGCAACAGCACACTTGACTAACCGTGTGCATGAATTGGTCCAAACCTTAGGCACCACGTGTACCTTGAAGCGACCTTAATACCAAGCGGTCACAGAGATGGGCGGCTCTCTGTGGGTGTACCGGATTCCGTGCTGATATGACTAGATTCATGAGATGTGATGAAGATTAACGTCGGTACCCAGCCGCGTTGGCTTTCATAGTACACCACACTATAAGACAACGTCCCATGTGTAATGGCACCCATGTCGCACTAGAAATACTGCACAGCCACAATGAGTAGCAATTTATAGAATATGGAAAACCATGGACCCATATTCTGACCTTTCGTTTAGGGGTTTTTTGTAAGACCATCCAATTCCTTTCTGTTGAGAATGCAACTGCACACTTTAATTTAAAATGCACCATCTCTACATACATCGATCTTAACCACAACCACCAGGTGAAGGTTACCTTACCAATAACCAAGTAATAATATTTAAATTATTTATATGTGCATTCAATCAGTCAAATATTTATTTGTAAATATGTATATTATTAATTCAAAAAATAAGAAAATTTGACAAATAATGTGGAGGATTTTTCTTTTTCAGTGCAAAAGTTCTAACACATACTCATTAAAAACATTTTTCTGATTGACAACGTATCGTTATTTTTCTTCTAAAATAATAATTTGTATTCAAACGAATAAAAAGTATGTTTTAAAATATTAATCGGATAATTTTTATTCGTACGCAACACTAATTCTTTAGACAATATATCAAATTTATTCATTTACGATTCCTTATTCGTTTACTATACTACACAATTTTTCTAAGAGAAACAAAACCTTGGCCAATTTGGGTTAAGAACAAAGGAAACTAAATTTGCAAATAACAACAAAATAATATCTTGTATTCCTACCACTGACAATATCTATGATGCATTAAGATTCAAATTTTTTAAAGAATAGTTTTTTACCCGCGTGATTTTATGCGGTGGGTATGGATGCGTGGCTTTGTGTCTAAGACCTTTTCAATGCTTAAATGTCCTTGCATTACTTTATAACAATGTAACATCAAACGAATCGAAATAATAGCATCAGCGATATTCAAAACAACAACATCACCAGAAACTACCATTACAATGTTAGCAAACGATAAGAAATATTCAACATTATTATTGAAAATGTTGCTAGATGTCTATTTTTGGTTGGTGAGATTAGGTGCACCCACAATATTTACGTATGCTTGTTGTCACTCGTTGCCTTTCCTCATTTTTCTCAAAAGTAGTTTAAATTTTGTATGTCATTAGAATTTTCACTTTTTCATTTTTGCTACTATTATCAAGAGATTTCTTCTGAGATGCCAAGGCAATAAATATAAGAACATTAATGTGGCAATTACTGAAGCTTGTAGGTTTTGAAATCACGCCAGAAAACTGGGTTTTTCTATTTTATAAGTTTATGTCTCATTCTTTTGGTGAAGGTGACATTCAAATCGCAGTGCTTTAGGATCAATTAAGAAGCAACTGAACCTTTTAAAATGTTTCAAATTTCATAAGAATGATGTTGAGTAGTTGAGTTTGAGTTAATTGAGTTGCAAATTAGCCTGGAATGGGCGATAAAGGATTTACACCTAAATTAAGCCACGGGTATTACTTATTATTTAAATATTTATCAAAAATTCATCAGAAATTCAAATGTTAATTTTTTTGTAAAAAAACTTTAAAAGATCAATAAATGCAATACCTTCTAAGGCTTTCTATTGTTCTATCCCATTAAAAAACCATTCGTTTTTTAATCAAGCAAGATTCAACCGGTATACAAAAACTGAGTGGTCACAAGGTGTATTTCAATAAACCGTACACGCCAAGAAAGAAAAAGCATGGTTCAGGTAACTCTAATCTAACAACGTAGTATGATAAAATTATATGGCTGTGGTCAAACCATATTATTATTAAACATTATAATATGAATATATTATTATTATTATTAAATGATTTTAGTATGATTAAAAACAATAAAAAATCATATGGGATAATTTTGGCTAATAAAATTTTGTGTTTGAATGCATAAGTCTCTTTGAATAGTATAGATTTTCACATACTATGGAGTATCTACTAAAGTTCTAAGAGTTTCGGTTGGATATCTTTGAATAATTTCTACATTCGAATTACTAGCCGTTCCCCAAAATTCAATTCCGTATGTCCACATTGGTTTCAAGATCGACTTGTATAGAAAGACTTTGTTTTTTAAATTAAGTTTAGATTTTGGTTTCAGCAGCCAGAACATTCGATTAAGTTTTTGATGTTTAAGTAATCATTCTTACAAATGATATAGAGAACATTTTCCAGAACGCTTCCTTGAGAAATTATAATAGCTTTAATTGCAAAAATGTCAGAAATTTCTTCGTTAGTTTTAACATAAACGCAGCGATTTTGTAGATACGTTTTAAGGACCAAAAATAAGGATGCAGTAAGAAGCTTTATACAGAAGACCTATGTGCCACACTCCGTCAAAAACTTATTTTACTTCCAAAAATACTGCGGAGCAATACTGTCTTGTTTCTAAATTTAAATACACACTTTTTTAACACAAATTTATAAAGTAAAAAATTTTCCTGTATCTAGAATACTGCAATAGGTAGCGTCTAGGAATTTTGCATCAGTAACCCCTATACGAAGATACATTATTTAAAGAAACACAGACTGAATTGGAATGGTGGGCGTGATACCTCCTATACATAGTGAGAAATTATCGTGTACTTAGAAAACTGCAATAGATAGAGCCTTGAGGAGTTGCACGAGTAAGCCCTATGCTAATGCACATAGTCGACCAATGTATAAATTGGATTGTGGCAGTCGGCGTGGTACCTCCTATACAAAGTGAAAAATAATTATCGTGTACCTGGAGAACTACAATAGATGAAGCCTTGAAACTTTGCACATGTAACCCTCAGAGAAATGTGCATAGTATATAAAATACTGACTGGATTGGGACATTGGACGTGGTACCTCCCATATTAACTGAAATATTATTATCACATAACTAGGGAACTACAACAGCCAGAGTTTTGAAACTTTGCACAAGTAGCCCTCATACTAATATGCATAGTCTAGCAAAATACAGACAGATTTAGGATAGTAGTAGTGGTACCTCCCATAAAAAGTTAAAAATTATTATATTCAAGCAAAACATAGATTGGTTGGGAACAGTAGGCGTCGTACCTTTTATATAAACTAAAATATTTTTGATGTGAAAATAGCGTGCGTTTTCGAGTTAGAGGTTGGCCAAATTTTTTGTGGATGGGTGTAGCCAAGCGCACCGTGGATATATAGTTATTAATATATTATAATATATTATTTATATATAATATACTTTTTTGGAAAACTTATAAAACTTTGGTTATGGTTTGAAGTTTAGCCAAAATTGTATAGCTAAAACCAATTATTTTGTATTTTTGGGATGCATTAACAATTTAATGATGAAATTTTAACCAAAATTTGGTTATGGTGACAAAAATAATTTTAAAAACAACTAAAATATGTTCATCGAAACCATATATTGTTATAAAGAACATAATTTGTTTTTTGTGACCATATCGCAACCATTGTTTATTTTTACGTATACACGATAAGAGATGGTGAATTGAAAAATTTTTAAAACATTTCTGATATCAATTAAATCAAATATTTACAAGTACGATTTGCTGTTGTGAAATTTACAAAATTTTAAATTAGAATTAAAACTGCTTTAATTTGGAATTAGTCCGTTGTTTTGTAATAAATTGTAACTATATTTAAACTAATGATGTAAACTAAAAGCCTGCTTCACAATTTAATTACAATATGTTCTCCAGATGCTGTATTTTAAGAGCAATGTTATGTCCCTCATTAAAGTTTATAGTGGAAGAATTCCAGAGACTTTATTAAACAAAACATACTTACTATTACTATTATTTTTGACATACTCAAACAGATTTAACAAACATTTTTATATATTTATGTTCTCGTACAAGTATGAACAAGATGGAAATCAAAGATTATGTTTCCACTGTGTTAACACGTTCCTCTATTACGGCATTTAAGCAGACACAACACATGCGATGCGGTATATTTAGTTGTTCTTATTACACTCAGATGAAAGACCGACATATAGAAAATGTGGCAAGAAATATTAACAACAAATTAGAATTTCAAAATGTAAGAACTTATGAAAAATCTATACATATAATAAAACAGTAAATCGTTTCCTGTCTGTCTGTCTGTCTTTCTCTCTTTTTTGTGTTTGCATTACGTAAAAAGTACTAAATGGATTTTAATAAAATTTTGTGGAAGGTACCTTAGTATCCTGTTTCCAATATAGGATACTTTTTTTTCAGGAAAAATATTTTATTTCCAAGAGAAAGTTTAGAAAAAGCAGTAAAAGCACGGAATTTTTTAAGGATTTAAAGATACTGCATACTTGAAAGTGGGATATATTTGAAAGTGGAATATTTTAATCACAATAGATGGCACTGTTTTAAAATAATGATAGAAATGAATTAAGAGCGGGATATTTTAAACACGGTTGTGCATTAGATGGCGCTGTTTTAAAATAATGGCAAAATATGATTGACTTACTGCCAAATAGCCAATTGAATAAAATTTGTATTTGATTTGTGTTTTTACTTTGTGGAATTACATTGTTATTAAAATATTTTCAAACCCTTTTACAGAGATTTACAATAATTTTTAGAATTTTATATAAATTTTAAAATTTTATCCAGAGATGGGTACGTATACGTGAAGCCTTATAAAATTTGGTGTGGATTACTTTCAAACCAAAATCCAACAAAATATTGTCAGGACGCACACAAGGTGTGTAGGCACAGCTAGTTATAAATATATCTGTAAAATTTATATATACATATATCGGTGCGATTTTTTCAACCAATTCTTCTAATTGTGGTATGGAACCATATCAGGGTTGCAAAAAAAATAATATTTTGTACCGCTTTTGTTAAATAAAATTACATGCAAACAATTTTTTATAATTTCCAAAATTTCACAAATCATCAATGGGATGCAACATATTTTATCTCTTTAGAAGAAAAAGTTCAATATCGCTGCTAGTTGCCATCATTACTGGCAATGTATGATTGAATGTATGTCGGAAGGTATGGGAATCGCTAATGGTGAGATCTGTATAAGTTGCCTGACCTAACTTATGTTCACCGTGTAACCAAACTTATGTTAAAGCGGTAAAATGTATAGTCTAATGATGAAGTCATAGGGGTAAACAAAGAAAATCCATACTCATTGCAACATGACTGGACATTCACAGAGTGCGAACTCATAAATTGTATCAAGCTGTTTAAAATACCTGTAAAGGCTGATCTTATTGTCTTTGTATCTAAGACAAAATAAAAAATAAGTAGATAATCTGTGGTCCCTGCTGATAGTGATAGTAGACCTTGGGAAGAACGCCGTGATAGCATGATGAAACGCTTTGACTGTCTGAGTACTTTCAGAGCTTTCTTTTGACGATCTAGGAAATAGGATTTAGTTTTCTCCTAAACGTAACCAATTTATAAGCCAAAGATGAGTTCTGATCCTATAAATCAAGGTTCGGTATATAATCAGCCCACTCATTACCATCCTTACTTTCATGATGGGGAACCCTCTGTTGTGAGTACCAAGTTCATTCAGAGATGCTACACAGTCCATGACTATCCTGTAATTAAGGCCTGTTAAATAATACAAATTGCTGAATTTCCTAATAATGTTTATTGTATAAAGTTTTCACAACAAGTTAAATGGATTTGACAAAGAACATAGTAAATATTTAGGTTGAATATAAAACTACATAATTCAACAAGGTCTTTAGCGCAGCTTGGCTACACGACCTGAAATAAAGTTTTTTTTTTTTTAAATTGCTTTGACTTAAGAGAATAAACGTAATATACATACATATGTAGATATATTGACTTAACTTAAAGTTATCTTTCTGCCCTTTTAAATCCTTTGTTGCTTTTTTGAAAAATTGGTATGACAGAAATTTGTCATACTGTTTCTACACACACAAGCATATCTTTTGTAATGTTTCCGTTTAATTTTATAACTCTGTACTTGTATTTCACCGTCTCACACTTTAACATATGTATGTATGTACATGCATTGGCAAGCATGAAACTATGAAGTGTTAGAAATGGTAAATTTGTTCCGTCTTCAGGGTTAGTGCTAATATGTGAATGGCTGTGTGTTTCCTGATGTTATATTTACATTGACCTTATTATCATTACAACTGCTACGAAAACTATTTATAATGACAACAACTATTTTTAATCCATCCAATACGTTCGCAACAAATTGTCATTATCTTTATTATAATCATTAAATATTGTCTACTTGTTTTTGTATAATATGCAACATACTTATACACGTGTATATATTTAGTCTTCCCCTTTTCCTCTTTCAACTCGTTTTACTTAACCCATATGCGCTTATCGCCCCATTTTTAAAACGGTCAGATAATGATCAGCTGCGTGGTTAAAGAATAACTTATTATTTTTTTGAGTGTGTGTTTACCGTTATCCATGTTGTGTCAACATAGAGAATAAGAAGAATAAAATTCCAGAAGCATATTTTTTGTCAAATTACAAAATAAAAAGTGCAAGTATAGTGATCGCAATGTCGCGCAATAAAAAGTGAGTTTATTATTCTTTTATTTTCATTAAGATTATGTATATTGTTTTTTTTTTATTTATTGATACCTTTCTAACGAGTTCAGTAACAGAAAACATTTGTCTCTAGTGAAATATTGTTTTCGAGAGGTGTTGTTGCTTACGCCCCATTATTGGGGCGCTGAGCACCAACTCCTACATTGAAATCAAAATTTGTCTTACATATTTTTTATTGTTTATTCATTGAATATGTTCACATGATACTCAATATTTTGCTTTAGGTTATGTTTGGCAGAAATTTTGGATATTTTAGACACTGAAGATGACATTATTGAGGCCACTATTTACACATGTCCACCCAGTAATCATATGCTAAGTGACGGTGATAGTGATGAAGAAGATGCGGTAGTGAAAGATTTAAATCATTTATCAGGAAACCAGCTCCGGGCTGAAGCAGAACTTGAGTGTGTGCGAAAATCAGGTCCTGGTTTACATTTAGAAATAATTGGACAAGATGACTCAAGTGATGATAACCTGCCTCTATCGCATATTGCATCCAGTACTTCAGCTAAAAAGCAGTTTAAAAAAAAGAAGGTTATAGAAAAAAGAAATTGGAAAGGAATTGATTTGCCGGAACATCAGAGAAGAGAATGGAATCGACCAGAGTTTTTAAATACTAACAAGTCTCCTGTTGAATGGTTTGAATTGTTTTATGATGATGACATATTAGATATGTTCGTAGAAAATTCAAGAAGGCATGCGGTGTTTGAAGGAAAACAATTTGAAGTAACAAAAGAAGAAATTCGGCTAGTGTTTGCGATACTTATTCTAAGTGGATATAATATTCAAGCTAGGAATCGTATGTATTGGGATACTGGAGCGGATACGTATCACCCTGGTGTAGCTAATGCAATTTCCCGTTCGCGATTTGAACAGATACTGCGATTTTTGCGTGTTTCTGATAATGCGACTTTAGATCCCCAAGATAAGTTTACTAAAGTGCGACCTCTATGGGACAAACTAAATGAAAAATGGATGCAATATTGGCCACAGTTTTATGAAGTAAGTATTGATGAATCCATGATTCCATATTACGGTCATCACAGTACAAAACAACATATCCACGGCAAACCAATACGTTTTGGATTCAAATGCTGGTGTATGGCAACACGCTTAGGATATCTTGTACAAGCTGTACCTTACCAAGGCGCAAGCACAGGTAACACTAATCCAGAGCTAGGGGTTGGAGGTTCTGTCGTTACCAACTTAGTTTCCAAATTGCCTTTAGGAGCCCCAGTGCATGTTTACATAGACAATTTTTTTACGTCTTTTAGATTGCTCACAGCTTTGAAAGAATTAGGTCATCAAGGCACAGGTACAATACGTACAAATCGTGTTGAGCATGCACCGTTGAAATCTGTTGCAGAAATGAAGAAGAAGGAGCGTGGAAGCTATCACCAAATTACTGACGAATCGTCACACGTAACTTTGGTTCGGTACAACGATAATAACGTAGTCACCGTAGCATCAACCTGCGAAGGCATAGCACCAATTGCATTTGCACAACGTTGGTCAAGTAGCGAAAAGAAGAAAATATCTATTCAACAACCTTTTTGTGTACAAATGTACAATAAATACATGGGCGGGGTAGATCGTCTCGACCAGAATATTGGCTGTTACCGCATTAGCATGAATAAAAAAAAATGGTACTGGCAACTTTTGATGTGGCCTATGAATGCTTCGATGAATAATGCCTTTCAGTTGCACAAGCTATCTCCAGCTGGACAAGAGAAGTCCCATCTCGACTATCTGGCCTTCACCAGATCTATAGTTACTACTTATCTGGGAAGGTATGCATCGGCTCGCTCTACAGGCCGACCACTTAAGCCTGTTTCTAGAAAAAGAAGAGTGCAAGATGAAGTTCGTCTCGATGGAGTTGGTCATATAATTGTTTCGAGTGCAACTCAGATACGCTGTGGCGAATGTCATAAAAATACAACTAAAAAATGCCGAAAATGTGATGTCGGCTGCCACACTAATTGTTTTGAAATTTTTCATTCTTAAATTAAAAAATATGAGAACATAGTCTCTTATATATCTATGTATGTATGTATATAATAAATTCATAAATAATTTTTCAACATATACCCTAAAAGACTTTTATTACATCAAATAATCCTATAATATTTTTTAAGGTATTTCGTGGCAGGCGGTGCTCAGTGCCCCAAAATTGGGGCGCTGAATATTTCCAAGATGGTAAAATTTTTTTGTATTTTATTTTGAATAAACATATATTTTATGCCAGATAGATTCCTATAAATACAAAAAATCTATGATTTCACGAGAAAAAAAAAGTTGGGCATATACGGGTTAAGAAAGATTGTACACGAGCAGTAGCAGTTTATTTTTCATTTCAAATCATAGCAATAAATATAAGTTTAAATAATATATATATCTTTATTCTTGTTATTCCAGATAATTAACTAATCTGGCATCATAAATATCTTGACTCATTTAAGTTAAATTCACATGTTATTGCAAGTGTGTTTGAGTATAAATGAGTTTTTGACTTTTATTATTTACTAACTCCTGTTACTCGTAGTCATCAGGTTTTCGCTACAGTAAGCTCTTTATATTTTAAGTAATCTCAATAATTACGATATTTAAAAATTAGTTTTTCATTGGCGTTGAATGTGTATTGGAATTACAATGACATAAAATCTACTTTGCATGCCCTTCACCAAAGGTGAAATGGTATATAAATATAAGTTTGTCATTCCTTGTACAATTTCTACAATATTCATTACCAATCCAATAAAGTATATATATTGTGAAAACTTTGTTAAAGTTATTTAAATGCCAGTTGCCACGGCGCCAGACGAGGTACAGAAGATTTAAGCCCACCAATCTACCAGGAATAGTATCGAACATTTTAGAATTGCAATTCGGCAACATCAGACGATTCTATTTAAGGTTGCGGGTTTCGTGTGTCAATATGAGGAATTTTTTAAAGTATTTTTTGGTTTAGTCTGACCATTCTATGGATTACAGGAAGGTCCTTATTTAAAAAAATTTAATCAATTTTTACAAAAAAAATTTAATCAATTTTTACAAAAAAAATTTCAATTAAATTTTTACAAAAAATTTTCCAGTTTTTACAAAAAATTTTCGATAAAATTTTAACAAACAATTTTCGATAACATTTTTGGAAAACAAATTCAATACAATTTTAACAAAAAAAAATATCTATAAACTTTTTACAAAAAATGTTTCAAAAAAAATATAAATAGTTAATATTTAAAAAATTACAATTTAATTATTTGTTAATATTAAATTATTATTAGCAAATTTATTATCAGTAATTAAAAATTCATTTTTATACTTAAAAAAAGCACAAAAGAACATCGTAAAAGCTTAAACAGCTGAACTTAAAAAACACTTAAATTAATAAAAAAAAAAAACTTGAAAATCGTAAATGACGCTTAAAGCAGAAATTAATTAAAACCCCAAAATCAAAAAATAGGCTACTGCAGAAAAAGTTTTGATATGTAAAAAATCAAAACATAATGATGAAGCAGTAATTACCGAAATATTATGCTGGCTACAGAAAACGCAATTTATTTCTGATGTTTACAGCTTACTTGTTGTGAATGTACTAAACACATAAAATAATGAAACAGCGATACCAGCAATGAAATCTGTTTCAATGTAACCAAAAAATATCAAAACATTTTGATGTTAATGAAACCTGGATTGCAACCCGAAGTGAAACACGAAACACGAATTCAGACGACGCAATCTATAATGAAATGAAACAGAGTTTAGAAACACATTGCGTTGTCTGTAGCCAGATTTATAAAAACGCTAATATTTCTACCTGATTTCATTTCTAGATTGAAGGTTATCCCAAACTTAATTTTATTGTACAAAATTTTGTTTTTTCTTTTAAATTCCTAAGACTAATTTCCAACATCTTTCTAGATAATTGCATTACTTTCAAAACATTGTCTATAGTACATTGCGTATATTATTCCACTTATTTTATTTTTCAGTTATAATCATTTTCAATAATCTAATATTATGACCTTAACTTAAGGTTATCGTTAAAATATTGTATTTAGAAAACATGTATTCTTTGTAGTAAAAAAAAATAATTTAATATAAAAACAACAAAACATTTGAAACAAGTAAAAAAAAACAACAACGCAAAATACTTAAAGAAAATTTAAGCCGATAGTGACTCAAGCTTTAAAAAAAAATAGATTAGAACAGAAGTCTATGGCCAAGTCATAACTACACACCACCGAAAATAAGGATGATGTTAGCAAAGACGTTCCTTATACCCACATTGCTGTATTCATCAGAAATTTTTGCAAGTTGTAATTTAAAGGAAAAAAGAAAGATTAACACTACTTTTAACAATATTACACGTTATGTTTATGGCCTAACACGATTTGAAAGTGTTTCTTCATTCTCAAAACGTATATTTGGAATTACACTCGATAACTACCTGGAACTAAAAAATCTAACTTTTCTACATAAAATTATCACTACGAAGGAGCCTTACTATCTTTATAACAAATTGACCTTTACCACATCACTTAGGAATAATTCAATTAGGACCTTCCAATATCGTGATACAGCATCCTACCATCAATTCTTCATCTTCACCATACATCTCTGGAACCGTCTTCCCTCATACCTACAATTCACCAGCAACGCATATAAATTTAAAAAACTTTTGTTCCAATATTACAATGGTAACAATTAAAACGAACACTAAAATTTTCTTTTCTTTTAATTTTGTCAAAATTGTTCGTATATATATTTATATCTATTTTGTACACAAGCATATATATGTTTATTTGTCTTAATTAAATTGATTATAACTTAACTGATTCTAATACTGTAAATTAAAAGATGTTGCATCTTGTTGTATTAGAAAATCACTCAATAAAAAAATACAAATACAAATACAAATACAACAAACATGTTGTTTGTTTTTAAATTATGAAATCTAAAATTATAAATTTTTACATATTTTTTGTTTCAAAAATACCTTACACATCATCAATTTTAAATGTAATTAATAGAAACTCACATTTCGCCTCTGTTGTAAATATTTCAATAGAAATCATTAAGTGTATTTTTACATATTAATTGAATTGTTTGTATACTTTAAAATTTCCCTCGTTGATTTTTTTATTTTTGTTTTTTTTTTAAGTGCTCGTTCTCAGTTACAAAAGTAATGTTTAAACAACATTAATGAGAAACAATTAAAATACAAATAATTATATTTTAAGCAAGGGAATACAGATAAATTTATGTAGAAAATTATAAGCAATTCAAAAGCATATCACACCTTAAATGGGTGTTAAATTGCAAGGTAATTTACGTTATAACAAAATTAGTAAAAAAAATGAATAAATGAGTTGGAAGCTTTTAACTTTATACAATAACCAGTACAATAATAACGGCTAAGTTGCTGTGTAGCAGTGGTTCACAAACACATACTATTAAATTATGTGCTCGTATTAGTAGCCGTAAAAGCAAATCATTTGAAATGTAAGGAAAGCAACACGTATGTAGTGGAGGAGTGGCGATGCATATTGGGAATTTTTGGCAACTCTTGATTAAAGAAACTTGGCAGAATAATGTCGCATTGTCATAAGGAAAAAAAATTCCCTTAGAAGAACCAATTCTACCTCTTAAAAATTTAATTTTTTATGTTTTCCCAACCTTTTGTTTCGTAAATACAATTTTCAAGGTCAGCAAATGTTCTAAGAACTAACCTTGGACCTAAAAGATTTTAAAATACCATTTTTGCTCCGGCCGCCATTTGTGAGCGGTGTCATAAAAAATTATTTGCAAAAATAATGTAGTTATTAGAAGAAATAGATTACATACATATGTTCTAATACCATAAAAATAAAATTTATAAGTTTTTATGGGAACCGTATCCCTCAAATCCCACCCTCTGAAACGCTCATGTGAATTTTTTTTAATTTTTTGCTAATTTGGAAAAATGTTAATTTTTAAGCTTTTAGGTCAAAGGTGTTTTCCCTATGCCTGATCAATCCCCAACACACAATAATATTAATAAAAGCAAAATTTTTTTAAATTTATTTCTTTATAGTATTTATTTTACCTGAAAATAATTAATTTATTTGCAACTAGCTGTGACTGCCATTTCTTCTGCGACCAATTTTTAGACTGTTACTTTTATAGTGCTTCAGTGATGGTATATCATGTATTTTCCTTATATAAAGGTACCCATCCCTGGATAATATTCTAAAATTTATAATAAATTCTAAAATTGTAAAATTTATTGTAAGGCTCTGTAAAATGTGTTTAAAATGTTTTAATACATTGTAATTCCACAAAGTAAAGATACAAATCAAAAACAAGTGTTATTCAATTGGCTATTTGGCAGTAAGTAATTAATATTTTGTCATCTGTTGCGCAACCGTGTTTAAAATATCTCACTATCAAAAATAAATGATTCCTTAAAGTATGCAGTACCTTTAAATCGGTAAATAAAAAGTCGGCGTACTTTTACAGCTGTTTCTCCATATTATCTCTTGAACCCTAAATTGGAATCAGTATACTAAGCTACCTCCTCACAAAATTTTGTTAAAATCCATCCAGATACGTATTTCCTTTATATAATGATACCCTTGGATAAAATACTAAAAATTATTGTAAACCGCTGTTAGAAGTGTTTAAAATATAAATCAAATACAAATGAAATTAGAATTTTCAACTGGCACCATCTGTTGATTAGAATATCCCAGTTTTAAACTGAAAATTTTAGTACCTTTAAACCTCCATACAAAATTTTCTTAAAATCCATCTACATAGTAGTGTTTACGTGATGCGAACACAGAAGAAAAATAGCAAACAGACGTGCGGAAATGAGTTACTATTGTATTATATGTATAGATAATGTGTATTACAGTAAGCTCGTTTAAGGAGGTGTTAGGTACAGCGAATAAACATTAATAGAACCGATCTGATAGTGTGACCATATAAAATAATATTTTAAAAATCAAAAATTAACAAAAACACGACTAAGAGCAATTTTCATAGTTAACTACGCCTATTTTCAATGCTGTAAAATAAAAAGACATTAATTTTAAAGTCGTACGCTGGCATAAAAAATAGAAATAATTCTATGTCAGATTTAACCTTGTATAACAAATTTCGACCATCGCCATAATCGTGTGTGTGCATATTCTTATATGTACACAAATATGTTTTATTTTTGGCCACGAATATTCGCAGATAAAAATTCGTCGTTCGTCCCAGGTGTCTTCCTAGCATAAAACGTTGCTGCGCCCTTGCATTAATTTTTTAATTACTAATAATCATACTAATACTTGGTTGTACTGATACGTCTTGTTTATATTCATACGCGTTCATACCAATAATTAACTGTACTCACAAGCATTACATTCTCAGTGATTCTCAGTGTTTGTACTCGTAGCTGTTTGCGCATTAACACACCGGATTTATTGTTTAATTAAAACGTCTTCTACACAAATGTTTTCTTACAGTTCTCTATAGAGATCAATTAATTATAATACACAAAAGGCTAATTCGATATCACGTTTATAATTTAAACATTCAATAGTCAACATTTTATGTTATCTCTTAATTTAAATACTAGTAATAAATATCTTCTTTGTATACAAAGAATAAATAAAATTTAATAGTTCCAGACA
>OX451218.1:75293546-75460814 GCA_949628195.1 Phasia obesa
GCGGTACCATGGGGAGGATATTGTCAGCTTCTGTTATCTGGGTAGTACTATAAACAAGAAAAGATAATCTAGTGCTGATATCGAAAAGCGTATCAATTGTGCCCGACGATCGTTTGTCTTCTAAGTCCTGTACGGAAGGCTATCCATATCTCTAGAGAAACGAAAAACAGCATATTCAGCACCAACGTGAAATCAACTCTATGGATTCGAGACTTGGAATGCAGACGGGACATCAACACACTTAAAGTCTTTGCCAACAGATGTCTGAGGAGGATTTTAAAAATATTTTGGCCTGTGGACAGCCAGAAATCATGTCTGTGCATTAAAATACTGAGACGTAAGTGGAATTGGATAGGTCACACACTACGTAAACCCGCAGACGACCTAACACGGGCAGCCATGGAGTGGAACCCGCGGGGTAACAGCAGAAGGGGAAGACCCGCACACACGTGGAGAAGACAATTGGATTCTGAAGTAGCAATCACAGAGAAGTCCTGAAATGAATTCAAACTAATAGCTTGTAACAGATCACAGTTGAATACATTTCTAATGGCCAGTGAAAAAGTGATTTGACAGAAAGCACACTTAAAATTTGTATACGATTCAAAAATGGTTTTATATACATATGTATATTTTAGTTACGTTGTTTTGCATTTCATCCAGCGATCAGTAATTATGACTGGATTATTTACCACGTATGCTTGACCAGTTTGTACCAGTGCGATGTTTGATGAACTTTTTTAAGTCTCAAAAGAAGCTCCCAGGAGCTTTAGTTTAATAACTATCTATACCACCTATACCCGGCCAAAAATGAAATACAACGTACTTTTGAGCTACTCGATCGTGAGCAGGAGAGAGCAAGGAAGCTCGTCGGTAACAGTAAAATGTCCAACTCTATTGAATGGCATGAACATCTACACATTGCGGGATGTATTGTGCTGTCTAATCGTTACTACAATGAAATTTGCTCAATATTTCTTTGAAGACAGCTTACGTTTTAATGGTGACAATATCCACTTGTCAGGGGTGGCGCTATGAGGTTTCAAAGTTAGGTACCTCGCCCCTGGAAACTCTTTTCGAACTTGGATTTTTCTCTATATTTTTTTTTTGATATATAATACGAATCAAATGAAATTTTCTGGGGATATGTAATTAGCCAACGAAAATCAAATGGTAAAAAAGGTAAAGAAAACCCCACAATTCCAAAAATAAATGTGAAAAATTCCAAAACTGGAATTTATAGTATTTCACCCATTAAGTCCACATATAGACTAGTGGTCATGAGATCGGCCTACCAAATTTTCTAATTCCGAAATAATGCATTTTGACTCTTGTGCGTTTATTATTATTTTTAAGTTTTGATTCGGATTAAGAGTATAAATTCACATGCAAATATAGCATTGCCCAACGGACTGAAGTTGTTATTGTTTTTGACATGGTTCAGCACCAACGTGAAATCAACTCTATGGATTCGAGACTTGGAATGCAGACGGGACATCAACGCACTTCAAGTCTTTGCCAACAGATGTCTGAGGAGGATTTTAAAAATATTTTGGCCTGTGGACTGCCAGAAATCATGTCTGTGCATCAAAATACTGAGACGTAAGTGGAATTGGATAGGTCACACACTAAGTAAACCCGCAGACGACCTAACACGGGCAGCCATGGAGTGGAACCCGCGGGGTAACAGCAGAAGGGGAAGACCCGCACACACGTGGAGAAGACAATTGGATTCTGAAGTAGCAATCACAGAGAAGTCCTGAAATGAATTCAAACTAATAGCTTGTAACAGATCACAGTTGAATACATTTCTAATGGCCAGTGAAAAAGTGATTTGACAGAAAGCACACTTAAAATTTGTATACGATTCAAAAATGGTTTTATATACATATGTATATTTTAGTTACGTTGTTTTGCATTTCATCCAGCGATCAGTAATTATGACTGGATTATTTACCACGTATGCTTGACCAGTTTGTACCAGTGCGATGTTTGATGAACTTTTTTAAGTCTCAAAAGAAGCTCCCAGGAGCCTTAGTTTAATAACTATCTATACCACCTATACCCGGCCAAAAATGAAATACAACGTACTTTTGAGCTACTCGATCGTGAGCAGGAGAGAGCAAGGAAGCTCGTCGGTAACAGTAAAATGTCCAACTCTATTGAATGGCATGAACATCTACACATTGCGGGATGTATTGTGCTGTCTAATCGTTACTACAATGAAATTTGCTCAATATTTCTTTGAAGACAGCTTACGTTTTAATGGTGACAATATCCACTTGTCAGGGGTGGCGCTATGAGGTTTCAAAGTTAGGTACCTCGCCCCTGGAAACTCTTTTCGAACTTGGATTTTTCTCTATATTTTTTTTTGATATATAATACGAATCAAATGAAATTTTCTGGGGATATGTAATTAGCCAACGAAAATCAAATGGTAAAAAAGGTAAAGAAAACCCCACAATTCCAAAAATAAATGTGAAAAATTTCAAAACTGGAATTTATAGTATTTCACCCATTAAGTCCACATATAGACTAGTGGTCATGAGATCGGCCTACCAAATTTTCTAATTCCGAAATAATGCATTTTGACTCTTGTGCGTTTATTATTATTTTTAAGTTTTGATTCGGATTAAGAGTATAAATTCACATGCAAATATAGCATTGCCCAACGGACTGAAGTTGTTGTTGTTTTTGACATGGTTCGGTTTATATTGAATGTGCATGTTAAGCGAAGTTTTTACTCCATTTTTTAGAAGCAATAAAACAAAACGGGGTAAAGATGGCTAGATCTTTGTATAATAATAATGATACAAATGGCTATTATATATTATCTCACATGTCAAAACTATTAGAGAAAATTTAAGTTATTAAAATTACGACGGTAAAGGATTTATCCACGTATCATTAAGTCGGATACAGAATAATGTAAAGACTCAAAAGCACCAAAATAAAGTCCTGCTTAGTTAGTTGATAGATTAAAAATTCAAATATTAACAAAGATTGAAACTTAAAAAACCTACCTACCTACATACATATGTATATACATAGAATAATCCAGAAATTACACACTTAATGGGGTCGAAACTGCATATACTGAAATATTTCTATTTGTGATATAATAAATAATCCTAATATAAATCTTATTATCTTTAGAAAGAAAATTTAATACAAAAGCTAAACAATACCTACAGCACTTTCATATACATGAACAGGCAAATGGTTTTCTACTCACACACAAACAAAATGATTCTTAAGATATCTAAAGGATTTATAGAGAAAGAAGTAACTGTTCATACTGTCACCTCATACGGGTAGTTAAACACAAACAACAACAAAATTATAAAGAGTTAAAATCCATTGAAATTTCTTTTCAAACTTAACAACCTGTCTATGCATAAGGATAATACATACATGAAAACATAAAGTTTGTGGAAATATAAAACTCCTTTTTTTCACTGTACGAACATGAATAAAATGAATAGAATAAAGAAATAAATATTCTTATATAAGCAATACATGATTTGCAGTTGTTGCTTCCTTTTTTATTGGAAGTAAAAGTATAAACGAAGACAACGATGCATGTGTATATGTATGTATGTAATGTATGTATGTATGTATGTATGTATGTATGTATGTATTTATGTATGTATGTATGTATGTATGTATGTATGTATGTATGTATGTATGTATGTATGTATGTATGTATGTATGTATGTATGTATGTATGTATGTATGTATGTATGTATGTATGTATGTATGTATGTATGTATGTATGTATGTATGTATGTATGTATGTATGTATGTATGTATGTATGCATGTATGTATGTATGTATGTATGTATGTATGTATGTAGTATATACAAATTTAATATAAGTGTTGAATTAAAAAAGGAGTAAATATTATCAGGCATAGATAGGGAATAAAATGAAAGTAGACACAAATTTAATTTTAAACAACTTAATCCTATTCAAGTGTCAAATGAATGAATGTTGAATGAGACCCACAGATACCAACTTTGAGACTTTAGGAAAGTGCAAATTAATTAGTTGGGGAGCTGTGGCATCAATTATGTTAAAGCATAAATTTTAATTGTAATATAACAACTTTAAATAAAAAATAGTTAAAGAAATAGCATTTAGGTTGGGAGAGATTTTGTACAATGATTATTACTCCGAGAATAAAATTGAAAGGTTATTCAGAAAAGTACGTTTTCCAGCGTTTTGAGCTAGAAGTGGGAAGAGAGGTATTCCACACCAGGGCACACTGGGGGAGAATCAAAATATTTTGGAAATAACACCTATTTGTGAAAGGCTACTCCGATTGATATAAAATTTGTCTTGAGCAGACGGTGGGCACTATCCACTTGCCTGGGGTAGTATTCGGGCAAAGTATATTTGCAAGCCAACCATATGTCCGTAAAGCTACAACTCTGAGCCACTTAAAAATGTATGTAAATGTAAATAAAATAAAATGGGCTTTCAAACAAAAGCCTGAAGTTTTAGAAGGGCTGAGACGAACATCCGCAAACAATAAATTTTTTAATTTTATTACATCTAAATAATTACAAAACTACAATTTCAAATTATGTGGTTGTTACTTTGTCCCAACTCAGATAGAATACTTTGTAAACCGTTGAGGGGAGTAACTGTTTAAAATAAAATTATTTATTATTAAATAATTTTATAAATAAGTTTTGACACTCTAGGTCTTTTTTATAACAATTTCAATTTGTTTTTATTTTTATACTCGATATTTCGCTTCACCATTGGGTAGCATCGTCATGAAATAAAAATAGTTTTATAATATTTAAATGAATGAAAATATTAAAATGATTGAAAAAATTTTTTGTCAATCAATTTTAAAAAACTAACATTTCAAAACATTCAAAAACAAATTTTTCAAAAACATATAAGTTTTATATTATTAGAGTTACAATTTAAACGTACAAAGCAAACATTTATTCAAATGTTTATTAAATAAAAAAATTAAATTGTTTAATCAAAACTGTCAAAACATTGACTTTTTATTTTGTGTTAAAAAATTGGGTTTTTGTGTTCCCGTACTTTTGTGTAATTTTGTCTCTTTATGAGAAAAAATTTTTTTTGCTCTCATTTTCACGAACTTTACCCAAAAAGTAAAGAAACAGACCTATAAAATATTACTACGAATGATAAAAACATTTTTAAACCTATACATATTTAAATATCTACATAAAATTTCTTATATTAAAAAATTTTTTCAATCATTTTAATATTTTCATTCATTTAAATATTATAAAACTATTTTTATTTCCTGACGATGCTACCCAATGGTGTAGCGAAATATCGAATATAAAAATAAATTGCAATATTTTTATAAATAATTCTAGCAAAAAAAAACCGACTTCAAAACAGCAAACTTAAAATCATGTTTCTTTAAGACGGTAATTATACAATGATTATATTATATTCGAGGAAGATTGTAGCGGGATTTTTTAAATGTCATTGCACAAACTGTCAATTCAGATAAAAAAACTAATTTTTGAATTCAATAATCTAAAACCAATATCAGTCGATTTTCTACCGGGGGAGCAGTACTTCCGGAGTATATAGGGGCACAAGACCCCAGGGTTCTGTGCTTTTTCAGGTCAAACCAATGCCAAACGACTGTCTGTATACAGCGGATCAAAAGTTTGGCTATATACATAAAATTACACTAACTATTGCGACACCCTGTAATTTCCGAGTTCAAATTTTATACTTGTTATAGCGGTCGTAGCAATACAGGTTCATTGTAAATTTCAACCGTCTGTCTATAACGGCTTAAAAGTTTGGTCATATACATCAAATTACATAAACTATTGCGACACCCTGTAATTTATAACTTTAAATATTTTAACACACATACTAATGGACATTCTGTCTAATTGTTAAGTGTTTGTCAATAACTATTTAAAAGATAGGGTCATATATATCAAATGACGTCACCTATTGGGCCACCCTTTAAATTCAAATTTTAATATAAATACTTGTTAAAGAGAACTTTGTCATACAGTTTCTTTGTAAAATTTAACTTTGTGTCCATATACATCAAATTACATCAACTATTGGGACACCCTTTAATTTCCAATTTTAAATATTTATACTTGTTGTTATACGAGACATAGTAGTGAATATTCTGTCTATTTTTCAAGTGTTTGTCTATAACGGTTCCAAAGATAAGGACATAATGGTCAAATTACATCAATAATGGGGACACCCTTTAATTTATCCAAATTTTATACTTGTTGTAATAGCGGACTAAACAATATAGGTTATTTGTACATTTCAACTGTCTATCTATAACAGTTGAAAAATTTGGCCATATATATCACTTTTACATTAACTATTGGGACACCCTTTAATTTCCAAATTCATATTTTACACTTGTTATTATAGCGGACTTAGCAATACAAGTTCTTTGTAAATTTCAACTGTCTGTCTATAACGGTTCAAAAGTTTGGCCATATATATATCAAAATAAACCAACAAATGGGACACCCTTTAATTTCTGATTTTAAATATTTATACTTATTATAACAGACATAGTAACGAACATTATGTGCAACTTTCAAGTGTTTATCTATAACGGTTCAAAAGATAGGACCATAAAGGTGAAATTACGTCACCTATGGGGTCACCCTTTAATTTTTAATTTTATTTTTTAATTACTTTTTGTTATTGGGAGCTATAGTGATACGCACTTTTTTCTAATTTTAAATGGGTGACCTATAAAGTTCATAATACACGTAAAAAACATGTATGTTGTATGGGGACACCCTTTATTTTTAAACTTTTAAACTGTTTTTAAAATGGGACCAATCTGTAGCCATACCCTTTCTAATGGCGCAAAAATTTTTAAAATCGGTTCAGAAATGACCGAGTTCTGAAGGCACAAACATACAAAAAAAAAAAAAAAAAAAAAAAGCAACACACAGACGAATTGATAACCTCCTTCTTTTTTTGAAGTCGGTTAAAAAGACCAGGGGGTCAATTCTGGTTCTATGAAACGATGAAATGAAAAAAAAGTTTTCATTTAAGTTTTCACATCTAGTTTTCATAATACTTTTTCACCAACACTTATTTTCTGATTCTCGTTTGCATTATGAAAAAAGTGTTTCATTCCATTTGTTGCTGTGAAACTTTATCAACTATTTTATGATAATTGCCAAGCAAATGTCAAACGTAAAAAAAGCAAACAAATAATGTCGGGATTAATAATTTTATTTGAAATAACACAAACAAATCGGAATGAACAAAGGTAAGAAAATTATATTATTGATTTATTATTGGAATAAATTATAACAATTTATTTTAAAGAAATTTGCTTCGGGTGCAAAGACGCAGACTCCGCGATGGTCAAAATCCATTCGAGATGACCACCGATGACCACTTTATGGAGTTATATCGCTTTCCCAAAGCATTATGCTTAGAACTAATAGAGGAATTAAAGCCATTCTTGCCGAATTCAAGGCGCAAACATGCTATTTCAACCACTATAACCGTTTTAAGTGCCTTGCGTTTCTTTGCAACCGGCAGCTTTCAACGAAGTGTGGGTCAAGATAGTTTGTCTGCTTTATCCCAAACATCAGTTAGTAGATGTGTACAAGTAGTTGCTGCCGCTCTTAATAACATAGCACACAACCATATAAAGTTTCCCAAACGAGAGGAGTTCACAGCCTTAAAAATAAAGTTTATGGAAAAATATGAATTTCCCGGAGTAATAGGACTTGTAGATGGAACACATATCAAAATATCTGCTCCGAAATACGAACTAGAACATGTTTACTATTGTAGAAAAGGTGGCCATTCTAAAAACGTAATGATAATATGCGATGCCGACTATATTATTCTAGCAGCAAATGCCCAATTTGGTGGTACTGCCCATGACTCCTACGTATGGCGCCGTTCGCGATCATACAGAAATTTGGAAGAACTTTATGATGCAGGTGAACGAAACTTTTGGCTTTTAGGTGACAGTGGTTATCCATTGCAAGTAATAACATACATACATATGTACATATTGTTATTTTTTTATCTTTAAATACCTTATTTTTAAATAGCCTTGGCTGATGACACCAATTTCTACTGCGAATAATTTACCTGAGGAACGGTACAATATATCTCACAAGTCAACAAGAGCACTTGTAGAAAGATGCATTGGAATATTAAAAAGCCGATTTCGCTGCCTATCTAAAGAGAGAGCCCTCTTTTACAGTCCACCAAAAGCTGGTGTTATTATAAACGCTTGTATTGTCCTTCACAATTACTTGATACGCAGAAAAGTACCATTTCAAGAAGTTTATTTAGAAGACTCTGTGGAACCTGAAATCCAAGATAGCGGAATTCAGATTTCTAGTAGCAATATACTAAATATTGCTAAAAGGCAACGTTCACAAATTGTTCAGGACGCTTTCGCAAATATCATGCAAACATAAATTTCAAACAACTTTATAATAATAAACAATAAGGGTTTTTAAGTAAACTGAAACGCCAAAATATTTAAATGAAAATGTTGAACTTTGTTCTTTGTTTTCTTTTTATTGTTTAAAAAAATTTCTTAAACTATTAAAACATATATCCATAGATAGAAAACTAGAGAGTTCAATATAAAGGTTAAAATAAAGTTGCAAAATTAATAATAAAAAAACATAAATTCATTCATTTAAAACACAAATTTAGAATTTAAAATTGCACATAAAAAAGTTATTTTTAGAAAACTTGCAATTCTATAAAAAGTTATGCAAATACTTACGTATGTAAATTAATTTTGCTTTTGCAAAACATCAACTATTGTACTTAATTTTGCCAAAAGGTTTTCTTTAGCTAGCGTACTAGCTATTATAGCATTCGTTTGTTTGTTGGTTGCTTCTAACTGATTTCTTTGCAACTCAATTTGTTGGCGTTTTAAATTATTCGCTGTTTCCATTTCGGCAAGTTTTTTCTCCTCTAATTTAAATAACTTTTCTAAATGTGGCGTTTCCGGCTGCGGTTTTCTTTTTTGCCGTATTCGTCTTCTTGGAGTATTACCCCTTATTTTCGAAGAGGACGTGGCATTGTGCTCTTGGCTTGAGCAGGCAGGGTGTTCTGCTTCGATTGATGGCTCAATATAGGTAGTATAAGAGTCGCTTAGCACTTCTGTTACTACCTCACTAATGTCTCTACTTTGATCCAGCAAAGCAGGAATTTCTCCAAAACCAACTTCAGGGGTCTCATCACCGTCAACTGCTTCTTTGGTGGAGATTTTTATTATTCTTTCTTCCAAAGCAGACAAAGGTTTAACTTTGCTTAAACCATTTATGCCGCTTCTTTGCTCTGCCTGCTTTATATCAATATACTTAGCACGTGTATGGACTCTAAATATGTATTTGTATGTGAATTAATAATAATTATAAAAAATTAATTGAAATACCTTAAATCACTCCAATACTTTCGCCATTTCGCCCCATCTTTCAAAGTTCCGCCTAAAGCGTTAAGCCTCGTCGCCAGTTCTTTCCACTTTTCGTCTCGAAACTTTGCTCCATCAGTGGTCACTAATCTATAAATGTATGATTAGTAAAAGTTTTTTTTTTAAATACTTGTCTTTAATACTTATCGTTAGCAATATCAATATTTTCTTCCAAGAAGTTTATTAAGAACTCCTTTTGGTTTTCGCTGGCGCGCTTTCCTCTTCCTATCTTCTCCATGTTTTTCACTTTAAAATTGTCAGTGAAAAAATTCTTTTCATATGAAAAAATTTTGACAGTTGGTTGCACTGTTTCACAAAACAAGAATCACAATTATTATGAAACGATGAAAAAATCTCGTTTCGTTTCAGCGATTTTTTCATATGATAATGGTTTGACGTTTGTTTTCATTTTTTCACTAAATGAGAATAGCTATTTCTATGAAAACATGAAAAAACTTTTCATTTCATCGTTTCATAGAACCAGAATTGACCCCCTGGAGCGCAAAAACTTAATTATAAAATTATTAAAAAGGTAAAAAATTACAATAATTGTTTATTTATTAAATAATTATTGTAGTTTTTGACGTTTTTTTATTTACATATATGATTCTATTTTTTACAAGCACAAGGTGTTTTTTATAAAATTTTTTTAAATTTTTATTTTCAATATTTCGCTACACCATTGGGTAGCATCTTCTGGGAATAAAAAAATAAAAAGAGATTGGATAGCAAAATATTGAAAATAGAAATTAAAAAAATTTTATAAAAAATACGTTATGCTTGTAAAAATAGAATCATATTATTTATTATTCTACTAGCTGTTCCCGCCACTTCCTGGGCATCTTGCTCGATTTTGCTTGGAAAGTATTCCACACCAATTGCAAGACTCTTACTTTTATAGAGTAGAATCTATGTATAAAAACAAAATGCAACTAAACTAAGAAGAAACTAACGATAACAGAATTTTATAGCCACACTCAACTCGTAGTATTCTTATCAAATTTTAAAAATTAAAGCTAAATAACAAAAATAATATTATCATATGATGTATTTCACAAAATAACCAAATTATACACCACTTACGCGACTTAAAAATATTGTAACGTTTTATTTATTCAACAAAGGGATCTTAAAAAGCGAAACACGCAAATAATTATTTTAATTTAAAGACAATTTATTCAACTGTGTACAAATAACTATTATTGACACTGTTTAACACTTTCTAATTTATCTACAAATAACCGTTCACGTACAGGTTCAAATCAACCTTAGCATCCTGATTCCAATATAGAAAATACGTACCTAAGTAAGAAAATTTCAAATATAGGATACTTTTTTCCGCAAAAATACCTTATTTCTTTTTTATTTTCATTAATTATTTATTAAGATAATTTTTTTCTCACTTTTTTATAATTTAATATTTTGATTTAAATAATATAGCAGAAAATGTAAATTTGCTAATTCACCTCTATGAAGCCGTTATGGCGCGGGGGTACTAAATTGTAAGAACCCTAAATCATTTAAATAAATATGGAAAAAAGCAGTAAAAGTACGCCGAGTTTTTTTTTACCGATTTAAAGGTACTGCATTTTTTAAGGCATCTTTTATTTTTGTTGCGGGTAGTACCGTCATTCTTGCCTCGCTATTGTAGTTCTGGAGATATAAGAAAATTTAATTTTTGTATGTGAAAGGTACTCATTTCCACCCTCATATACCTCCAAGATTATGTTCGGACATGGAGTTTGTTCTAAGAGCTACCTTCATTAAATTTAGTATACCTGGCTATTGCGGTTCTGGAGATATAGGAATATTATTAATTTAATTGTATTGTTTCCCCGCTCGTATACCTGCAAGATTTTGGTTTATTAAATTTGAGTATGCCTAGCTATTGCGGTTCTGTACATACAGGAATATTATTAATTTTTTCTAATGGAGGTTACTAGTTTCCCTCTTATTATACCTACATAATTTACAAACAAGCAGATTTTTCTAAGAGCTATCTAAATAAAACTTTGCCTCACTATTGTAGCTGTGGAGACTTTAATTAATCCGCGAAGAAGGCTTTTCGTGCTCTGTCCGTCCGTAAAAACTCGCTAATTTTCCAAGTATTTCATAACCTTGAAACCTTGGCTCTTTGAAGACTATTATTCACATCTTTATCGGCACATTCGTCTGGACTTATAATACTTCCCAGGTAGTTAATGGATGTTGTATTTTGACTTTTATTACTTTTAATAATTATTTTGTATAGAAGTTACCAGTTTATGGGTACTTACTTGAATTATTCCACACTGGTTTTATACAAAAGTATATTAATCTAGAGTTCTGTAAGTAGTGTAAGACATCCCGTTGATATATAAAAGCTGCTGACAAGTTTTCATCTAAATAGGTTAAACTGCGTAATTTCAATTTTCTGTCCCTATTTTAAATTTTTTAATATTATTTACTGTATCTTTAATATGTTTTAACCAACAATAAGTAGTCATTTTTTAAAGCCAAAAGTAAAAACTATGTATAAAAAATAATTAATATAAATCCAACCAAAGTTGTGAAAAACTGTGTGAAGCACGATTGCTGTTGGATAAAAATTGTTCTCGAGGGCAATATATGTAAGTACATAGTATTGTATAGTACATAGTACTGTATTTTCGTGTGGTACGTATGTACGATTTTCGCATTTCTCGAATTTTTTCAACTGGAAAAAATTTTATTATAATTTGAGTACTTTTTATATAACAGACATACAAAAACCCCAAAATTATGTGTTTTATTTTCCAAAATGATTATTATCTGGACTAAAAACCAAATTGAAAAAAAATATTTCATGTAAAGATACGACACTATTGCAATTTTATTACATGTATAGAAGATAGCTCAACACCATATTCTTATCTTTTTATCATTATTTACTTGAAAACAATCAGAACTACTAACTGGAACTACATAAAACTGCATACAGCAGCAGCCATAGTAAGAAATTTATTGTTCTATTAAACAACAAAATGAAGCTAACATGAATCAAAACAAGAGACTGTAGTTATATCCCAACTGACAAGGAGCAGTATCCTTATGAAAACAAAAAAATAGGAAAACTACTAAAACGAATTGCGAAAGGAAGGAAACCCAAAAGAGAGAATCAAAAAATCAATGTCTCGACGCATTTGTTTAGCAAAAAGTTATACGATTATAACAGATCACAATCCTATAAAGTCTGAGTATGCAATTTTATGTTTTTGTTTTTGTCGGCATGTGTAGTAAATATAAATGTGCATATATGGATGTACATATGTATATGTTTAGTTTGTACCATGTTCTACCTTCAGGCATTTTACTGCATTCCATCCAGTACACGCACATACATATATATTTGTATTTTGCTTTTTAAAACATGCAACTATTTTTAGCAAAGTCATCACCATGCTACAAGTAATTTTAATATTTTAGTGAATTGTGGTTAAAAAACAAGCAAAATACGTAGACATTTTATTAAGTATGACAGATGGTCGGACTGTACGAATGTATTTCACATTCATAACTAAAATTCATAAATATCAAAATACATTTCATACAAGAACTTTTTTTATTTATTTTATTTATTTATTCATTCAAATTTTCAAGAACCTAGCCATAACGCCATAATATTTCTTCTATACTACTATTTTAATAACTACAAAAAAAAATTAAATTAAATTTAAATTAAATTGGTCTTATTTTATTCAATAAATTTTTTTATGAACACCATATTTCGGATAGCGCTCATAACTTTGGGAGTAGACCTTCTTTAAATACTAATGAAATGCTTTTCAACAGTCCTTGAAAAAAGGAGAAGGTTATCAATTCGTCTGTATGTTACTTTTTTATGTTTGTGCCAGCAGAACTCAGTCAGTTTTAAACCGATTTAATTTTTTTTATTAGAAAGGTTAAACTCACAGATTGATCCCATTAAAAAATTGATCATTTAAAACATTAAACGGTGTACCCATACAACATTCATGATTTTAAGTGAAATTTAAACATTAAAGGACAGCAATTAACATTAAAGGAAAACAAAAAAATGCAATTTTCGGTTTAAAACTAGGATATTTTAAACACTATTGCATAACATTCTGCGCCAATTGAATAAAGTTTGTATTTGATTTATATTTTTACTTTATGGAATTACATAGCTTTACAATAATTTTTAGAATTTTTTATAAATACTAGAATTTCATCCAGGGTTGGGTACCTTTATATAAAGTAAATACATAAACCATATTTGTAGCACTATAAAAGTAAGAGTCTTACAATTGGTGTGGAATACAAAGCAAAATCGAAGAAAATATTGTCAGGACGCCCACGACGCACAGTGTTGTGAGCCTGGCCATATATAGAAAAATCTAATTATGGAAATTAAAAAAATGGCTAATGGTATTTAATAAAAGACAGTTTTACTAATAAGCGCAAAAAAAATTAGATTAATATAATAATTTTTTTTCAAAAATATAGCTCTTCAAAATTTGAAACCACAATTTTCAAAAACTGCAATTTTGTATAAAAAAGGAATTAAAATGAGCATGTACTTCGTAGGGTTAAATAATTGAATTTAGTTTTTAAATAAACCAAATTTGTACTAGATTAGTTGTTGTATTATGTTTTAAGAATATAAACGGTATTTTTAATTCCATATGTCGATAACAGTGTATGCATCATTATAAGAATGATATTAATAAAACAAAACATAATTTATTGTGATAAGCAAACATATAATAGTGAAGAAAAAAAAATTCCAAATATTTCCGGGATATTTTTTCTTTCATTATATAACAAAAAGTATGTTAATTTATAAAAATAAAAATTTAGCTGCGCTTAAGTGCCCCAATTTAAATAATTGTTATTTTTTTTAAAGTCGCACAGTAAACTTTCTAGTGGAAAAAAATAAAAAAAAAACTTTCAAATTTATCAATAAAACACATATGGGATGAGAGCTGAGATTTTGTTACGTTTTGCCAACCTAAATATATGTGCCAAATTTCAGTTCTCTACAATAACTTTTTCTATTTATGGCCACTCGTTATATGAAGTCACGACACTGTGCGACGCCCATATAACGATGGGACAAAAATAGAAGGAGTTGACACAGACGTTTGAAACTTTGCAGATTAATATAATTAGGCTAAATATAACTGATATTTAGCCTTAGAAAAATTATAGACTTTGAAAAATTCGGAACAAGGGCACGCCTACCGCCCATGTTAAAAAAGCAAATATTCTTAAATTTGCTATGTTATTCAACGAAAAAAATGTGAAATCATAGGTTTGTTAAACCCATCATAGTTGATCTTGAAAAAAGGACTCTTGATCCTGTTAAATGTTCTTTATAGAAAAATGCAATAAATCTTACAAAAATTATGCGAATTTCATGAAACTAATGAATACCTTTTAGTACACAAGAACACATGACTTTTTTTGGCTCACGGTAAGAAAAAATTTACTCACGCACGATCAGACGCAAGTAATTTTAGAAAAAAATCCTTTCAAAGCTCATGGGCACTTCTTGGAACGCTCTCTTCATCATTATCGACACTTTTTATTTGTATATATTTATAAATATCTGCAAAGTCTATATTATATTCAATCTTAATATTCCCTCTGGAAAACATAAGTGGATCTGTAGATGTAAACAAATGAGTTATCAAATCCTTATAGGTGTCTTTTCGAGACATTTCTCGAGTATGCGACAACCGTACTTTTCTCATATTTTTGTGAATTGCTTCTAGCACTACTTCCGACAACCAGCCTAAATTTTTTTATTTAATTATATCTGCATTTCAGAAAGGTTTTCTAAATCATATCTACCTATTGGCAAATTAATATATTACCTCAATTTTGCGGATTAAAATTTTATGTTCGTTAGATGTACTAGACCACAGAAACTCACTTGTACTCACCTCAGAGTACACTATGCAGAGTACAGTATTTTGCCCAGAAAATTATATTCAGAAAATTATGTTTATAAATGACTAAAGAAAAATAAAATATGACCATATTATAATAAAGTTTTATTTTATTATAAAACTAGCTGTGGCCACAATACAATGTATTTGTCCTAATAATATTTTGTTCGAAATTACTTTGAAGGTAATACAGAGCAAATATTAAGACTCTTAAGTATTTTATCCCTGGATAAAATTCTAAAATTTATTTAAAAGTCTAAAATTCCAAATATTATTGTAAAGCTCTACTACTGAACATATTTTGTTCGATTTGGCTTTGAGAGTAATCCATACCAAATTTTAAGGCTCCTACTTTCATAGTGCTTCACTTATATATATTTACTTTATATAAAGGTGCCCATCCATGGAAAAAAATTCTATAATTTAAATAAAATTTTAAAATTATTATATAGCTCTGTAAAATGGGCTTAAAATACTCTAATAACAAATATAAATTTTATTCAATTGGCTATTTGGCAGTAAGTAATTCATATTTTGTCGTGTTTTTAAACAGCGCCATCTGTTGCGCAAAAATATTTAAAATATCCCGCATTCAAAAATAAAATATGCCTTGAAGTATGCAGAACCTTTAAATCCGTAAAAAATTCGGCGTACTTTCACTGCTTTTTCTCTACTTTCTCTAAAAAAATAAGATATTTTTCGGAAAAAAGTATAATTCAATGGAATTCGGATACTAAGGTTCCTCCCCACAAAATTTTGTTAAAATCCCTCCAGTAGTTTTTACATGATGCGAACGTAAAAAGACATACAGACCTACAGACAGGACATGAGTTACTGTTTTTTAATATGTATAGATAAATTAAATAGATATAGTGAGATATATATTTCTGAAAACATATCTTTTTTGCTTACATAATCGTAACCTTATAAGAAAAGATTCACGTATTTATTGGTATATTTTTAAGCAAATGATATAAGAAATTAGTCATTTCAAAAACTAATATTTTTGAAACTTAATCCCTTAAAGTAAGATTTCTATAATTTCAAAAGATTAAACACAAGACTTCAAAAACCCTAAAAAATATTTTTTTGCTCTTAGTCATACTGTGGTTACATGCTCGTAACATAATTTGTTTGCAAATAATATATTATGGTTATAAATACAATATTATTTTGGAATACTAATAATAATTTGGTTGTGATTTGAAAATTATATAGTTTAAACCAACCATGTTGCAATTTTTGGGTGTAGTAACCACGATCAAGTAGTAACACAAACTTATTTATTGTGAACATAGTTATGATTAAAACAACTACAAGTTGTACATCGCAACCATATATTGTGTCAGAGAACTTAAGATGGTTCTTGTGACCATACCCTTACCCAGTTTTTGCTCTGCGTGTATGGATATAATTATATTCTATATAATAAGATAAAAAGCCAGATGAAAGTAAACAAGAACATTGATGTATGTGAGACGATACCAACCCTCATGAGATTTTGCTAGCACGTTCAATGGCGAGCTGTACAAATCAATGAAATCCAATTTACTATGGCTCTTAACATATCATTTACACGAGGGCAACATATAGTTTCAACAGGAAAGCACTCAATGTAACATAGCGAACGCTACAAGGACATTATCCAAAACAAATTTGAGGGCATAGTTATCTTTTGCTCAGGTAACGTAGATTTGCCACTAGGATTTTTGTTAATTGTTATAAAATCGCAGGTCCATTACGACCATTGACCTCAAAGCCGAATAATCTGCTCTACGCAGCACATTGATTGAAATTGCACCAGTCTATGAGGTACATACTGAACCTAAAACTTGTCGCACCTTGCGAAAACGCGGCACATACATAGACTTGCATCTATGTGCAGACTTGCATCTACTCAAGTTTTATAAAAATTAAAAATTTAAAAGTCTAGAATACGAAAATTTTAAATAATATACCTAAAAATGTGATGTTTGGTCACGTTATTCTTATTGCATGTGTGCACTCATACATGAATGAGTAAATAAGTAACTAAAGCTTTAAATACACAACATGATGCATCATCGACATCATCTACATCGTAATAGGAAACCTAGAATTGTAATTGAAAAATAAGAGAAAAAGAAACTTTTCAAACGGAGTTATTTTGATTGCTACGAGAAGTTGTAAACAGAATGGACTGCATATTAAGCAGTACATCAGTCTTTTTGCTCTTGTTATTAATTTTTTTTTTTGTAACATTATTTGTTGTAGTTGCACTTTTAGTACGAAAGTCAATTTAATTAAATATCTCTTTTGTGGGTTTGTTGTGGATTAATTCAAAGTTAAATTTACAAAAAGAAAATATGAATAATAAATTGGCTGGAACTATTAAATTTTATTTATTCTTTGTATACAAAGAAGATATTTATTACTAGTATTTAAATTAAGAGATAACATAAAATGTTGACTATTGAATATTTAAATTATAAACGTGATATCAAATTAGCCTTTTGTGTATTATAATTAAGGCATCGATCTCTATAGAGAACTGTAAGAAAACATTTGTGTAGAAGACGTTTTAATTAAACAATAAATCCGGTGTTTTAATGCGCAAACAGCTACGAGTACAAACACTGATAATCACTGAGAATATAATGCTTGTGAGTACAGTTAGGTATTGGTATGAACGCGTTTGAATATAAACAAGACGTATCAGTACAACCAAGTATTAGTATGATTATTAGTAATTAAAAAATTAATGCAAGGGCGCAGCAACGTTTTATGCTAGGAACACAACTGGGACGAACGACGAATTTTTATCTGCGAATATTCGTCGCCAAAAATAAAATACATTTGTGTACATATATGAATATGCACACACACTATTATGGCGACGGTCGAAATTTGTCATATAAGGCTAAATCTGACATAGACTTATTTCTATTTTTTATTGCAGCGTACGACTTTAAAATTATTGTCTTTTTATTTTACAGCATTGAATATAAGCGTAGTTAACTATAAAAATTGCTCTTAGTCGTGTTTTTGTTAATTTTTGATTTTTAAAATATTTTTTTATATGATCATACTATAAGATCGCTTCTATGAATGTTTACTAGCTGTACCTACCACCTCCTTCTTAAACGAGCTTACTGTAATACACATTATCTAACTATAATAAAATAGTAACTCATTTCCGCCTGTCTGTCTGCTATTTTTATTCTGTGTTCGCTTCACTTAAACACTACTGGATGGATTTTAAGAACATTTTGTAAGAAGGTTTAAAGGTACTAAAATTTTCAGTTTAAAACTGGGATATTCTA
Source organism: Phasia obesa (assembly GCA_949628195.1). Lineage (NCBI taxonomy): Eukaryota > Metazoa > Arthropoda > Insecta > Diptera > Tachinidae > Phasia > Phasia obesa. The sequence goes on from OX451218.1 coordinate 75,312,251, forward strand.
ATCAACAGATGGCGCCAGTTGAAAATTCGTATTTGATTTGTATTTTTACTTTGTAGAATTACATTGTTATTAAAATATTTTAAACACTTCTTACAGAGGTTTACAATAATTATTAGAATTTTATATACATTTTAGAATTTTATCAAAGGCTGGCTACCATTACATAAAGAAAATATGTAGGCACGTATCTGGATGGATTTTAACAAAATTTTGTGAGGAGGTATCTTATTATACTGATTCCAATTTAGGATACTTTTTTTTCGCAAAAATACCTTATTTTCAAGAGATAATACTGCGAACAGCTGTAAAAGTACGCCGACTTTTTATTTACCGATTTAAAGGTACTGCATACTTTAAGGCATCTTTTATTTTTGATAGTGAAATTTTTAAAACACGGTTGCCCAACAGATGGAGCTGTTTTAAATTAATGACAAAATATTAATTACTTACTGCCAAATAGAAAATTGAGAAAAATTTGTATATGATTTGTATCTTTAAAATGTTATTAAAACATTTTAAACACATTTTTTAGAGTTTTACAATAAATTTTAGAATTTTAGAATTTTTTAAAAATTTTAGAATTTCTTCTAGGCCTGGGTACCTCTAAATAAGGAAAATATATGAACCATAAATGTAGCACTATAAAAGTAAGAGTGTTAAAATTTTGCGAAGATTACTTTTCAAGTAAAATCGAACAAAATGTTGTATCAATGCTGAGGAATCAATTATTTTCAGGTAAATTAAATACTATAAAGTAATAAATTAAAAAAAAAAAAATATTTTTATTAATATTCTTATATGTTGGGGATTAGTGAGGCATTGGGAACGCACCTTCTCTTTGACATAAAAGCTTAAAAATTAATAAATTTCGAAATTAGCAAAAAAAAAATCACATGGACGTTTCGGGGGGTGGGATGTGAGGAATATCGTTCTCATAAAAACTCATAAATTTTATTTTTATGGTATTAGGGCATATTTAATCTATTTATTTTAATAATAATTTTTTTTGTTCAAATAATATTTTATGTCACCGCTCACAAATGGGGGCCGGAGCACAAAATGGTATTTTAAAATCTTTTAGGTCCAAGGTTAGTTTTTTGAACATTTGTTAACCTTGAAAGTTGCATTTGCTAAACAAAAGTATGGGAAAACATAAAAAAAATTTAATTTTTAAGAGGTAGAATTAGTTCTTTTGAGGGGATTTTTTTCCCTGGTCCAATTTTTCTTGCTTTTGAGCTTTAACAGCCTATGACAATGAGACATTTTTCTGCCAAGTTTCTTTAATCAAGTGTTGCAAAAAAATCCCTATGTACATCAACACTCCTCCACTACATACGTGTTGCTTTCCTTACATTTCAAATGATTTGCTTTTACGTCTACTAACACGAGCACATAATTTAATAGTATGTGTTTGTGAACCACTGCTACACAGCAACTTAGCCGTTATTATTGTACTGGTTATTGTATAAAGTTAAAAAAAAAGCTTCCAACTCATTTATTCACTTGCATTTTTGTATTAATTTTGTTATAACGTAAATTACCTTGCAATATAATACCCATTTAAGGTGTGATATGCTTTTGAATTGCTTATAATTTTCTACATCTGTGTTCCCTGGCTTAAAATATAATTATTTGTAACGAGTGATTTTTTAAGAGCTTGAGAACTTTTTTTTAAAAAAAAACGCATAAAATTTGCAAAATCTCATCGGTTCTTTATTTGAAACGTTAGATTGGTCCATGACATTTACTTTTTGAAGATAATTTCATTTAAATGTTGACCGCGGCTGCGTCTTAGGTGGTCCATTCGGAAAGTCCAATTTTGGGCAACTTTTTCGAGCATTTCGGCCGGAATAGCACGAATTTCTTCGGAAATGTTGTCTTCCAAAGCTGGAATAGTTGCTGGCTTATTTCTGTAGACTTTAGACTTGACGTAGCCCCACAAAAAATAGTCTAAAGGCGTCAAATCGCATGATCTTGGTGGCCAACTTACCGGTCCATTTCTTGAGATGAATTGTTCTCCGAAGTTTTCCCTCAAAATGGCCATAGAATCGCGAGCTGTGTGGCATGTAGCGCCATCTTGTTGAAACCACATGTCAACCAAGTTCAGTTGTTCCATTTTTGGCAACAAAAAGTTTGTTAGCATCGAACGATAGCGATCGCCATTCACCGTAACGTTGCGTCCAACAGCATCTTTGAAAAAATACGGTCCAATGATTCCACCAGCGTACAAACCACACCAAACAGTGCATTTTTCGGGATGCATGGGCAGTTCTTGAACGGCTTCTGGTTGCTCTTCACTCCAAATGCGGCAATTTTGCTTATTTACGTAGCCATTCAACCAGAAATGAGCCTCATCGCTGAACAAAATTTGTCACATTTGAACATTTCGAACCGAACACTGATTTTGGTAATAAAATTCAATGATTTGCAAGCGTTGCTCGTTAGTAAGTCTATTCATGATGAAATGTCAAAGCATACTGAGCATCTTTCTCTTTGGCACCATGTCTGAAATCTCACGTGATCTGTCAAATACTAATGCATGAAAATCCTAACCTCAAAAAAATCACCCATTATTTTAATTGTTTCTCATTAATTTTGTGTAAACATTAGTTTTGTAACTGAGAAGGAGCAAATAAAAAAAAAATAAAATAAAAAAATCAACGAGGGAAATTTTAAAGTATACAAACAAATCAATTAATGTGTAAAAATACACTTAATGATTTCTATTGAAATATTTACAACAGAGGCGAAATGTGAGTTTCTATTAATTACATTTAAAATTGATGATGTGTAAAGTATTTTTGGAACAAAAAATATGTAAAAATTTATAATTTTAGATTTCATAATTTAAAAACAATCTACATGTTTTTTCCAGGGACCGTAAATAACAGTTATTGTTTTAAAAAAAATTATTTTATAACAGTTATTTTGAGAGTTAAATAAAAAAAAATCTAAACCAGTTATTTTTGAACGTGAAAATAAAAAATCAAACGAAAGATTTAAAAAAGAATTTTATTTTCTCATCAAAAAATAAAACTTTTTTAAGAGATTTAGAAAAGTGAATAATTTGTTCCTGCAACCCAAGAAAGCGTGGAAAAAGCATTATGTGCTCTTAACCTTCCTGGCCATTTCGTCGGTCTGTGAGACCGATGAATCACTTTTGTGTTAATTACACGAAAACAAAAAATTGCAACACCATCATTCTCTCAGTATCTTCATTATTTCTCATTATACAACGTTTAGTGTAACAAGTACGTTTGAGTTAAAGTGTTGTACCGGTGATTGCTAATCAGATGGTCTGTGAGACCGACTTATAGTTAAGTGTCACATTTTCGATAGGTAAGTTGGTTTTGCTAAATTGGAAATTTTTAGATAAAAATGGATAATTAGAGATCAGTTTATATGATTTAATAAAAGAATTATGTTCAAAGTTAATTATCGTGAGATTTTCGTTAGATATGGCAGATATTGAGCGCATAAGAGCTATTCTGAATAAAATCGATTCAGATCTAGATTCTGATGTGAAAAGTGGTACAGAATACGAAGATAATATTGATGTGTATGAAGCAAACACTGATACTGAACAAGAAGACTCAGAGGAAAGTGATGTTTGAAATTTACAAAGACGAACCTTATAATGAGGCATATATTTTAAGCATTTTGAAATTATTTTTTTTAGTGTTCCTGTTTTTTTTAAATCATTTTATTTTTTTATTTACTTCTAAAATATATGTATGTTAATAGAAAAACAACATTTTATAAATGTTGTGTTTTGTGAATTAATTTTTTTTATTTTTATTATAGGTCTAGGATCAAAAATGCGAAATTATTGTGATGCAATATAAATTGATGCTGGAGCTAAAAAAACTTAATTTTGTTTTTTTTCTTACTTCAGTTATTTCAGATTAGTTTGTTAAATATGACCACTTCACAGGTTTTGAAAACTTAAGAATAGTTTTGAGATACCGAGAAATACTTGAAATCTGTCTGAGAGACCGAGAAATGTGAATGTGTCGCACAAAAATGAAAATAGTCAGGAAGGTTAAAATGATATTGAGGGACCTGATTTCAAATCTATTCACAAAAAAATTGTACAAATAAACAAAACGAGTTTGATTTTTTGACGGAAAAATAATATTCCTCAAAAAAGTTTTATTTCATGACGGCAAAATAAAATTCTTTTTTTAAAACTTTCATTTGAGTTTTTGTTTTTACGTTGAAAAATAACTGCTAACTTTGGAGTTGAGATCGATTTTTTAAGATCATCATAGATTCTGAAAGAGTTCGTCAATACAAATCTATTGATATATGACAGTATAGATCTCCGTTGACTCTATCATAAAGAGTTTCTGAGTTAAATTTTTCTGATAACTGTTATTTACGGTCCCTGGTTTGTTCTAATCTAATTTTTTTATTATAAAAGCTAGAGTCACTATCGGCTTAATTTTTCTTTAAGTATTTTGCGTTGTTGTTTTTTAATTGTCTATTTCAAATGTTTTGTTGTTTTTATACTTAATTATTTTTTTGTTACTGCAAAGAATACATGTTTTCTAAATACAATATTTTAACGATAACCTTAAGTTAAGGTCATAATATTAGATTATTGAAAATGATTATAACTGAAAAATAAAATAAATAATACGCAATGTACTATAGACAATGTTCTGAAAGTATTGCATTTATCTAGAAGAATGTTGGAAATTAGTTTTAGGAATTTAAAAGAAAAAACAAAATTAGGTATAATAAAATTAAGTTTGGAAAAACATTCAATGTGGAAATGAAACAAGGTAGAAATATTAGCGTTTTTATTAGATTTCGGTTATTTTTGCTTCACCATTATGTTTTGATTTTTTACATATAACAATGTTAATGTAGTCTATTTTTGGATTTTGTGGTTTTTATTTATTTCACATTTAAGCGTCATTTATGATTTTCAAGTAATTTTTTAATTAATTTAAGTGTTGTTTAAATGCACCTGTTTCAGCTTTTACGATGTGCTTTTTTTAAGTATAAAAATGAATTTTTAATTACTAATAATAAATTTGCTAATAATAATTTAATGTTAACAAATAATTAAATTGTAATTTTTTAAATATTAACTATTTATATGAATTCCCCTGCATTTAATTTTAAGAGATGGCATTTAATTTGAAAAAAAAATCATCAACATGCTTATATGTAAATAAAAACTTATTATTGTCTGTTAAGATTGAAAAATTATAGTTAGCTTTAGGATTAGCAATATTATAAACCAAACAGCAACCTGCGTCTCATCACCATTTGCATTTATTTCATACTTTTTATCCATCAAAATGGGTTTAAGAAGAGTATATAACTAATAAATTGGCCAGTATTATACAAACTTTAAATGGTTTTTTAACGGGAGGGGACAATAGAAATCAGGTGTATTTTTGATAAATATTTAAACAATATGTAATACCCGTGGCTTAGTTTAGGTGTAAATCCTTTATCGCCCATTCGAGGCTAATTTGCAACGCAATTAAAAACTACTCAACAACAGTTGCTTCTTAATTGATTCTTCACCAAAGAATGAGACATAAACTTATAAAATAGAAAAACCCAGTTTTCTGGCGTGATTGCAAAACATACAAGGTTCAGTAATTGCCACATTAATGTTCTTATATTTATTGCCTTGGCATCTCAGAAGAAATCTCTTGATAATAGTAGCAAAAATGAAAGAGTGAAAATTCTAATGACATACAATATTTAAACTACTTTTGAGAAAAAGGAGGAAAGGCAACGAGTGGCAACCAGCATACGTAAATATAGTAGGAGCAGCCAATCTCACCAACCAGCAATAGACATCTAGCAACATTTTCACTAATAATGTTGAATATTTCGTTTTTTTTTTTGTTAACATTGAAATGGTTGCTTCTAGGGATGTTGTTTTGAATATCGCTGATGCTATTATTTCGATTCGTTTAATGTTACATTGTTATAAAGTAATGCAAGGACATTTAGCATTAAAAAGGTCTTAGACACAAAGCAACGCATCCATACCCACCGCATAAAATCACGCGAGTAAAAAACTATTCTTTAAAAAATTTTAATCTTAATGCATCATAGATATTGTCAGTGGTAGGAATACAAGATATTATTTTGTTGTTGTTTGCAAATTTAGTTTCCTTTGTTCTTAACCTAAATTTGGCCAAGGTTATGTTTCTCTTAGAAAAATTTTGCTTTTGAAATATTGTCTAAAGAACTAGTGTTGCGTACGAATAAAAATTATCCGATTAATATTTTAAAAACATACTTTATTCGATTGAATACAAGTTATTATTTTAAAAGAAAAATAACGATACGTAGTCAATCAGAAAAAAGTTTTTAATGAGTATGAGTTAGAGCTTTTGCACTGAAAAAGAAAAATCCTGCACATTATTTGTCAAATTTTTTTATTTTTTAAATTAATTATATACATATTTACAAATAAATATTTGACTGATTGAATGCACATATAAATAATTTAAATATTATTACTGGCCATCTTGTGGCCAGTAATAATGGACATGGGTCCATGGTTTGCCATGGTCGCTGCTAGGTACCGACGTTAATCTCCATCACATCTCATGACTCCAGTCACATCAGCACGGAATCCGGTACACCCACAGAGAGCCGCCCATCTCTGTGACCGCATGATATTAAGGTCACTTCAAGGTACACGTGGTGGCTGGTTTGGACCAATTCATGCACACGTTTAGTCAAGTGTGCTATTGCACTCTCAACAGAAGGTGTTTGATGGACTTTAAACAGGGGGTTAGACCATGGGTCTAGGCTTGACATGTTCTATAAATTGCTACTCACAGTTACATATCGTACATTATGCAGTATTGCAGAAGTATTTTACATTCAGCGGTATGTTGTGCAGTGGGGGCGCTGGTCTAAGCTATAATATTACCAATAGTAAGACCACCGTCCGTTAGGGCCAGTACGGCTAGGTACTAACGTAAATCTTGATCACTTCAGATTATCTTATTTTATGATAGCCCTTAAAACAGAAGAAATTTCTCAACTTTACCTTAAAACTAAAAACAAAACCCTTCTTAAAATTCATTAGAAGACAACTTCACGAAAAACCTTCTACTTCCACTTTTTATCCAAGGTATAACATACAACTGAACATTCTTTCTTAAATAAATTCTAAATACTGCCTCTAAAGTAGCGGGTTAGTGTTGGCAAATGTAAATGGTAGTGTACATATTGCTTGCCAGCAACCAAATACAAAAAAAATCTTTCTTGTCAAACCATAACAGTTATCTGCATTATTCGGGAGTAAATGAAAATAATATTTGCTCTGTTGTGTCATGTTCGAGTATGTAAGTATGTGGTTCTATAACAGAATTAAATTCACTCACATCCTATTGTTTTAAGTTTTTGCATCATTATAGTTGTCGCGTTCTTGCAACTACTTCCTTTGTTCCTTTTTAAGTAAATGTCGATGATGCCATTGTGAACATTTCAAGGTCTTTTTGTGTACATTTTTTTCTTTTTTTTTTTTGTTGTTGAATAAATAAAGATCATATAATGCAGTTAAGTGGTTGTGTTCTGTTCTTTTCCAGCAAAAGGTTTTCTAATTCACTCAAACATACATGCAGTTGCTAGAATGTACAGCTTAAAACAACTATTTTAAATTGTATTTGGTTTAATATTATATCAAGTTTGTTTCTGCATTTTAGTTTCTTTAGTAATCAACCCCTTGGTCTCATAAAGAGTATATGCAAAGAAAACAATATGGTTGTGATAAACATCTACACCAGAGACTGACAAAAAGTACTTATTATATAAATGTAGTTAAGTATTTACGCATATTTTTGGGTATTAGTTATACCTATACTTATAACACAGAAAATACCTACCCATACGCATTTGCAGTGAAATAAGTATGGGTGTACTCAATACTTATAACAAACATTACTTATACACAACGAACTTAAAAATGTATACGTAACGCATGTATGAGTACAACTGGTTGTAGGTAGATGTGATGGGTAATTGTCATACCCATACTTATAACTACATAATACTTACAAGTATAGAAAAGAAGTTATAAGTATACTTATAAGTAAAAAACTACTTTTAGGAATTGTGTGTATGAAACGGTGTATGATGTTTGGCAATATTTTGTTTATAACGGCACATTGGTTAAGTATGGAAAACCAAAATAATTAGGATGAAGGAATGAACGTATTTTTAAATTGTGAAATAATTAATACATATAGTTACATATGTTTATAAAATACTCTAAGTATACTTATAAGTAAAACTTATAAGTAAAACAATAAATATACATTATCCAACTTTTACTTATACTTGGTTGTATTGCGAAAAATAATGAACAAGTATGCGAACACTTATTCTCTGCCTATACTTGTAGTTACTTAAGTTGAAATTGATATGAGTATGTGTGCATGGTATGTTGTTTGAGCTGTAGCTATACACATTTATACATGTTTTGCCTCAAATACTTAATAAGTACTAAAAATGATACTTTTGTCATTCTCTGATCTACACATCTAAGATCAACATATTATTGTTAAGTTATATGGTTGTTTTCAATTCATATTATAAAATAAATTCAATTCACAAGGCCCTTGTTATCTCTTCGTTCCATAATGATTTTTGGTATCCAACTGGTAATTTACGACTACCTTATTTTCGTTGAATCTCATGCTGTCACCAGCCTTTTATTAAAAATAATATCTGCCTTTTTCCAGGCACAGTCTGGAAGTACCTTCTAACCTCAATTTCCATCTTAGCTAGATTTTCCTTGACGTTTCTGTCACCTGTTACTAACGCCCAGACAAACACCTTCATGGTCTTCCTACTAACTTGTAGCTGAAAATACCAGAGCCTTTGATAGGAATCGAACTACAACCCCGTACTAATAGACTAGCACACAAGCCACTAGCACACTGAGGCACCCTCTTAATTATTTACATCCCATCTGCATAAAATTTTAAAGGTTAAAGGTTTGCCATACTTTTATTCCAAGTGTTTATTGTAACTATTTTTGTGGATGGGTTCACAAGAACTCGGGTGTTTTTTGGTACATGAGAGCTAACACTAACTTTGTGTGTTGACATTTCTGTTCAGTAAGTTTGGACGAGTCATAGTTCATCGTTTAACGCCAGAACAATGCTTCTGAATTATCGAAATTTATTTTGAAAAAAAAAACTTAATTTGACGCCCATTTCTGGTTAAATAATGGAAGTTGCTGATGCGGTAAACATCGACCGCTTTCGAGCCATGCTGACATAATTTTTGTTTTCAAAAATTAATCAGCTAAATATTAACGATATTTGGTTCCAATAAGACGGCATAAGTTGCTATACAGCGCGCTGAACAATCGATGTATTGCAAAATCAATGTGTTGACAATTTTATTTCCAGCAGTGGTCCTGCTCCCTTGCCCGCTCGTTTCTGCAATTTAAAGCCTCTGCATTACTTTTGAGGGGGAAATATTTAGTCATTGTTTTATGCCGACAAACCTCTAAGTCTTAAAGAATGGGAAGCTAATATTAAAGCCGCAATTGACGCCATAAGGCCTGGATTATTGAAGTAAAATTTGGACTGATCGCAGCCGCGGCGGACATATGAAGGATATCATATTTAAAATTATACGTTATGAAATTATCTATCAAATAATAATAAAAAATTTCTTTCCAACAATATTTCTGTCTTGCATTATTATTTTAAGTTTTCATGCAGCTAAAAACCCCTATATATCGTCATCGATGTAATGTTTGAAACAACTATTATTTATTCATTGTATTTGTATTTTGTTACAGAGATTATAATAAGACTCTTGTAATCATAACATAACCATCTTTCAGTCAAATTATTTGTATCAATTTAATTAATAAATGTCCACGATTGTCCGGAAAGACAAGTAGGTAGCACGGTTGCCAGATTAGGGGATTTTCCCATAGATTTAGGGGATCTTTTTTCATTTAGGGGAGAATTTGGGGAGAATTTGTTAGGGGAAAAAATTTAGGGTTAAAAAAAATATTTAGGGTGTTTTTTGGGGGGTTTTTTTATGCTTTACCAGATACTTAATTGGTCTCCTATTTTTTTGCAACCAATAAATTAAAAATATGTAACAATCAACTTTCTGATAGGTTCTTCTAAACTATTTAAACTACGTATTAGAAATATTATTTTTGGGTTAAGCGAGTAATATGTCATGAAAAAACAACAAAATTCGTACATAAGTAACGACCCAGTGGTAAAATTAAAAAGGCCTTCTCACATCAAGCCTTCTAGAAGGCATGCTTAGACCTTCTCTCGGATCCTTATTTTTGTATGCCTTCCAAAGAATGCCTTTTAGATGGCCTTGGATCTTTCTTCTAAAAGATCCAGTACACATTCCTTCTTCGGTTCTCTTAGTAGGGAAATAGGAATGTGTACTCATTTTGTAAGATAAATGCATACATAACTTTCTATTTTTAGATTTCTTATTTACAAAACACAAAAGTTCGTTGTTGCGTCAAAAGACATTAAATTAAAGGCTTTCTACCAGACAATTTTCGGAAGACCTTCTGGAACGCCTGCGGGCAAAACGGACAGTGGAAGGCCTGCTCCGCAATGACAACCTGTGTAAAAAAGACATGAGAAGGAGTGCGAACGGAATACAAACAGAAGGCCTTGTGTCTCCACAAGAAGGAGTAAAGAGACCTTCTAGAAGGCCTTCATACTCCTGCTTTTTACCACTGGGTATATGTATATGTATATGTATACACATACATATGTATATTTATTATACATATGTACTTTAATATAATGAAAACTTAAACACCTAAAATTTTTGTTAAAATTGGGATTAATTTAGGGGACTTTTCTACTTAATAAATTTGGATTTAATTTTTTGAAAATTACAGAAAAAAAATTATTTATGTAATCAAGAAAAATTATATTAGGGTAATTTTTGTAAAACAGCTTAATTTTAGGGGTTTTTTATATGCTTTTAGGAGAGAGAGAGAAAAAAAAATCTGGCAACCGTGGTAGGTAGTGTGATAATCAGTCTATGGGTTGTGGGTTTGATTCCCATCAATAATTCTGAGTGTTTCAGTACAATGAGTAAAGTTCTTCGTTACCATGCTCGGTAATTGTGTTGTAATATTTAATACATAAACCAAGTTAAATGACCATAATTAGCCCATGACTCTACGCTCTTAAATATTAATACATTATGCTTATTGACAATAAGAATTTGAATTTAAATTAGATATTATTTTGAAAAAGTTACAAAACTTAATTGTGTTTAAAGCAAAAATTACATAGTTTAATCCATCCATGCCGCATTTTTTAGTCTTGCTAACCATTTATTGCTCAAATACTAACCAAAACTTGTTTATCATAACTATAGTAATGTACCTCACCGCAATCATACAGATTACATAATATTGTTCTTGTGACTATAACAAAACCATTATTTTTTTAATGTAGTTGAAGATTTAGACGGTTAAAAACGCTGATTTAACATCTGTTATCGTTATTCAGAGGTGTTTTTTAAACCTTGAGATAATTAACAAGTGTTGTAGAAAAAAAATTGTAAAGAAATTATAGATAAATCCTAGTGATATGAATCCCTAAAATTTAAAAATTTAAAATTTGGCTTAATTTTTGGGCCGTTTATTGAAGCAGATTTAGAATTACACATCTTTAAAATCTGATCGCTATGGTGAAAAAGTAAACTAAAATTATGCCCTAATATTTCAAATGAGAGGGCATAAGCAATCAGCGAAATCCTAATAAATTTCAACGTCATTATATAGTAAATACCGATTTTTTGCAAGTTACTAGTTATAAATTTAAAATAAAATTAAAATTATTTTATTTCCAGAAATTTATTAAATTTTCATAAATTTGTATTCTCTTTGAAGAACGAAATAAAATTACAGCCAACTGCAACTACAATAATAAGTTTTGCACAACTTGATCTCATTTCATATAAATCCATTATTCTAAACAGAGAGAATAACCGTTTTATTTAATTTTTTTTTTTATTTTTACAATTTTGTTTTGTTATTGTTGTATTCTTCACAATAAAGACAAAACTATTCCAAAGGAAAACAAAACTAGTTGTCATAATTTCCATTACAATAAAAAAATATTAAGACTAACAACAGGATAAAATGCAATAACAACGATATCAAGTAAATATTACGTTTATAATGCTGCTTGTTTTTCATTATCTTTTGTTTCTTCCATAAAATAAGCGAAAAACATGTGAAACAATTCTAAAGAAACAATATTGAGTACATACACACAAATGTTTATGCATGCAATATAATAACAGCAACAAAAATGGGTAAAAATAAAACAAACGAAAAATTATGAAAAGAAGACTGTAAAAAGTAATAATACTGACCTGACCTATTTCGTTGAGGGAATCCAAAATATTGGGTTAAAAACAATCACAACAAGACACGATGATGGCTCCGATGGAGTCACTGTTTGGTTCTCCGATCCAAAAATGTCGTTCTCGTTTCAACAATCACACACACAACTTTATGGTTAAATAGGAACAATATTTCTTGGTCGCTTTTTTCACTTCTTTTTTTTTAATCGATTTTTTTTGCACAAATTTGTTGTGTTTTGTTTAAAATGCTTTTCAAGCGCTTAACTATTTTGTTTAATTTGTTATTAACACTGGGGTAGCGTTAGCTTTATAAAAGAAAAGATAAAATTGTGATAAATTTATTACTAATGATTTGTTAAAACTTTTATACTTAAAAAAATTAAAAAAGCAAAACGAAAAGGAAAAAAAATCATTTACATACAGTTTGTCAAGAATAAGTTTACACATTCAAAATTAATAAGATTTTTTTCCACTTAATTAGTAATAAAACGTATTTCTTTTTGTCACAAAACATATGCAGTTTGGTAGACACATGGCAAATTTATTATGGAAAAATATTCGACAAACCAACGTATTTTAATCGTTAAAACTGCTCGTTCATGACAACCTGGATTTCCATGTAAAAATCATAATGAGTGACGAGGCACATTTTCATTTGAATGGACATGTGAATAAACAGAATAGTCGGTTCTGGGCAATGAAAAACCCTAAAATTATTCGTTAGTCACCTTTGCATCCATTAAAAGTGACAGTCTGGTGTGCAATTTGGTCAGGAGGAATCATTGGACCTTACTTCTTTGAAAATGAAAACGTCGTAACCGTAACAGTGAATGGGAAGCGATATCGTGATATAATAGCATGAATTCCATGCTTTGGGCTTGATTAACATGTGGTATCAACAAGACGGTGCCACATCGCATACAGCCAGGATTACAATGGAAACAACCACAGAGTATACCTTCCCGGTGGACACCCTGTATTTTGTTATACCTAATTTAACGCAGTACTTATATAGATGTAAAAGATACAAATTTTAACTTAAACCAATCAGTGCTTCACAATATGCCTTGCGTAACTAATCGATAGAATTGTGATAAAATTAATATTTTCTTAAATTAATATTTTCTTGAAAAAATCAAAAGTTTCCGTAAAGTTTCATGCCACCATATAGTATTAAGCTTCACATTAAACGTATTGTAAGTACAATAGAATTCGATTAAGCGCACAACGCACATTGGGGTTTTTGATACCAAAAGTGGGAAAGTTTGTAATTGTTAATCTTTTTTGCTCAATGTCACTTAGAGACGGAAAGAAAATTATTTCGAGGTATATTTTCCCTTTTTTAATTTTAGCTTAAAGAAGCAAAATTTATACATTTTTAATTTTAATTTAAAGCAATTTTATATATTTTCTATTTGTTTTATTAAAAAAAAAAAAAAATATGCATAATATTAAGAAAATAGAATATAAAACAATATGTTATTTAAACATCTCTATTCCTCTACAATTTGATTTCATCATTATTTCGAAAAGCTCTCGTCGATATTCAAATTCAAATAATTTCATACGCATAAGACCTACAATACTAGGAGGTAGTTACCCTACAAAGAAAGCACGTGGTTTTGAAACTCCACCAAAGTCACCGCATCTTAATCAGATATAATATGGCTTGAGTTATTAGCACGAATAATTAAAGAGTTATATAATTACAAAAAAATACCTTTTAATGGAATATATCGGCCGAATACCGCCGGAAACTGTCCATGGTGATGGAAAATTGTCTGTGTTCGTATCATGTAAAAGCTACTGGATGAATTTTACATATAGTAAATACTATAAAGCGTCTTAAAATTTGGTGTGGATTACTTTCAAAGCAAAATCGAACAAAATATTGTCAAAATGTGTCCGACGTGGCGGGCACAGCAAGTAGTTAATAAAATTAATCTGAATTGAAATTGAATATACGTCTTTTTTGTTTTTAATGTCGAGTGTTCACTTCGTTTAAAAGAAACCCGTTTTCACTAATTCGAAGTCCTTATAATGCAATTTTTCAATTGCGATTAATCGCATTCGACTGAACCAACAATTGTTCAAATTTTGCTAAAAGAAAATTTGAAACAAAACTGACTTTAAATCATTCAGATGGACACGACATCTGCAATTTGTACAAATATTAAAAGAATACATCTGGAATGGGGACTTACTTAAATTTTTAATTTAAATTTGTATTCCTAATATATCGAAATGTCTACCTATAACGGTTCATGAAATAGAGGATTATAACATATGGACATAGATTTTAAATCAATTTTTTATATTAATGGATTATAAATAAAAAAAATTTAATTTTGAGCCATTTAGAGCGGCTTTTTTAGTTCGAGTTTATATTCAAGCTTCTTTTTTAATTAGCTAATCACATAATTAGTTTAATCCAATTTAATTGAAGTATCAATTTTTTAGTGGTAGTTTAAACCTTGTAGCAATGCCATACTAAAAAACAAAAATGCCAACTTTTTTTGAAAATGTCATAATTTTAAAGTTTAAAATTGATAAGGAAAAATTTCCGTTTTCTAAAAAATAAATTTGTGGTTGCGCCAAGAAAACCTAACCAAAAAAGCGCAAAACTTCATTAAGTTTGATAACAGGACTAACACTGAATTTCTTCTTGGTCTGAATAGAGGTAGGCGATAGACCCACAGGGTGCCCACTAGGGACCAAGAGCAGTCCATAGGCCCATTTGGGATCCCCAACGTGCTTTAGTCTGGCCATTCTAACTTAATATATATTGCAGGAAGGTTCTAACTTTTACAAAAAATTACTACAAATATTTTTTGTAAATTTTTTACAAAAGATTTCGTTTACATTTTTAGAAAAAAATTTCAATAACTTTATACAAAAAATTTTTATAACAATTTTCTATAAAATTCTCAATAAAATTTTACAAAGATTTTTAGATTTTTACAAATATTTTATATAAAATTTAAAAAAAAGTGTCTATATCTTTATATTATACTAACTATGCCCGCCACTTCGTCAGCGGCAGAGCTCTATACCGCCAAAATGTTATTCTCATAAGAAAAAAATACATTTTATATAGGGAAAACAAACCATCATAAAAGTGCGCGTATAACGCATATTCGTAGAAATTTTTCGATGTTTTTTTTATAAACCATCAGTGAAAGTAGACTTTTCCAACGTATATACTCGTTTGAAAATCGGTTGAGTGGTCTCGAGTTATAAAATCACGAACGTAGGACAAATTATTTTTATATACATAGATAGACTTTTAATAACGAGGTTGAAATCATAAAAGTAAAAACTGAATGTATACTGTTGTGAAATTGGGAAACATATAAGAGTAAGTGAATATTTAATATTACTCTGATGTAGAGTATATAAGATTCGGTATGGCCGAATTAACACTTTTTCTTATTTTTTATTATTAAACTCGAAATAAAATGTCTAAAGCAAAATAGCTGTTTCCGTTATTCTCACTTCCAGTTTTTGCTACTCCCAGGGAGAGAAGAATAAGGGAAATTTTTCCCAGGAACAAAACATTGCGAAGGGAAAAATTTCTCCGGGAATATTTATAATTAGGCTGGTTATCTTAAAAACTAAATCGTTGATCTCCATCTTAAAAACTCGCTCTTAAAGTTTTAACTAAAAACTTTCGTTTTGAGGAAAATCGCAAATAAATTATTTTTTTTCTGCGGCTGTCTATTATTTAGATATTGAAGACTTGTTAAAATTTATTTACAATAAGTTATAAATATTTTTTTAAGAATGAGTCTGTAGACCTTCAGAAAAATGCTATTCTACGACACAGTTTCTATATGGCAGCCAATAAGAAATAACTAGAAATAAAAATTAAAAATAAAAAAAATTAAAATTTGTTCGCTTCCATTTTTTGATCTAACCGCAATAATTGCAAAATAATTACGAAAATAAAAAAAATAGAAAACAAATATATGACACACAAACAAGTTATAATTGTAGACGGATATAACGAACTTTAACTATGTTTACGAACTTTGTTTACGTTTAGAGGGAAAACAGCTAAAATTGTTTCATATTCCCTTATGATATATTTCATACATAAATAGCAGACCCCGCGAATTGTCTGCAAAGCTTTTTGCTTGTCTGCAGAAAACACCCAGAGTCTTTGGCGGGAATTGAAACCTAAATCTCCAGAATGATAGCGCGCTACCAATCGCTCTATTGAGGCACTAGGCGTTCTGACAATTTGTTGTTTGAACTTGTGCTTCTTTTTGAAAGTAATCCACATCAAATTTCGAAACCGCTACTTTTATAAAGCTACTGTAGTTATGGTTAACATATACAATTACTTTATCAGGAGGTATCCAACTCTGGATATTTACTCACAATGTTGCAACATAGGTTTTATGTAATATTCTATGATTGAAGAGTACTGCAAATAGCGTCTAAAGTTTCCCGTATAAAAAAAGTGCTGCCCATTCATTTAAAACGGGAAAATTTGTTACAATCGGGCTTTTATCTGTGTTTTCTGCTTGGAACAAATATTTTAGTAACAAAAAAATCAAAGCAAAATAAACATACATACAGCAGAAAAAAAACTAGAAAAATGCAAAATATCTCAAACATTACCATTTTCTCTATCTCTCTCTTTTTGTAATCACCCTAAAGGTATGCAACTCATTTCCCTTCAGTATAAATGTAGCAACATGATTAATAAAACGTGCTTTTTAGTTTTGGTTTTACAGACAGACGGGCAGACAAAGTAGCAAACACTTATAGGGTTACGTTATCACCGTTGGAATACGAAACCCCAAAAAAGCTAAGTTTGCGGAAATTAGAATTTGTTGTGTTTCAGTGGCTAAAAAAATGGGGAAAAACCTTCTGTCTGCAACTCGTTAATTGGAACAAACAGAAAATTTATAAATGTGATGAATGCGCTCTATTAAACTGATGATGAAAGAACAAACTCGTAGTAGAGCTTTTTATGTGTTAGTAGGTTTAGAAAACTTGCAATACTGCAACTAAATCAAAATGACCGAGTTTAGAATTGTCTCTTTCAGAGCTCATACTGGCATGATATGTTTATCGGATTATATGCGATTTAAAATGTTAAAATTTTACTACAAAATAGCTAATTCTCCTTAATGGTATAGTTAGATTGGCATATCGGAGGGATGAAAGCCCTCAAGCTGTGCCACAAATCGTCAATTATAAAGGTTTGGATTCAACCTGTTTTCAACAAACGTTGTCACAAAGCTGACAACAAGACCAATTTCTATATTATTGTAGAAAAATTGTTCAAGTTGTGTTTTGGCGATATGAACTGGCCACAAATATAGTCACTCTAAGGAAAAATTATGGCTCTCGATATTAATCTAAAACCCCATTTAATTTTTTTTGTAAATTTCGATGGATATAAAAAGTCGTAGTTTGCCCCTTTAATTTTTTGGTAGGATATCCAAGGTTTAGTAGGCGAACAATTAACAATATGAAAATTAGATTTAAAAAAAGGTATATGCTGGTATATATTCTGCATTGTGTTTAAAGAACAACGGCCAGGCCCAAAAAATATATTGTATCCAAAGTCTTAGTCAGAGATGTTTTTGTTTATGTTAGTTTTGAAAGCCGGAATAATGACGGTCATCTGCTCTAGTTATCACCAAAAATGCAACCAAATTGCTGATCGGAGGGTAGTAACTTAACCGATTAAGCTTATACTATGGGATTATATCCGACTGGATAGTTAGGAGAACCAACCAGTCTTGGGTAGTAAGGGGGCATTGCAGAGTGTCACAGGCAATTTGAGCCAGACTGGAAGCTGCAAAAACCAAGTTACTTCTGGGTTTAGACAGGAAAAATCTGAGAGTCGTGATAGGTGTGATCACTGGTCACTGCGCCACTAGGGGAAGAATTATTAAATGAGTCGCCGTTACATCGGACTTTTGTAGGATGTGGGAGGACGAGAATGAGTTGGAAACTCTGGAGCACATAGTCTTTCATTACCCGATAGTACAAAGCCGTAGACTTAGATGGGAGATTTCTCGATAGGCTTCATCAAGGAAATCATGTGGCTGAGCGATAGGTAGCAGGACGCATAATAGGTCTCCCTTTCTCCTTTTGTTTTCTTTAAGTTTAGTTAGCTGAAGGGAATCACAATGGACCCTCCGGGTCCCGAGTGGATGTGCCATTTCTGGCACAGCCCTCTTAACCTAACCTAACCTATTACTAAAAATAATAATTGCCTTAATAAGCATATCACGTACTAATCGGTTATTGTTCGTTATAGTTAGGTTTTACTGTGCAAAATATTAAAGGCAAATTAAAGTTAATTTAAATTAATAAGCAACAAAAACACACATTTTTATATTGTTGTTGTTGCTTTCTCTGACTTTTGTTAGTGAATGTTGTTTACTAAGGCCGCTTAAGTTGAGTCGTTTTAATTATTATTTATTTTTTCTTTTTTTTGCACAAAATAGTGACGTGATTATCGAAAACTTCACAATCATTCTCATTGAATAAAATGTTAATTTTGTTTTTGTTTTCGCCAAAATAAAACTTAATTTTAATATTTTTCCGTTAATAAAATAATTTATAATTTTTTTTTTTTTTTGGAGCAAGTTGCAAAAATATCAAAATATTCAGAAAAAAATTTCTAAGTTGCTTTGTTGGCAGGCAATATTAATTTTATTTAAATATTTTTTTCATACATATTTTGTTTAGACACTTTCGAACACTTACGTGTTTTGCTTTTTTATTAAATTTATGTAGTTTTCAATTACAAAATTAATTTATATAGTTTTCAATCACAAAATCACACCGTCTGCGTTTTACGAAAAGCGCCGCAAAACGAACAAAAATACAACCTTCACTACGGATTACACGTTCCCAACTGAATGTGGGATGTTTATGTTGGTGGAGCTTTAGCTTCACTTTACTTATTTTCTTAGTAAAATACTAAGAAAAACAGGTTTTTAATTATATTTAATGTTAAGTTTACAGAGTATCCAAAACTGTGCTCTCTCCTGCTTTCAAAATAAATACTGTAAAAATGTGCTCTTGCTCTCTGCTTAAAATAGAGATTTAACAGTAGTTTTAATGTTATTTTAGCAGCAAGCTGTTAGTTTAGTTGGGCTGTTAGATGTGCCGATTTTACATTAATTTGACGATTTTTTAAAGAAAATTCCCTTATATTTCGACGTTTTTCTGCTGTTACACTTATTTTAACAGACAGAGGCAATGACATTGAAAGACTGTAAGCGCATGTTTCGAAAGTGTTATACTATAAAACCATTTTCAAATTTTCTGTTATTTGCGAAAAAACAAGCAAGGAAATTCGCTGCAATTGTATTATTACAAACAAAACAAAAAAAATCGACAGGCATTGAAATAATATCCAATCTATTTATTTTATTTGATTATACCAATAAAAAAGTTATTTATTTATTACAGAACAATCTTTAACAGTGTTACAAAATTAAAATTTTTAAATTGGAGTTTTAACTGAAAGAGTATTTTTCCAACTACATCGTACTTTTTATTTAAAAACCATTCATTTTCCAAAATGCTATGATAGCATGTATTAGCATAATACATACTTCCAACTCAGTTCTGAAATAAGTTTTAAAATGTTTATGTTTAAAAATAAAGCTTTCAATTCATCTCAATAAGACAAAGCAAATTTACTTCAAGAGATCATTAGAAATATTAAAAATATTATCAGAACTGATCTTTAGTTTTAATCATACTGAAACAAGTTCTGCATTTCTTTATTAGTTTTTTACAGCAAATCGTATTAAAAATTTGCGTTCAACTGCTGCTGAAGAATTTGGTATTGAAATAATCCAATAGCAACACACAAAGTAAAACCATGGTTATGGTATGGTCACAGAAACCATATTATATTCTCTGTAACAATATATGGTTGCGTTGAACAAAATTTTAGTTGTTTGTAATATAACTTTGGTCCCGATAAACAATTTTTGGTTAAAATTTTATCATTAAATGGTTACTACGTACAAAAAATTCAACATGGTTGTTTTTTACTACCTATTTAGGTACAAAACAACCATTTTTGATCCATAACCAAATTTTTTTCGTAAGTAACCAAACAATTTTTAAAAACAAATATTATTTGATTGTTTATGACTTCAGAGTTTATTGGTTTGTACTTTTAAAAAATATAAAAAAAGTATAAACAATTGTTTCGGGAATTTATACACATGTTTAATTATTTCTTTTTCGCTGTTGAGCACGTGGCAAACATCTTCTCTGTTCTCAATCACCGTTTGCAGGAATGTTTTGCTTTCGGAGACTTAAAAGACTACATGTAAAAGGTGTTGGCTGAATTGGAAAAGAAATCCCCCGGAATTGATGTCTTCAAGAACAATTGTTTACTGGTAAATCCATGAACTGCGATGGCATGGACTATTTGTGAATACCGTGAAATTGTTGGCCAAAGTGTTTCCGCCCTTATGTTCTTGAAACACGGTTAGGAAGAAGAAAATAATATGTACATATATGTATGTAAATAAATCATCTATATTTTATATAAAATCATTAATAAAAAATAATTATTAATTTTGTATTTAAAAATGTAAAAAACTGGCATATTCTGTATGACTTTTCGTACTCTGTAACCATATTATAATCATTTTATTTAACTATATAATGTTTACATTAATAATATGGTTTATCTACAACCATATAATTTAACCTGAGCCACTATACTCCTTATAGGATGAATGGGGAAATGTATATATATATATATATATATATATATATATACATATATATAATTAGCCATAATATGTTGCTCTAATCTAAGGGTTATGGTTCCCTCAACTATGTTTATTCTTTGCGTGAATACGTGAAATGTTAGGAAACAAGAGTTCTTTCATTTCTTTCCTAATTTAACGAAATTTTTTGAAAAGAAGAACAATTTTTAGAGTTTAAATGCTGTATTTTTGGGAGATTTGGAATTAATTTTTGGAATTAAGATTAAATGACGTCAATTTTCAAAACAAAATTTAGTTCTTAACAGAGGTCTGCATGAGTGTGTCTGAAAGAAACTCATCACTTCGTAGTTAAATATTAATTTAATATCTTCAAACACACTCATGAAGACCTCTAGTTCTTAATGATACTCGGTTTATAAAAAATTTCCTTGTCCACTTTACAAAAACCTTGATTTAAAGGTAAATGGTTTTTATTTAAATTTTAAATCTAACATATTAAACGAAGCATCCCTTTTTATGCAAATTACATTCGGGATAGCAAATTGTGTATCCTAGCTTCCTCTGTTTAAACTCAATATTACCGTCGATAATTATTATTTTTAAAATGTATGAGAAAAACATGACAAACTATTGCAGAAATATTAACTAATTTTTTCATGAATTTTTCTACATCTTATGTATTCTGCTGAAGAGCATACATTTCAAATATGACATACACGGCCATTTACAAAGAATGGAACTATTTTTTAACCTTGCCTAAATACCTTTAATTTGACACAATTGACTGAATTCCTGAATGATCTCTTAAAGATTCTAATATCAAAAATCGTATTTTGTATTGTTCTGTATTTTCTATCAAAAGTTTTAACAATGTTATTCTTGTCAGTGCTAATTTAAAAATAGTTATAATTGCAAAACGTTGTGACCGATTTTATATTTTCAGGGCCAATTACGGATGTTAAAATATTTTGAGTCTTATTGACAAACTTTGCTCTGGCGTGAGTCTATTTATAATAACTTGCCAAACCAATCTAACCTCAAAACAACAATGCTGCCAATTTAAAAAAGAAGTTTGCCTCTAAAAATATGCATTATTAGGTGCTTTTAGTAAACATCATCTAAAAATACAGTTTACCATGAAGGTTGAAATTGAAATCTTAATTGCCAATTTGGACACCAGGATATATAGAGAAGATAAAGAAATAATATTTGGTTGGTACGCAAAAAGTGCAGCATCAGCCAGAATACGTATAAACTCTACACAAACTTAAAGTCAAATTCTAAACACGGCAAATAATTTCATAGTCAGAGTATTCCAAAACTTAAAAAAAACACTTGAAAAAAAAGCTTCCTCATTATACTGATAAATTTATTAACTAGTGGAACTTGAAAATACTAACGGTGACACATTAAGCATCCAAATTCCTAGCGCGTACGTTTAATTTCTGGTTAAACACACTATAAAAATATTGGAGACAGAAAACAATTTATAACATTTTAATCTCAGCCGGTTTTATTTAAATGTCACGCAGTGTTGCCAGAAAATTTAAAAAAAAAAATTTGTTAAATCGGCAAATAATCTGGTAAAATAACAAGACATATAAATACTTTTTTTTAGGAAAATTATTACAAAATCATGTAAAATATAAAGAAAAACAAAGGTATGTTTAATCTTTACATAAATACATTATTTGAGACCACTAAAAAAATTAAAGAATTCAATGGCCATGGTAGACAAGCATCGATTGCCTCGATTGAAGTATTGAAAAAAATATATTTTGTATTTACTATATAAAATTTTTACAATTGACTTCTTTTTTAGTTTTATTAAGACTAAACACTTGCTCAACATTAGGGAACGAATATGGTAGAACAAAAATATAAAGCGAAGAATTTTAAAAATAAAATCCTTGAATAAATAAATTTCACAAATATTTGTACAAAAATTTATGTAGCATTGTGTCATTTTGGTGCACCAACCTTTGAAAATCAAGTGATTTAAACTCTCAGAATTCGGAGTCAATTGCTTGAATGTCTTAACTTAAATTGTCTAACTTTATTGTAGTTGTTTCTTCTACGTTCTCCACTAATGAAAAATAAATCTTTGATGGTTCGTATAGATCTACTAAACCGTTTACAATGCCTTTGATTCAAAGCTGATGAGATTGGTAGGGATACAATATGTTACGATGTTTTACTTATTTTTATTAATCTTTGAATTTCATTTAATTGTCCAAGGTAAAGTTTCAAAGTCTGAAGAATTTTTATTTAACGAAAAGAAGTTGACAAAGATCAATAAAAAAGAGTGTGACCTAAACACAGTAATTTCATAAAATCTGCAATTTCAGGAAGAAAATCTGCAAATCTCATATAGCCAATTTTACGTTGAAAAATCAGCAAAATGCAGAGAAATCAGCAAATCTGGCAACAGTGATGTCACGGCGATATAATCATGTTTTGAAAAGAAAATCTACACTCCCGGCTTTTACATTAGTTGTTACTTTTCTCTGCAAGTCTATCTGTGAGATTATTGCTGGTAATTTTTATTTGTTTCTGCTTATTGTCTTGTTCACTGTGCCTAGTTGGTTTATTTTCATTGCCATTTTGTGTCTGTGTTTTTTTTTTCATTTGTTATTTTATTGCACTTACTTTCAAAATTTTTTAAATTATATATTTTTTAATTTTTCTTTAACTTGTTATGCGCTCTAGATATTTGCTAAACGACGAATTATTAGCGGATTATTAAATTAAAAATTAATTAAAAATGTAAATGTAGACTTTACTATATACGGGTAGGTACCTATGGAATAAAATATGATTGAACATTTTTTATTATTTGAATTTTTTTTAAATGTTTACATTAATAAACGAAATAAAAATTTTATAAGATGTGTAGTGCTACCGCCAATGTTAATTTTACATTAGAATGTTTCTGTAACAGAAACAATAACATTAACATTAAAATGCTATTTACTTTGGGTGACCATCTCTACAATACAAAAATGTTAATGTCAAAAGCATGTAGTAGTAAAGTTATTGAACATATAAACAGAAATTGTGCCTAGTCATAGTCAAGTTAATAAATAATTCATTATTTTTGTATAAGAACCAATGACTGTATTTTATTCATATAGTTTAGTTTTGCTTTGCTATTTGGAATATATGATCACTATATCGTTTGAATATATAATTAAATGTCTGTCAATGACAATGTCTGTCCGTCTGTCAACAACTTCTATCTCTGGAATCTGTACTAGGTAGACTATTGAAATTTTGAAAGAAGGTATATAACTCTGGCCGCTATAACTCTGGTTAAACTAGGAGGGTTTTCAGAAAGTAACGTGTCATTCGCGTATATGTCTTTATTTCTAGAACTCTAGAAGACAACCACTTAAAATTTGCACACAGTGATTTAAACTATCTCTGCTATATAAAAAAGTATAAAAAACAACTAAATATGAAAGGGTGTTCCGGCATTGACATGATTTTCATTTACATATATGGCCCAATTTTGTAACCATAATAGGTAGACTCTTTAAATTTTCACATGAGGTGTATTACTATGGCATCTATGGTGTATTACTATATTTTTCACGCATATGCCTTATTTTTTGATATTTTCTTAGAAATTGTATTATCATGATCGTTATAGAAAAAATTACTAAAATTTAAAGGGTGTTCCGATAATGATGCGATTTGCATGAATATAGCTTTAATTTTTAAACGTAAATTAATACAGAGTGTACAAAATTAAGTCCGCAATAGCAAAAAATATATAAATTAAAGGGTTCTGCGAAAGTAACACAAATTGTCGTATGTATGTTGCCTTATTTTTGAACCGGAACGTGAAGACACTTTAAATATAAACAAAGTATACATAATCTGTTCTCTATAATAAGTACAAAAATTAAACCAAAAATTAAAGAGTGTTTCGATTGTGAGAATATTTGGCTCTTATATTTATCTTATATTTAAACAGCAATAGGCTGACACTAAATTATAGATATTGTAGATTATATCTTACAAAATCTTTTGTCACGAGTAAGGAAAATAATGCAGATACTTGATATTTACACAGGGTATTTGGCACCATGTTCTAGTATAAAAAAATAATTAAAAATTAATGGGTGCCCCATAAGACGTAAAGAAATTTACAACCTGTATTTTTTAAATTGTACTGAAGAATATACCGAAGCCTACGTGTGTGAGTCTGACTCGCACTTGACTGATTTATTTTAGTTAAAATGTGCCTACTTTACTATTTGGTAACAATAAGCACTTTTGTAATTAAAAACACAACTAACTTCTGCAGCTTATTTTGACAAAACTAAATTTGGTACAAGAATTTCGCTAGGTAATTCAAGTAACTGTAAATCGAACAGCGGTAAAATGTGAGAAACAATTATAAAGAACAATCGACAGGTCTATTTGACATTGGACAAATAGAAGCGAAAATATTAATCCGACACCGTGTATAAAAAAATCTTAAAATCAAACCTTTCTGAGACCACTTGGGGCAACCCCTGGCAAAGATATTCCAGATATTCCTTTGCGTGTCAAATTTTGGATTTATACACTCTGTATAAATTGGCTAAGCCCTGCCTGGGTTATTTCTAAAATATTTGATTCTGCCCAATGTGTATTATACCAAATATCGCCAAAAAAAATAAAGAAACGACATATTTTAAAAAAAATTGAAAATTGACAAAAAATCGATAAAAAAATAATTTAATACAAAATAAAATTTTCGAAAAAAATAAATTTCAACAAAAAATTTAAATTTACTAATAAATTTAATTTTATCGAAAAAAAAAAAATTTGACTATAAAATATTTGGAAAATTCACAAAAATATTTTAAAAAAAATTATGATATCAAAAATAATCGATGTCACCAAACGTTAATTAATATTAACCAAAATAATATTAATTGTTAAGAGTGATTTTCCTTATATAAAAAACTGTTCTTTTTTGTTTTTTTTTTTTTTTTGTAAGTCCCGGATTACATTATGCGACTTTTGTCGCTGCAATCTTTCTCGTATCTTCTTTAATATTGCATTTGTGTTTATATCGTGCAATTTTTATTGCAACAATTTGTAAGGATGTATACATTTGTTTGCATTTTAAACTTCAAAATTAAACCTACGAATGAGAGGACAAAACGAATTTCAAGTGTACATGGCTGTGTGTACCCTTTTTAATTCCTCTCTCCCTTCTCGCCTACTAATGAAGAATTGCAGCGACAAAGTTGCATATATATAGTTTCTTTTAAAATCACAATTCTTTTGTTTTACGTTTAGATTAAAAGTATACAATTTTTTTTATTTAATTTCAATAATTTTAATTTTAGGTCTTTGTACAAAATTTAATTTCACGTTTTGATTTATACCTATTCACTATTTAGTTTCACGGTCAACGATAAAATGATTTTTTAAAATTAATAAGAAAAGAAGTTAATGTTGTACAAAAGAGAATACATATTAACGGTAAATGAATTCTTTGTGTAAAATATACTATTGCAAAATATAAAGGAATGCTAAGAATTTAATGTACAGTCACGTGTAAAAAAGGAGTTCATCTCTGAACAATAATAAAAAAATTAATAAGTAACTCAAACTTAAACTTTATTAAAAAAAAAATTCACACAAAACTACAACAAACTACACAAAATATTTAACATCTAAATAGGTTTGAAAGAATATTTTTTTACAAATTAAGTAATTTTAAAGAAAAATGGAACACTTTATTTTAGACACTAGCAGAGTAAAACGCATTTTCTTTATCAATACATTCTTCTTCAGCATTCTTCGTAACTTTGTATCATTAAGTTTGAAACATCTAAATAGAGCAACCAACCAAACTCAGATCATAGAATTCGAAAAATTTTATTAAAATCAATGGATGATTCAGTTGCTGAGAATGAAGTCTACCACTACCTTAACCCGCCCTCTTATTTAATGTGCTTTTTAATATTGTGTTTTTCTAATATTTACAGCATTATTTTTAAGGCCTTCGCCAGTGGCGGAAAAATGCGAGCCCTCGGATTTTCCTTATTTTTTTTCAAAAATTATAGTTTTTCTGTACTTTATTATTGTTTCTGAAAACCGAAAATTCAGAAAAAAAACCAAACAATCGAAATTTCACCAAGATATCAAAATTTCATTTAAAAATTGAAAATTTCTCCAAAAATGTTTATTCCGATCAAAGCTTAAAATGTAATTAAAAACCGAAAATTCGTAGAAAAAAACCGTAAAACTCCTAAGATTTAAAAAGTTCTCTTAAAGTTCCAAGTTTCACCAAAAATTCATATTTCCCCGCTAAATTACTAAAGAATATAAATTTTACGAACAAATTTTTATACCGACCAAATCTTGATTAAAAATCGAAAATTCACACAAAAAAACTAAAAACTTCTAATAATTAAAAAGTTTGCATTAAGATCCAAGTTTCGGCTAAAAATCATATTTTCATTTAAAAATTAAAATTTCGGCAAAAAATTTTATTTCGATCCAAAATTAAAATTTTATTAAAAATCGAAAATTTACATAGAAAAGCCAAAAACTATCAATTATTTAAAAGTTCGCTTAAAGAACCAAGTTTGGCCAAAAAGTCATAACTAAAATCGTCTATCGAGTCACTTTTATAGGCTTCACCACATGTGGTTGACATTTTGCTTGTAATTCCTACAATATTCATAAAAATAATTATGGAAAAGAATTTTGCCACTGCTGTGTTTCAAACCACCTTTCAAAAGCGCCGCGGCGCTTTTCAACATATCACTGCATTGCATAAAGAGTATGTTGAAAATTTAACTTTTTTCCAGTGTGCGCCGTCGTAGTTAACTGTGATTTTCTTTCATTGTAAACAATCTCTCTATACGTTTCTTTTATTTTATATAAATAATAGATATTATTTGTGCGCTTCGCTCCCCCCATCCTCCAAAAATAATATAAAGACTTGAAAGCAAAAGTATGACCATGCTTAAACACGAAAACACACCTGTTTCTCTTGAAATTTGCTTTTCGACTTGCAGCTAAGATAATAATATGTACATACATATATATATTTGTTTATTGGTTTAGTAAGAACTTGAGAGTCGTATTAGTCATAAAGTACTGAACCGATTTAAATTAAGATTTTGCACATCTGTGTAGACAAAGCTTTAAAAGCATATAAATCGTTCTTTACAAAAAACGGGTTTGCCTATTTATATACTTACATATGGAGATATGCCATCTCCTTAGTAATCGATTATATAATATGTGTCTAGTAGTAAAGAACGTGATGCCAGATGTTTATTTAGAACTGTGTTTCCCCATATTTTTGTGCGGGAGATTTTATAGATCTTTCACTGGATTTTATTTTTTGATAACCTTCGGTTTATTATCCTCAAATAATTTTGTTCTTCATAAAGAAACTGCCTGATTTTTTTAATAATTGTTTGGCTTTTTGTTGCGGAATAAACTTGGTTCTATTATTATACCCTTCACCACAGGTGGAAATGGAATATATTAGTATATATTATTTATATATTATTTAACTAGAACTTAATATATACTTATGTTATATATATTAAGTTCTTTTTAATGATTTATTCTAATTTATCAATCATAATATAACCTTTATAAAAGTTTGTTATTTTTTGTGTTATAATTGTGATCATGAAGTTGAAAATCATAAGAGTAAAAATCGATTGTATATTATGGTGAAATTGAGAAACATAAAATAGTAAGGCTATATTTAACAGTACTATGGTGAAGGGTATATAAGATTCTGCATGGCCGAATATACCACTATTACTTTTTAATATTTAACTTATAAATAATAAAAAAAACTATTTATTAATATACAAATCAAAATTTCAAGAGGATATTTTGAAACTTCTTCGATTTTCAGAAATAGAAATATTTCATAAATCGTAAAATTAAAAATTACAAATAAATCTAAATTTTTACTCAATGTTTTACATAAAACGAAATCCTTTTTTGATAACAAAAAAATTCAAAATAGATAACAGCTTACGTAAGTTATGCTTGACTAATAATTTTAATTTCACAAACAAGTAAGAATTTACTAATTTTATCAAACAATAGAAATATTGCTATAATTCAAAACCGATTTTACATACAAAAATTTTAATTTTTTAATTTAAATTTTTAATTTAATTTAAATAAAAAAATTATTATTTAACAAAAAATAGAAAATAGAACATTTAGAAAGGAGTTTAAATTTGGTCAAATATTTAAAAATAATTTTTTAGTTGATACTAATGTAGTATCAAAAATTTCTAGCCACAAACATTTCTTGTTTGAATTATAGAATTTTTGGCCACATATCCTCGTATGTGTTCATGTCCATAAATGCATCCATGTTTAGTTTTATAGAGAGCATTAGCAAATATCAACTTTTCAAATAGATATTTTTGGCTCATTATACAATTTTTTATTTATGCAAAATTTTATTGAAAAGTTAGACAAATAGAAGAGATGTCAAAATGACTACTCAGGCAGACAGACAGTTGAGCATTTAAATGAAACTCAGTTTAAAGTGGAGTATAAAAGCATATTTACATTTGCCATAGTTACGTTTATTTGCTTCTGCTTTTGCTTTTTTTATTTCTGTGTTCTTATATGTATTAGTAAGAATGTTAGTAGTTGGGACAAATGTTTAAAATATCTAATAAAAATTGGAATTGTTTAAGGAAAGTAACTTCCCAGCAAACCTTATCAATTAGAAAGACAATTTACTGACATATACGAATCGTAAAGGAAATGGTACTAAAACCGTCAGAAATAAAGGCCTTTTTCTTCGAAATTGGATTATCTAAAAGAGCTCATAATTTATTAAAAAAATATTTTTAATTTTCTTAGGTTTAGAAGAGCTGTTTATTTATTTTATAAAGTATCGTTTTCTGTTTTTAACCGACTTCAAAAAAGAAGGATGTTATCTATTCGTCTGAGTGTTGCTTTTTTTATGTATGTAACCACAGAACTCAGCCATTTCTGAACCGATCTTAAAATGCTCATTAAATGGTTGGCTGGGGTAAACCTACTTTCAATTGAAAATGCACTATGCGATATTAGTTTTAAGTATCAAACTGTGTTTGCATCTTTTTGGATGTCCTTTGATAAAAGTGATAATGTTGCCTTTATGTGCAAAAATTCATATTAAAAATTTTATCCTACTTAGCTTTTTCTTTATCTTAAACTTAAAACCAGAGTTTTAAAGGAATTTTAGCTCAAAATATGAAAAGTTTAAGCAAATTATGTACACAAATTATAGGTATTAACGAATAAAGTAATCTAGCTGGCAAACAAGGCTTTGCTCAGGCTTTCTGGGAATTCCACAATATTCGATAGTGTTCTGGAGTGTTTTTCAATGATCTGGCATACGGTGGCATGTTCACGGACGTTCCAGACTACACCCATTCAGAATGTTCTGAAATTATGTGGAATGCCATCGAACACTCTCCGAATTTGCTACAAATGTTTAAAATGATTATCTGTCGGCGCTTGTATTCCATTTAGTTATTGATTTTTATTGCTGAATAAATGAAAATTTTTTGTTAAAGGTGTTTCAAGCCATGTCTGATTTTGGTATCCCTGCAAAATTAATACGACTTTGCAGGATGACCTTTACTGATACGCGGTCTTCAGTTAAAATATGAAAAACCTCTCCGAGCCATTTAGTACCAAACGTGGTTTCAGACAAGGCGATAGTC
Source organism: Phasia obesa (assembly GCA_949628195.1). Classification (NCBI taxonomy): domain Eukaryota; kingdom Metazoa; phylum Arthropoda; class Insecta; order Diptera; family Tachinidae; genus Phasia; species Phasia obesa. The sequence continues at coordinate 75,343,080 of OX451218.1, forward strand.
TATCGTGTGACCTTTTTAATATCCTGCAAAAAAAAGTTGTACGGGATGCGAATGTGAATAGAACTGGCACGATATATCCTAAACAACACATATATACATCATGGGTCGAACATTGCGAGTGGTAACTGTAACCTTTGAAAAAATCGAAAAAAGAATCTGCCAAAGTGGGTCTGGCAGTACGCGGCGATAAAAGCAAGTTGATGGTATCAACGCACAAGACGTCCAGTAGACTCGGGCAGAAGTTGGAAGTTGAAAACTACAACTTTGAGGTAGTCAGCGATTTTATCCACCTCGGTACCGCCATTAACAAAACAAACAACATCAGTTTTGAGATAAAGAGTTGAATAATACTGGACAATGGACTAGGTAAGCAGTTTAAAAACAAGGCCACCTCTCGACAGACAAAAATCACTCTCTACAAGACACTGATTCTACCCGTGCTATTATATGGTTTCGAAGCATGGCTACTTGCGAAAGCAAATGTTGCAGTACTTGGAGCGTTTGAGAGAAAAATTCTTCGTAAAATCTATGGACCAATCTGCGTTGGCTGAGAATATCGATGTCGTATGAACCATAAGCTGTATGCCGACATTGACGTAGTCAAACGTATCAAATTACAACGATTGCGTTGGCTAGGTCATGTTGTGGGAATGGATGAAGATACTCCAGCTAGAAAATTATTTGAATACGAACATGGTGACGCTTCACGCAGAAGAAGAAGACCGAAACTTCGATGAAAAGATCAAGTTGAGGAAGACATCTCAAAACTTGGTGTCAGAAACTGGAGAAGAAGCGCAGAAGATCGAGAGGAGACCTTCGGCTACAAGAACAAATGTTCTGTTATAGCCAATCAATCGAAAGTAAGCAACTTCCCTGATAAAAAGACTCACTGTAAAACACTATTTATCGCGCATGCACTCACCGCATCTTTTATGCAGAGTTAAGGCCGGGGCACATAGAATCCGTCATATGTTATACGTCAGCATGTTCAATAGACAAGAAGGTTGAAATACAGGTCTTATGAGCATTGTCACAATCAGTATGTGTCCGTCAACACAAAGTACGAAAATTGGGCAATATTTGATGTACGTTGAGCAGTTTGATAGCTATCAATTGGTTAAATTTTTATTGTGTTGAGTTGCAGCTAAACAAAATACAACAAAATAAATAAACTAAAATGGAAAACAAAGCTGCCAATAAAGTGCTAATTCCGTCAACCTCTTACTTTGATCTCAGTCAAAGTATAACGTATGACGGATTCTATGTGCAACGACTTTAGATCAGGTCTCTTCAGGTGACCCCATACAACATACATATTTTTTCGTGTATTAAGAAACGTAAAGGGCACCAATTTTAAATTTAAAAAAATGGGTATCACTATATCTCCCAAAAACAAAAAGCAATAAAAAAATAAATTTAAAATTTTAAAGGGTGTCCCCATAGGTGACGTAATTCGACCTTATATATAGACAAAACCTTTACATAATGTCGATTACTATGACCGTTATATAAAAACGTATAAATATTCAAAATTATATATTAAAGGGTGCTCCAATAGTTCCTATAATTTGATGTATATGGCCATACTTTTGAACAGTTGTATATCGACCGTTGAAATTTACAATGAACCTGTATTGCTAAGTCCGCTATAACAAATTGTATAAAATTTGAATTTGGAAATAAAAGGGTGTCCCAATAGTTCATGTAATTTTATGTATGTGGCCAAACTTTTGAACCATTATAGACAGACAGCTGAAATTTACAAGGAACCTGTATTGCTAAGCCCGCTATAACAAGAATAAAATTTGAATTTCGAAATTAAAGGGGGTCCCCATAATTAATGTAATTTGAGTTATATGGCCCTATCTTTTGAATCGTTACAGACAAAAACTTGAAAATTAGGCTGAATATCCAAAAATTTGTCTGGTATAAAAACAAGTATAAAAATTTAGAATTATGAATTACAGGGTGTTCCAATAGTTCATGTAAATTGCTTTATATGGCCAAACTATTGAACCGTTATAGACAGACAGTTAAAATTTACAAAGAATCTTTGTGGCCAAGTCCTCTATAACAACAGGTCTTTAATTTAGAATTGTAAATTAAAGGGTGTCCCAATAGGTACTGTTTTTTTAGTTTAGAGCTGGTAGCCAACTACCTGTTTTGAAGTCGTTTTTTTTTGCAAGAATTATTTTTGAAGTCGGTTAAAAAAAACGAATCGCATATCATTTAGACATAAATAAGACATTAAACAAACTTTACATAATGAATGTAACTACGAAGAATTAATTCCTTGTCACCTCCGCACAAAATTATGCAACTGTTTATTTTTTAGAGTTTTTTTTTTTTTTGTCAAAACCACTTTAAGTAAATGTGGGTTATTTGGTCATACATGTAAAACCATTACTTTTTACTGACGTTTTTCAATATATTTGCCAATTTTAAGTCTAAATGTTTTCTTAAACAAATAACAATAATATGCATTTTTATCCAACTATTTTTTGCATTTCAATAAAATTTTATTTGATTCCAATATTATAAAATGTATAAAATAACAGCGCAAACTGTCAGAGTTTAAAGATTTTTATTGGTATTTGCAAAATACAAAATTATTTTATTCACATGCCAAAGCAATATGGTGAAGATTTATCACCAAATGTGTGGTGAAAGCTGTCAACCTTTAAAAGTATTTTTATTTTACAGTTTTCTTTTTAAGTTTTTTCAATATAAAAATAATTTCTGATGGTGCTGAGTATGTACATTAAACATATACCGACTGTATCAAAAACTTAAATAAATAGAAAAAACTTAATTTCTTGTAGTATATTATGGCTTAAAATTAATAAATATTTCCATTATTCATGAAAGACGATTTTATTCATGTGATTGTTGCAGATGCCTTCGTCAGTGCTATTTTGTCAAGACTTTGTTGCCGGTTACTGATCTAAATGGCATTCCACACTAAAATGTCTCAGACAGACAAATCGCAGCTCCGAGGCCAACACGGCTAATAACATGGTTATAGTGCGCCTACTGAAACCAAAGATTATCCAAGTTCATATCTTTCGTTTCAGGCGATAAATCCATAATCATGACTCTAAAGAGTTCGCATTGACTGAAATTGTGTTTTCGAAAAAAACAGCTCTCAAAATACACACCAAACTGCATTGGCTGACATGTAGGTATTCTGACCCCAGAACCAGCAATTTTGTTGGTTGACATGGCCGCGAGATGAAAATGTGCCGCATCAGAAAAAATGTTTTTTCGGCCATATTGCTTGGCAGTTTATGTGTGGTCAAAACTAAGAAGGCGTAACAAAGTGTATGATCATTTCCCGTCAGCTGTTGAATCAATTGGATCTTATAATTGAAGAAACTGGCATATTTGTGCATAATTCTCATCATGCTGGTGTGTGTAAGGCGACTTGTCGCATGTGTGAGTCGCACACTTTCAGCCACATCTGCCATATTCTTTACGCTACGCGAGATAAAAAACAAGAAAACGAGATGATGAAATAAATCAGTGATTTCATTTTAAACTTCGATTCATACTACTAACATTGATTTTCCACTTGGTTTACCTGTTAGTAGGTGATAACTAGGAAAACATCGATTTTTTTTTTTGGTTACCTTTGTACGAAATTTATTCCATCAAATCCAAATAAATTAAATTTGCTTTCATCACTGCACAAAACCTTACTGTTTACTGGTCCAATGCTTATATTCTTTTGCAAAGTACAAGGTGGCCTTTTTTGACTTTACTGTTTACCGGTTTCTAATTGATCCTTCTAGCAAACAAATTTGATCATACAATTCAATCAGCGTGCTATAAGATCCCCGACAGATATGCTTATTTTCCCTATTAGAAACATCCACTGCACAGTGTAACAGAGTCAAAATATCTTCGAAATAATAATTCAGAAATGGGCTAGTCAAAACTTGCTCAAAACTTGACATGATTAAAGCAGAGGAGTATTTGAGCTTAGGTCTTAAAGCTGCGCATAATTATGCATGGGGTTAGTGATCTAGTTAATATCCAAATAATTAAAACATCACTGTAAGTAAATTATGTTTTAAAAATACCGAGTTTTTTTATAAGGAGAAGTAACTCTCAGGAAATTAATGCCTATATTAACTAAGTTACTTCCTTTGGAAAGGGATAGGAGTAGATAATACAGATAGATGGTTCGTGTTATAGTAAAGCTTCACTTCAATTCTGCTTCTTGAATTTTACAATCCCCTGGTCCAGTTTTTTTTCCAAATATTGACTACCATTTTTTCTCGTAGTTAGCGAGCATTATATATTTTCTGTGTAAGCAACTACACGATTTTTAAATTTAAAATTACATTTTTGATTATTTTTTTTTTTATTAATTGCTAAAATTTGTACTCAATATTTAAAAAAAAAAACGGAACAGAGTATCCGCTAGCCGGATATCCGCTTATAACTTGATAATTTTAAAACATAACTTACAGATAAAAGCATCGTTTTGCATCCAACAAAATTTAAATAAACGCCAAGCCCTAAACAATTTTATAGATGCCAAGTTCCCAACTTTGAGGCCACATATATGTATATTGTATTTCTTGAGCTCGAACTTGAAAAATCTTACGTATCACTGTTTTCAAGACCTTTTAATCCCTGTTTAAAACTATGAGGCCTTTTATTAGTATGAATAAATTTTATTCATTTTCCAGCAAATCAACGTTAAATTAATTAATATTGTGTTGTTATAAGAAAATGTTTTTTTTTTTCATTTATACATATAATAAAACAGTAAGTCATTTTATGTCTGTCTTTCTTTCTGTCTGTCTCTCTTTATAAAAAAATTTTGTTAGGAGGTACCTTGGTATCATGATTCCAATATAGGATACTTTTTTTCAAGAGAAAGTAGAAAAAGGGAATGAAAGTACGCCGATTTTTTTTTGATTTTTTGAAAGCGTAATATTTTAAACACGGTTGCGCAACAGATGGCGCTGTTTTAAAATATTGACAAAATATTAATTACCAACCGCCAATTAGCCAATATAATAAAATTTGTATTTTATTTGTATTTTTACTTTGTAAAAATATATTGTTATTTAAATATTTTAAACACCTATTACAGAGATTTAAAATAATTTTTAAAATATTATATAAATCTTAGAATTGTATCCAGGGATGGGTACCTTTATATAAATATAATAAGTAAATATGTAAGAGTCTTAAAATGTGGTGTGTATTCTTTCAAAGTAAAATCGAACAAAATATTGTCAGGACGCACACAACGTGTGTGAGCACAGCTGTTTATTAATAAACATTAAAACCTTTTAATAAATAGAAATAACAATTTATTTGTTAACATATTACGTACTTGAACATTTCAATAAATTCGTTATTAAATTTCTGATTCATTCCCATTTTGTTTAAAAGTTGCCATTGTCATGATTAAAACTCACATGACTTTATTGTCAAAGAAGTAATTGACACATATGGGGTGCATACAACGAGAATATGTGTGTATCTCTTCCTTTTAAATGTAGTGAGTTTGTTTGTATCTAGATAAGCCATCTTAAAGCCACAAACTTTACTATTGATCGTATTTGGCCTAATGGCGACCACTATCTTTATGGCCGGATGTAATCTAAAAAGATGCTGTAGCCTAAGTACTTGCACTCATACTAATGCTTTAAGACAAATAAACTGCTATGAAAAAAAAAAATACATACATCGAGAAAAAAAGGTTTACATTCATAGACACTTACACTGTTTTGGCAGCAAGGCAAACATTATACAATATCAAATATTCGCATTTCGTTAGCACCAACGTGAACTTTGAACAGTAGAGGTTTAAATACAAGCAGAATTCGGTATATTTCTTAGCCTATTTTTTAGGAGGGTGCTGGAACTAAATTTAACTTAAGTTGCTGCTACGACTTGAAAATATCACTTTATAAGTAGGACTATGGAAAAATTATTAAAATTTTAGGTATATTGAAGGGTTGTGCTATAATTTAAAATTCTGCTGCTGTGTACTACGAAAAACCTTCCTCTCCAAGTTAATAGAATGAGAAAAAAATTCTACAAAAATGTAAAATAAAATCAAGAAAATAAAATAAGGAGGACAAATAAAACTAACTGGTTTGCCTTGCTCTTTACCAAAAAGAAACACCGACTTAATATCTCAAAATATATTTATTTGTTTCTAAATACATGGTTGCTTTTTTTTTTGTTTTTGTTTTACAATGCGACATGATTTTTTACAGTCAGAGATTTATTAGATTTTATTGCCAATTGTTGTGGATGATATTAAGAAGCAAAAATATGTTACAAAAATGGAGTATCAAAAATTATGATGGTAGGTTAAGGTAGGCTTTAAAAATACAATAAAACTAAAATATAATTTTTAAAATTTTTATTAGTTTTCTATTTATTATTATGCACAATATAACGGGTCCGCCAAATAACTTTTTTTGAAAATGCTATAAAAAAAAACTACTGAATATTTTCTCAAATTTATTTTGTATTTAAAAGTACAATCCTTCCGGTTAATAATGGAAAATAATTTCATTCAAGTGGCTGCTTCGGCTGGCCATGCAGTAGCCTACACGATCGGTCCAATTTTTAAGCACATTATCTGTTGTGTGCAGCTGTATTTCATCAATGGTTTCACGAATATTGTCCTTTAAAGCGTCGCTTGTCTCAGGCTTGCCGGCGTAGCACTTATCTTTGACGGCATCCCGCAAATAATAATCCAACGGTGTCAAATCGCAGCTCCAAGGTGGCTAAACGATATTAGCTCTGCGGCTGATAATGCGATCTTCAAAAACAGGGCGCAAAACAACGAGTGTAGCTTCGGCTGTGTGGCACGTAGCGCCGTCCTGTGGAAACCAAATGTTGCCAATATCCTCCTCTTCAATTTTTGTGAACAAAAATTCGTTCAACATGGCCCGATAACGACCGCCATTGACTGTAACGGCCACTCCTTGCTCATTTTCGAAGAAAAATGGCCCAATTATGCCTTTGGACCAAAATCCGCACCAAACAGTGACTCGTTTTGGGTGCATCGGCTTTTCAATATTTGCGTGCGGGTTTTCTGTGTCCCAAATGCGACAATTTTGCTTGTTTACATAACCGCCAAGATCAAAATGAGCTTCATCTGAAAAGATAATTATTTGGCAAAATCGGCGTCTTCTGTAAGTTAATATTTCCCAGCGCTGCTCAAGCGTATACACAACCATATTCGTTCAGCGGAAGGATAAAACTAATTATCTGTCAAATCAGACATGAGCTAAGTGTTACCATTCACGAAATAAGCTCTAGTTGAAAAAAAAAAAAACGTTAGATCGCGGACCCTTTAGAATTATAATAAAAATTATAAATAAAATTATTTATAAAATAAATTTATTTAGTTTAGTGTTTGCTTCATAAAAAATCGAATGAACCTTAGAACAATAATTGAAAGTACTTTTTTAGTCGCCTATTATCTATTGATGATTTTCAATTTATTTATTGCCTATTAAATATAAAATCTTGTTGTAGGCATTTGTATGTTTATATTTTTTATTTATTTTTTTTGCTAAAAGGCAATACAGCACAGAATTTAGACGCCAAAAAATTGCTCCAACAAAATCTAAATAACTTTTTATATTGAATCCACAAGACTTATAATAATATTGTATTTGAGTTCTTAAGTTTACGAGCCACCTTTCTTCAAATAGCGTCGCACAGTGGGGGGAAATTTATATAAATCTGCATTTTTTGAAGAGGTTCATGATATGCTGTACTTAACTTAAGAGGTTATAACCACTAGTATTGCTACGAGATAGACTTTATTTGGATGGCAACTATTTCAGTGCCTTTTTGGTTAATTTTTGAACCAACGATTTTTATTCTTATGTATGTAACATTATATCAACGTGTGAACATAGAAATGTTAAACCTTATGTAAAACGAGGATTTTGACATATACATGATATTGTGTATGGAAAAATAAAGGTCCCATACCTTGGATAAAATTCTCAAATTTAGAAAAATTCTAAAAATTATTGTAAAGCTCTGTAAAAGGTGTTTCAAATATTTTAATAACAATGCAATTCCTCAAAGTAAAAATACAAATCAAGGATGAAAAGGGTTAGAGTAGGTAGGATTGATACGTTGGTGAAGATTACGAATAGAGAAAAGCTTGTTTTGGCATTTCTACAATCACATGTCATAGTAGTCTCAAATGGACATTTTATTTTTAAAGCTAGTATAGCCTTTTTATTAATATTTTACCTCGAAGGCGATTAAGTGTTATATAGTAATACCACCATAGGAGGGCGTTGTGAAATACAATAGAAGATAATGAATGAAGGTGTGATATGAAGCCGTGCCAAATTCATAAAAAATTTATAAAATGATAAACAACAAAATGCCATATACAATTTGCTTAATAAAACTTATATGAAGTGAAACTATTACTTAAGCCCATTTTATACTGAGTAGTAAGATTTGCCAAAAACTTAAATATAATGAGAAAGTGTGATAGTGTGAAAGAAATATGTAACGAAAATGTAAAATAATGCGGAAAGAAATTTGACATAATACAAAATAATTTTTGAAATTTTTCTAAATGATATCATTTTTCATTTATCAAGGGTTTTTTAACCCATTTACGCCCGCTGTACACATATGGGTACCAGAGAACTTCACTTGTTGATTAAAAAACCGTTCAACAATAACAAAGGCACAAAAAACTTGTCTTTTATTTGCAAATGATCAAACTTGCCCACACACTCTCTTTTGTTGTTCATTTTAAAGCAACCGAACAAATGCCTCTCTGTTGGTTCAGATGGTTTACACATTGGTTGACTCATAAAAATAATTCTTCTTTAAACTGGGAATGAATTAATTAATCAAACTTGTTCAAACTTGTATATACGTTGTTCATTTTAAGGCAATCGAACCACTTGCAGGTTGAACATTGCCTTATTGTTATCATATGTCGAATCAAACTTGTCAACTCGTGTATTTGCCTTTTCACTCAACACACAAAATTTTGATTAACATTGAAGTACAAAAAGCAAGAAATCATTGTGTATGAATTCGTTCATTCCTATCAAAAAAGCTTGCCTTCTTTTTTTATTTTAATTTACATTTGTTTTTAATCATCATGATAAAAAAACAGTACAATAAATAAAAAAGGGAAATTTATTTTTAATTTTTAAAATATGAATGAAGGAATAGTAAGCTATTTACAGATTTTGGTCCTAGACGGTTTCTTTTTTCTGTAATAACATTTCCAGCCAATGAAAATGCTCTTTCTGCTGCTGCACTGCTTGCAGGAATGGCATGAACTTGCACTGCGATTTTAGAAAGGTTTGGAAAAGACTTTTCACTTGATTTCCACCACCTGATTACATCAAATTCTTCACTCAGTATAACATTTTCCTTACAGTATAATTCTATTTCCTCTGCAGGAGAATTAGGAGTGCTTAAGTTATGGTTTGGGATCAATTCAGAAAAAAAGAAATTAATATCTTTTTGGAATTGGGACGAAGTTGAAGGTCCTATGTCTTTTGAAACGCTACTCTCTACAAATGAAAATTGCGTTGTAGAATCGGGGGTAGATGGAATTTCTGTTATAGAATGTGATGATTTTGATAGCAGTGATAATGCGATGTTGTTAATTAACGAAATGCAAAAATTTTTAATTTCAATCAAGTCGGCATGTTGAAATTTGTTAGCAGGCGGATATAAAAAAATGATGCTTTATGCCATAAACTTATGTTTGCTAACCAAAATTTGTCGATATTGCTATTATTTTTTTCCTTTAATGAAGCTATGACACAAGTTATTTGTAAGTTCCAATGTCTGTCTATAAATGTTCAATAGTTTGGCCATATATATTCAATTTATATTAATTATTAGGACACCCTTTAATTTCCAAATTCAAATTTTATATTTGGTGTTATAGCGGACATGACTATAAAGGTTCCTTGTAAATTTCAGCTGTCTGTCTATAACGGTTCAAAAGTTAGGCCGAAGTTTTCCCTCAAAATGGCCATAGAATCGCGAGCTGTGTGGCATGTAGCGCCATCTTGTTGAAACCACATGTCAACCAAGTTCAGTTGTTCCATTTTTGGCAACCAAAAGTTTGTTAGCATCAAACGATAGCGATCGCCATTCACCGTAACGTTGCGTCCAACAGCATCTTTGAAAAAATACGGTCCAATGATTCCACCAGCGTACAAACCACACCAAACAGTGCATTTTTCGGGATGCATGGGCAGTTCTTGAACGGCTTCTGGTTGCTCTTCACTCCAAATGCGGCAATTTTGCTTATTTACGTAGCCATTCAACCAGAAATGAGCCTCATCGCTGAACAAAATTTGTCACATTTGAACATTTCGAACCGAACACTGATTTTGGTAATAAAATTCAATGATTTGCAAGCGTTGCTCGTTAGTAAGTCTATTCATGATGAAATGTCAAAGCATACTGAGCATCTTTCTCTTTGGCACCATGTCTGAAATCTCACGTGATCTGTCAAATACTAATGCATGAAAATCCTAACCTCAAAAAAATCACCCATTATAAAGGAAAAATTTCCAAAATCGGTCCGCAAATGACTGAGTTATTAGCTAACATACATAAAAAAGCAACATTCAGACAAATAGATAACCTCCTTCTTTTCGGTTAAAAAAAGCAAATGTTTATCAATGTTGAATTGGTTATGTTATTTGCATTGTTGGTATGTATATGTATGCATATTGCTCAAGCCACACAGACGGTCGGTTCAAACATGTTGTATGAATTAATGAGAATAAGAACGTTCGGACACAATGAATTTACTGCAAGCTTGTCTCTTGCCTGTGCGAACTTGTTCATAAAATGCTTTTGTTAATTCTACTCATAATCAGAATTTGATGTGTACAGCAGAATGAATATGATTTTTAATCATCATTGAATTTTTCTTTATTCTTTAAAATGAACAAAAATTTTTGTGCTGAATAAAATCAAGAAAAATCGTGATTTTGAAGTTCTCTGATGGGTACACCGCTTTATGTATGCACATAATTTATTCTTGGTACGATATATTACTTTTTTACGGTAATTCATATTGATTATGAGTATGACTTCTTAATAAAAATTATGATTTGGAATTCATTGCATAAAGGTACTGAATACGGAGGTTGAATTTATTCCTTTAAAAGTCTCAGCGTTAAATCAAAATTCCGCTTCTGTTTTTTTATATTTACATAAGTGCTTTTTAATTTTTTTCTTTTCTACTTTACTTAGATCCTTTCTTAGCAAATTATAATATTATATTAGGTATTTAACAATGTTTGACTGAAAGGGAAAAAACATTGATATGGTGTCCCCGAGGGGAGGCAATGGGCACTTTGCTGTTATTTTGATAAAACTATTTTGTTTCATTTCAGCAAGTACTGCAATAACCATTATTATTTTATTGTAGTCCGGATGTATTTTTCTAGCAGTTTCGAAAAATATCATACTGAGGCTCATTGTCCACAGTTGAGGACGGACTTTTTACCCAAAACTGAAAATTTTGTTCGTTACTTTTTGGCTGTAAAATAGTAAATTAGACTATAAAATTCAAGTTAATAAGGTTATTTTAAAAATACTACTTCCAGTTTGTATTAGGTTCTAAATGGGTTAAAGCAAAGTACCATGCTGACTGAGCCGCAGCCGATATTTCATCGCCGTCGATGATATTTTTTCTTTGTCCTGCACCTGATCAAAATTGCCTTCAGTCTTATCGCCTACCTATATTATTTTTTTCTTTCATATCTAGAAATTGTTTCCGCCCACATGATTTTGGTCAGCCCCCGCGGTTCAAAGTCTCGTCTCGGTTTGTTTATTTCTCATACTCTTCATTTTATTTGAAGTGTGATAGGGTGAAAGTGTGAAATTTTATGTTATCTTAGATTTTTTGACAATAACAACAATTCTCATTTGATTTTTTTCTAACAAAATCCTTTGAAAATCTTTTTATCAATTGACAAATTTAAAATACTACAATAAAATAAGAGGGGTTGATCACAACAGACATCTTTTTCCATGCTATTATTAAAAAAAAAAAATAATACTTTATGACACCTTGTAAATCTGTTAAATAAATATAGAAAAATATTATTTACATTATGACGATATAACATGTTAGCATCCTTGTATTTATTTAATGAAAAACTTTATAATAATTAATTAATAAAAAAGTTGCTACAAGGAATAAAGTGACTACAAGGAAAAACTGTATTAAAAACTACAAAGTAGAATTTATAAATTCAGAAATATATCGTTCTATATTCTCAAAAATAACAAATTCAAATAAAAGAGTTATTCACGATAACAACATTTTAGAGCTTAAGATGACTTAAGCAGTTATTACTTTTTGCCCGAAAAATATTGTTTAAAGAAAAACAGCAAATTGACTGTCAATTTTTATTTGTAAAATCCCTCACTGTGCAATAAGAAAATAAAAACTAATCGAATATATAGGTACAATGACTTTGTGTGAATAGAGCAGGAAATAACCGTCTTACCACTTAGCCAGTGAAGGTATTTTATCTCTTGTTTAATTAAAGGTAAAAGGCAAATAAAACAAATGGGTTTTATAAATTGTGTGCTAAGCGTTTCCTGCATAAAGCATTCGTTTTCCATCTAAATAACTTATGGATAAGTAAGTAAGGGAAAAAATTGGTACACAAAGTTATGTAAGAGCACATAGTTTAAATAAAATAAGATTTCAAAAAATGTAGAATTTAAAAAGGTGAATTATTTTAAAGTTCGGACGATATGCTAACTTTTGAAACATTTGAACAATACTTGAGTGCGCTGCTTATCTATTAGCAAGTTATATGCCCTTGACAAATAAAATTGGGTTATATTTAAATAAGAATTATTATATGTAAAATTCGGGAACGTAACCCTGTTCAAACAATCGAATTCAAAAACAATAATTTTGTTTTATAAATCCAAAAGTTTTAATAATGAAATCGAAAGATCTATTAAATGCTAAGTTTTTTTTTTTTTAATTTTGTATTGGTGTTTGTAAAAAAACATTTTGGGAATTTTTCTTAACAACCCTGACCTTATTTAATAAATGAAAGGAGCGTTTAGAAATTTAACAAATTTTAAGTTCGATAGCGATAGTTTTGTTTTCAAAAGAGCTTAAAACAATTAAATAAAATTTTTAATTTTCAAAGTTAGCGCTACTACTAAATGGGCTGGAAATGTTCTCGTTAAAACTAAAACTTAAATATCCCTTTGCTGTGCTATAATTACAGACCCATTATATTTGAGATATTTTATCCATCTAATCCATCATGATTATTTCCAAAAATATTGTCATAATGAAAAAAGTTAAAATGTATTTATACGCAAACGTATAGACGCCTAGTGAGTCCAGTTTCCAGAGAAGGCCATCAACGGTGATGTTCCACAAAAGGGGTGACAGAACTAATCACTGCGAGCAACCCCTGACTACCATAACCATAAATGCATCGTCAGATTAAATACTAACGACTGCACCAATTTGGCCAACGTAGCTTATAACAGAAAGAAGAATATACCACGCCCACTTTTTAAGTAACTAGATAACTATAATAGGTAGATCTTTGAAATTTTGCACCACTAACCCCTTATTCATATACATACATAATTTAGCACACACACACGCAATTTTCCAAATTTTGTTTTCATTATTTCTTAAACGAAATGTAAATAATATAAAAATATATAAAACACCATGGCATACCTTAGACAAATAATTATATGTGCAATGCTTCAACTTGAATTTCAATTAAAAGTAGCAATGGAAATTGGCAGCAGATATTTTTTTCCTAACTAATAGTAATAAAAGTAATAAAAATAAAATAACAAAATTATATTAATCTATTTTTTTTAACATAAACAAAAATTAAATCTCCATAGAAAATATTTATATGTGCAAAAATTTTATTTAATAGATGTTCATATTTTTTTTTGGTTATAAAATAAAAGTTTTATATAAATTAATAAGAGGTTGTGTTACTCTTATATATCCTGACCAATTTGACACCACGGGGCATTGACTCCACCAATTCGTCCTTATTTTTAGCTGTTTCCAGCTATAATAAAGCTTTAAGCTGATGGATTTTGACAGAAGGTATTCACCATAGATGCTTGATGGGATAGAGGTTTAGACTGAAAGCAGACCACTCGAGCAAATCAATTTGTTGAAATTTAAAAAACGCCTTTTTCTACTTCACCATGTGGATCGGTGCATTATCCTGCTGGAGAGTTCAGTTATAGCGTTGTAAATCACCAGCACAATCAAGGTGTTCACTTTGTAACAAATCTATGTATGTAGATTTCTGCATTCAATTTTCCTAGCACAAAGCCTATTGTGGGCTTCCCTCTTGATAAAAAATACCTCCCATACATTGAGTGATCCTGCACAGTGAATTCGATTGTGGAATGCTTCCCATGGGCGTCTTACTTCCATCTAATTTTTGTGGAGACCATCTCGTCCGTCCAAATTTAACTTTTTGTGTCACTGAATATCACAGATTCAAATTTATCATCCAAAAATTTAGACTTTTCGTAAAAGGTCTAAATATAGTCATATTTAGACCAACTTCCACTTTTATTTGCTTACAACTCATGTGGATATTAGCAAATGTGGATATACAGCAAATAGCTGTATGCGCCGTTTGCTCCTATCATCAATAGTGCATATTCGGCCGCTACGTTTATTTATACCGTAAGCATCTGGAGTTTTCAAGGTTTCTCTTTACAGAAACAACAATTTGGCCGGATTGACTCGTTACCTTGATTAATACATTTTCATCATCCGTTAGTTCAGTTTCACGAGGCATTTTCCTAAAAATTCCAAAAATTTGATTTTTTTTTTTCATATTATGCATTTGCTTATCCACTATACTACCTTATGCAGCGATTACTCCGCTTTATGTGCTAATACGTTGATTTGGCACCAGTTGGAAGTCAAATAATTCATTTTGCATATATAAATATTTTACACGGGATTTTCGACGTGCATGATTAAAAATAACGGTATTACGAATGCCGTGCAAAGTTAAACTTAACAAAAAACATCAAAAGATAAAGTAACTATAAGAGAATGTGTATACCAAAAACAACAACTCTAACTGTTAGTACAATATAAGGTCCAAAGAAAACCAATTTTGCACATATAATTATTTGACTGGGAGTAACAATACAGGTAAAACTGTTAAAATAGCTGTTTAAATTTGCTTATCTGAAAATGTCAAACCTTGTATAAAACTCTGTCGCGCACTTAATAATTTCAACAAAAAATATAGTTTTGTATTTTATTGTGAACAAATTGCTGTATATTCAGCCTTATTCTTATTACTCGACAGGTATTTGGTATTCTGTAAGAAAATGTGATGACGATATGGTCTTGATACGACTCTGATATTATCGTCGCCATTTGAGTTAACGACAGTGAATATTTTAAAAAGAAAAAGTAAATAATTTTGTAAAAATAAATAAAAAATGGAAAAAAAAAATAACTAACGTTGACCAGTTTGAGAAACTGGTAGAGGAGTTACAAAGAAATCCTTCGCTTGCAGTTGGATTTCAAAGAGGTACAACTCCAAGCAATTTCAAACAAAAATGGGTCCTCCGAGAAGATTAGGAGATGGGTGGCAAAAGGTAAGAAAAGTATAAATAAAAAAAAAAAGTAAAAAATATAACGATGTATTTTATTTTAGGTTTGGCGAGACCTAAAATTTAAAATTAAAAAAAGCTGGTTGCCAACAAAGCGGAGTTCAACGCTACTGGTGGAGGAATATATATAAGCAGTTTTCCCTAAGTCCGAAATAGAGATTTTTTTGGCGGATATGGAAAGGCCTGAAATGCCGCAAAGTAGTGCAGCAGATTTGCCATTCGACAAGGAACAACCATCATGTTCAAATAATCATGTTAGGCAGCACTCAACGCCTAAAAGGTCAACTCCCTCAAGATCCAACAAAACAAAAAAATATGTAATGGTCGGGACGAATTACTGGAGAAACACAGTGATCAACAGGCAAAGATTTTGACGGAAATTTCCAACACTTTATCCTCAGTAAAGCGTTGCGTAAAGGATGTATGTAGATACCAACAAAACATGATAGAAATTGAAAAAAGGAAATTAGAATTACTCGAAGAAAAAAATATAAGAGATATAGAAAGAAATAAAAGGGAAGAAGAAATGCATAATGCTGAAATTCAAATAAAAAAAATTAAAATGATAATAAAAGAGAAAGAACTTCAACTACTTAATAAAAGTTCTAAGTAAAAGTTTTATTAATATGTAAATACTAAAGAATATTTTTATTTTTGCCTTAGAATTACTTGTTTTTTATTTTTTTACTTTTTGTTTTTTATCTTAGTTTTAAGGAAATGAATAAAGACTGAATTGAAATTAAATAAAGCTTTGTTTTATTCGATCCCTTATTTCAGATGCCTCATTACTTTGCGTTAATTCAGTATCATATTCTTCATCTGGTGGGATATTTTCCTCATTAATTATCTCATGAGTATCATCTATCCCATATTCAATACATATATTGTGAAGAGCAGCAGAAACATTTACTATTTTAATTGCTTTTGTAGGCTTATAGTGAAGTTGACGTGCTCCAAGTAGGCAGCGAAATCGGTTCTTTAAAACGCCGATCGTTCTTTCTACTATATTTCTAGCTTTAGCATGGTTAGTGTTAAAAGCAGCCTCTGGACTTCCTTCAGTGGTGGACCTATAAGGTGTAATTAAATAAGGCTCAAGAGGATAACCAGCATCACCTAATAAAATAAGAATTATTTTCTGCAATATAAATTCAATACTTATATTTACCTAAAAGCCAAGAGTTACGTTCCCCAGCATTATAGCGTTCTTGTAAAATCTTTTTAGCATGACTAACATTCCATATTAAAGAGTCATGAGCTGATCCTGCATGTCGGGCATCTAAGAATCGTATCTTCATTTTATGATCACAAATCTATTTGAAAGTTGAATATATATTTACAATTTCTTTAAACACAACGTGTGTACTTACAAGCACAACATTTAAGCTAAAAAATCCTTTACGATTGAAGTATAAATGCTGGTCTTCTTTACTTGGAGCGAGAATTTTTATATGGGTTCCATCTATACACCCAATAATGCCAGGGAAATCAGTTTTTTGAAAAAAGTGCAATTTAGCTTCATGTTTCTCAGCTTCACTCATTTCAAATTTTATCCACTGGGGACAAATTTTTTCTTCCAACACATCAAGGGTTTCGGACAAAATTTTGGAAACCATTGGCTGTAACAGTCCCAAGTTAAAATCGTTTCCAACACTTATCTGGTACGATCCTTGTGCTTAAAACCTCAATGTAGCCGCTAATTTAATTTCTTTAGATACAAATGTTGATTTTGTTCCACTTTGTAAGTAAGGTCCAATTGTTCCCACGATATACTTGAAGGCTCCCTTATTCAATCGGAAGTAGTTTTCAAACCTTTTAAAAAATTAAGCATTATTAAAAGCACA
The DNA here is from genome assembly GCA_949628195.1 of Phasia obesa. Lineage (NCBI taxonomy): Eukaryota > Metazoa > Arthropoda > Insecta > Diptera > Tachinidae > Phasia > Phasia obesa. The sequence continues at coordinate 75,360,599 of OX451218.1, forward strand.
AATAAAGTTTTAATTACTACTTACGTCTTATCTGGCAAATTAAGGATATTTGATTTTTGTCTGAGCAGTCTTCTTTACAATAATAAATGGTATTTATTTTCTTCGTCACTTGAATTGGAGTCCGAATCAGAAATGAAAAACATTTTCTTTAAAAAAACTTTAAACAACCACAGGCCAAACAACCTGCTAATGAAAAATTCTATCTGCCCCGCTGGATGCCAGTTAATAAAATGTTAAAGTAAACGTGTGACACTCGCCGGAGAAAAAATTATCACTTTAAACAAAAATTTGTTTAATTTATATTTTTTTATTTCTATAAAACAAATAAAATGTACCACTTAAATTAAAACTTTAATAAAATAGAAAATATTTTTTTCGCGCCACATACCAAAAAAAAAACAAATCAACTGACAAATATTAGAGATGTGTTTAGAAGAATCGATAAACAGTCGTCATCGTTACCAGATGTTCACAGAATACTAAATTAGTATTGATGTGATGTCGATGTCTACCAAATGTGATGTTGATTTAAAACCGACGGCGATGACGATAACGACTATTAGAATAAGGCCGATTATTCAATTCTTTATTTAACTTGCAATGTTTACTTAAAGAAAAGAAAAAATAAGTATGTTTTTCAAGTGAAAATTTTCAACTTAATTTAAATTTTAAATCAGTTCTCGTAGGCAGGAATTTGGTGGTCGGCTTAACCTGATAACAATATGGATTTGATGCTGCTGCTAGGGCCATATGCAGCCCACTCAATTCCTGACTTGCTTAACCTTTATGTCAACAGGGACATACCCGGGTATGTTTTTGTTTTAAATCCACAATATCTCAAAAAGTAGCTACCATATTGATCTCAAATTTCATGATAACCTTCACAAATGTGTTTTATATCATATTCCCATTTTGGAGTGCAATTGGACAACTCAGGTCAGAGATATGTCCACTTTTTAAATCCTACCCCCTAAGTCAACAGCTGTATACCCGGGTATGTGTAGGAAAATACATGAAAATATATTACAATTGCATACACACTAATTGCGTAAAATTGTAAAGCAATATTTATTTTTAAGTATAAGTCCCCTTTACCTTTGTTCTAGTCTAATATTATTACTGGGTTCTTCTTTGGACCTTCTACTTCACTTCTGGTATGCATTGTGGAAAGGACTTCAACTGATTTGTTTTTCTTGGTCAAGAGAATACATTGACATTTTGTTGCTAAACGTCCAATGAATAGAAAATGTTGGTGGTACAAATGTTTTTCCTTTATATGCTGTACACAACATCGATAAATTGCTTTTCAAATTGTAGTAAAAAGTTGTCGAATCAATGTTTCATCTACTTCTACCATGTTTCGTCTACTTCTATCACAAAGGTTGACGTAAAAGTCCTTCAATACTTTTCCACCTACGTTTATTTTCCTGTTTACTTGATGCTGCCATTGCCGTGTAGATTTTTCCCTTCAGCGTATAAGGCGAAATAAAGTCACGTACCCACCACACTTTTGTTTCGTGTTTGGCGGCTTTTGTTGGTATGAATTGAGTGAAAACAATACCACAATGGAAAGCATACGATTGTTCCTCTAGTGACGTTTGCTCCTGCTGTATAATTGATACTTTGTTTATTGTGTAGCATCAAACATATGTCCGTTATTGCTGCCGCTTTGTTTATTTACGTTACAGGTATGTGTTTCCGTTGTCAAAAGGAGACTCAAATACGCATAAAAATCACGTTTCGCTGTTCTTTTGGGCTTTGTGAACTCTCATGTCCATGACATTGGTTCACTTTTGTATTTATTTCCCGAATAATTATGTTGCAGATTTCATCAGAAATTATGAATCTAAATATTTCCAGAATGAGAATGTGGATGTATACTTCATCCACATCTCAATATTTTGTTCGTAAAGCAAAAGGCAGTTTGTGTTGGCACAACGAATCAAATAGTTTTATATTTACCAGTACAATTTTCTGCATTTTTTTTTCGTTTATTCGATTATTCGTTTTTCTAAATAATTGTACATAGAAAAAATCAAAAACATATTTAATAACACAAAAATTTCCATATAAAAAGTAGGTGTATACCCGCGTATGCTGCTGTTGACGTACGTATAATTTTTCTGCTGTTGACATAAGGGTTAAGGCAGCCATGTCGGCTTTAATCTCGTTGGATTTAGTTCACAAGTACTGCATATTTATTTAGGTGTCTTTCCTATATCTACAGAGTCCCTTAATGAAGTCGAAGCATACTCAGCAGTTGTTTATTTAAACCCACAATGTAAGGGCTCTTTAGATTAATGACAGTGTGGCTTGGTTATCTTTATATAATGATTATCTTTATATTTTAAAACTGAACTTAAGCAATTTTAATCTTGATTAAAATGTATTATTGATGACACAAATGACCCAAGTCTGCCGTTTCTATTTTCTATGCGGCTGCCTGCTTAACCCAACCAAAAAGGAATATTGGAGATTTATCTTTACAAATTTTAACTTTTAAATAAATGTGGAATTACATTGTTATTTAAATATGTTAAACATCTTTTACAGAGCTTTACAATAATTTTATGAATTTTTTATAAATTTTAGAATTTTATTCAGGGATGGGTACCTTTATAGAAGGTAAATACATAAACCATAACTGAAGCATAATAAGAGTCTTACAATTGGTGTGGAATTCTTTCAAAGCACTTCTATGTCAGGAATATTAAATATTTAAAAACTTTTCTTAAAAATGCTTTCTTTTACATATAATTAATTGTAACTTAAGTGTATTTTTACGTTTTGCTTCTTTAAAAACTTTATTTCGCCTTTCTTATTTCAAAAGAAATTTACACTTGACTATGTTTTTGCAAAAGTTCAGTTAGAATAATTTTCTTATATTCTTGGTTAAGGATTTTGCACAACTAAAGTTAAAACTTCTTTGACAGCATAATTATTTAAGTCTGTATAAAAAATACCTCAAAGTGTAGCACTCTTCAATTAGGAAAAAAGTTGTGTTTAACGCATTTAAAACGAACAATACAACTAAAATTAATAGAATACAGAATTACTTAAATGTAAACAAAACCAACTTTCTAACTTTCTCCACTAATCGAGATGGATTTAAAGGAGTAGAAAACAAATAATTTTGCTTACTAGTTTGTTGAGAAATGGAACAGTTTTTGTTGTTAAAACTTTGGGTTTTATAAAACATAAATCTCTTTTTAAAAAGTGTAGTTTGGTTTACTGTTTGAAATAATACTGTATCGTGATTGTATTGCTTTAAAATGTAGAATTTTTATTTGTATTCTTTATGAAAGAAAAATAAATTTGTTAATAAATAAATAATAAATTAATTATTTAGGCTTAAGTTCTTAATTATACAGAGATAGAGAAAAATTAGATACCAGCAAATAATTAATTTATTAATTCAAAAATAGTTCAAATAAAATTCATATAAATAAATAATAGCAACATTTTAGTTTCTGCTGGTGTCTCGCCAGGAAGGTTTCTTGGACAGACCTTTTATACTATATTTACATCTGATCTGTCAACAAGATACGAAGTAACAACAGTCCCCAATGCTGACGATACAGTGTTTCTGGCATTACGAGAATCGGAATTAGTGGTTTCCAGTCGTGTTCACCAGCAACTTTGATATCCTGATAAATAGTATATCAAACTTAATCCATGTAAAACCTTCTATGTGACTTTCAGTCTAAAGGGAGGACAATATTCTATACTGCATTTAAATAGCTCACTCATTCGAAGTAAATCTTCCATAAAAATTTTGGTGTTGTAGTTGGACGTATAATTGAAAGATATTGCTAAAGGCAAAAGAAACCAACTTCAAAATCTGAACCAAAAATAGAAAATAAAATGACTTTACACACAACTATGTACATAATATGTACATAGTATATTATATTAAAACCCATATGGATGTACGACATCCAACTGTGAGGAACAAGCAGTAAATCAAATCTTGAGATTCTTTAAAGTTGTCAGTTCAAAACTCTTAGAACGATTGCAAATACCCTTTGGTTTGGGGCAAATATCAGGTGGTTAAATTTTAAGGGCCGATGGTGAATGTCAACCACACCTAAATGTCAAGTTTTTTTCTGCATTTAATTTGACATTTCTCAATTTCAGACTAACTCAACGCGTTAAGGTTATTACGAAAATGAGCGTTCATATCAAAATGTGTATCGTGCACTTCGTGATTTTTCGGTCAATTTAATCGTCCAAAGGACGATCTGAAGCAGATGTAAAAACACCAGTGCATGCTCGTACAGCTCCTACTGCACAAAACATTGGTGCTGTGTGCGATAGTGTGGCTGAGAAGCTGCCCACTTCAACTCGTCGTCGTGCACAACAAATGCACCTCTCACGCTCATCGTTGATGAACATTATACATAAAGGCTTGAATTTAAATTAAATTTAAATTAAATAACGCACTAAATATAAAGCTTCTCCTTCTACATCTGCTTACACATTACACATCCCAAAAGAAAATAATATATAATAAATAATAAATAATAATATACCCAGTAATTACCAAAAGAAGTACTTGCCATGTAATGCCTTACTTTTGGGATTGCCAAATCCTGTTACTCGATTACAAAACACATTACGTTAAACTGCAAAAAAAGTAATTAGTAATTGAACTAGATTTTAAAGTATAAAAGGGGATGCCTTGCAAATGTTTACAAAAGAATTCATTATTTTAAATAATTTTTACAAATTTCTAATTTACCTACTTAATTACTTAAAACCAAGAAAATTAACATTACGTGATCAATTCTGAGAAACTAGTTATTTTAGTCTCACGCCATGTTAAAATCATTAAGTTGGTAATGCAGTTAGGAAGTACTTACACCAAAAATGCTTAAATCCACACTCGATTACCATTTTTTTAATTTTTTGCTGGGTATACTTTTCAAAATAAATTTAACTGTTGATTCGCTATAAGTCTTTCCATATTAAATTGTCAAACCAATCCTATTCAAAAGGTTGTAGATAAAAAATACTTATTATTGTTGAAAATTTTAATTATTATTAGTCGAACTGTTTATGTATTACATACAATGAAATTTATAATCAAGCTTAAGTTCGTTTTTATTCTCTCTAAGAAAGAATGAATTAAATTACAAATTACAAAAAACGAACTTAAGCTTGATTATAAATTTCATTGTATGAAATACTTATTATGCTTAAATATTTATCCGTTTTTAAGGACTACAGAACTGCAATCACTGTTACTTTCACTATGTTTATATGTCTGCCTGGCTGTGTTCGTGTCACGTAAAATAATAAATTTTAATAAAATTTTATGGGAATATACCTTAGTATCTTGGTTCAAGTATAGGATACTTTTTCCCCGTAAAAATATCTCATTTTCAAGAGAAAATATAATGAAGGTACGCAATTTTACCAATTCAATAGTACTGCCCACTTGGCAGCAAGTTTTTATGTTGTCAGTGAGAGAACTCTACAATATTTGTAGAATATTATATAAATTTTAGATTTTTATATAAAGGATATATACGTGAGTAATTACCCTGGGATGGGTACCCTTATATGAAGTAAATATATAAAATAGAAAAAACATCAAACAAGAGGAAAGCTTTTTAGGTAGTGGTAGAGTTCGTTCTCACCAACTGACGAAAGATAATTGAATATAGTTTTCTCGTATTGCTTTATCCGAGTTTGATTCGTTAAATAGATGATGTGTAGAACTAAAACACTACTCAAAACAGATAGATGCGAAGAATACTAAAGACGGATGGAGGTTTGTAGAAAACGCATTACATTATCTTAGTGTCTCATTCAATTTTTCCAATTATTCTTTAAACAAATACATTATCTACTCTATATAAACATATTATTCAACTATGTACTATGTATTAGTCAGAGAGAGTGAGAGAAGTTAAGCCTAAATTTAACAATTCATTTTAGAGTAAATATATAAACTCATAGAAAATAGTCTTAAGATTTAGTGTGGATTACTTTCAAGGCAAAATCGAACAAAGTATTGTAAGGATATATAAATAAGGATATAAAAAAATGCCACTCTACGTCTTGAATACTTTACCTTAGGAAAAAAGATTTCTTTGGTTACAATGATTCTTACGACAGAAAAATATCACAAAAAGGTAGAAATATACAAACTTATAGGCCTATTATCAAGTGTGTATGTAAGCTGAAACTAATCTTGATTATGTATTTCAAGTCATCTATCGATAAAAAAAAACACCATTTTTCGCAAACAAAAACGTTTGATGTCGATAAACTGAATTAGAAACAATTTTTCCAATAAAGCTAGTAATATTTGCTAGTAATATTAACAAAATTCAACGAAAGTCAATCTGTGAAAAGTGGAAGGTAGTTAGCAAGTCGACTGCTAAGCATACATGTTGTTTTGAGTCGCCCCGGTTCCTATCCCAGCATCGACAATCATCAACTAAAAATTTTTTAAGGTTGTGGTAGACTTCGTTCTCACCAACTGACGATTGATAATTGAATACAAGTTTTCTTGTATTCCTTTATCTGGATTTGGTTGGTTAAATAAATAGATGATGCTTACAACTAAACACTACCCTAAGTATATAGTATTTCTATGTTTACTCACATCACTCTGCTTCGCTGTAATAGCGACAATCTTTAAATTTAACATAGACTTCTCTGAGAAAAACGTGCGTTTTCGAATTAAAGCTTCGGCATATTTTTACTTACAGGTGTTTCTTGCTTTGTCAATTGGGGAAGAGAATCGCACCGTAAATCGTTTGTTATCTATTTAGTTAAAATTAGGAAATAATCCGATTACTCTTTCTTATGGATCGTAAAAAGATGAGCAATTGGTGTAGCAAGGTGAGAACAGTTTACCTATACATATAATAAAATAGTCTCTCTGTCTGTCTGTCTGTCTTTTATTGTGTTCGTATCACGTAAAAACTACTAGATGAGTTTTAACAAAATTTTGTGAGGCGGTACCTTAGTATCCTGATCACAATATAGGATATTTATTTCCAAATGAATAAAAAGCAGTAAAAGTACGCCGATTTATTTAACCTATTAATAGGTACTGCATACTATAATGCATCTTTTATTTTTTAACCCTCCGATAACCAGCCATTTTTTCAACGGTCAATAACCAACAAGGTCCCTATGGACCTCACATATTATTTTTAGCTAATTGGAGCTGATTTCAGAAAGTCTGCAAATATTTTAACTCCATTAGAAATAATACTCCATTTAACAAAATTGATAAAATTTAGGAATTATATTTTAAAGGTAAAAGTGAAGATAAAGAAAATATAAATTACAAAAGCAAATGAATGTATACGTTTTTATAACTTTTTATTTTTTGACGTCCTTCGGTTTATACAGCAGGTATTGCATTTTTTAAGATGGTGCAGTGTTGCGTACATACTGATTCTAGGCAAGCAAATCACTTGTATGAAGTCTTCCGTTGGATATAAGATTCTTCATGGCACAATCGACAAGAGCATCGGTTACCGCGCGGTGGCACGGCAGCTTCATTTGTTGGTTGTTTAGTCCTCAAACTAGTAGATAAAAAAGTATTACGTTAAATTAATTAATTTTTTTCCCATAAAAACTTACCGCATATCCGATGACTTCATAGTCATACGTCTTATTGGAGGACTAGTAATGCGGGTATTAGAAGCGCGTTCCTGTATATTACACATGAATAGCTGTTTTGTTAATTTAAAAAAAAAAATCCTAAATTTCAAATAATGTTAGAGCAGCGATATCAATCATATTGTAGAACAGAGCTAATGGCCATCGGTTTGTTGCACGTATACAGATGTAAGTTCTCATTATTTGGTCCATGGCATCAACACCATATTTGTTTGAGTTATAATCAGCGTATCCAAAAGGCTTCTCTTTAATATTTCTTATATCCAGTCCGTTTCTGTAATGCAAAGTTGATTGCACAAAAATGCTTTGTTCTTTTTAGGAACATATGATTATAATGACACATCTCCTTGATAACATCCAAGTCGTGAAAACCTCACGTTTCGAAAATTCGATAAGAACAAATGCTTTATTACTATGAACAGTCTTAACAAAAGCTAAGCCCTGGCTATTAAAATTAAAGCTGTCTAAAATTGTAAACAAATTGTCCACATTATTACATAGGTCCCTTTGGACCTTTTGGGCTATCCGCGTAGTAAATATTTTTAATCGTCCACAAATATTTCAATATTAATATTTATAATCTAAAACCTTAACAGCATTACAAATGTAGATGTCATGGAATCTTATAAAATTCTACCAAGCCATCTTGACATACTGTGGCTTCGAAAACACGAAAGATCCATATAGACCTTATTAGTATTCGGAGGTTTAAAGCAGTATATTCAAAGCAATGTTGAGCATCAGTTGGCGCTGTTTAAAATAATGAGTAACTCATTTCCCGTTTTCCTTTTCCAGAGCTTTTTCAGTACTTTGTATACATATTAGGTATATTGCAACTTTTTTTTAGTTTCTGTGAATTTTTAAAACTTTAATAACTTTCGTATATTATACCATTTAAGTAAAATTTGTGTGTTAAATTTGAGAACATATTTATTCAGACATGAAATACTATATTCTAATTTATAAAGTAAATTTTTGTATGCAAAATTTAAAATTTCTCTACTGAGGTAATAATTTGCTGACTTCCTTTATTTCTACTACTCACGTTACATGCAATACAATTTATTCCCAAAACCCATTGTTGTTGTGTTTTGCTTCTACAATTTTCGTTATCAACGATATGCATTACGTTTGATTAATTTTTAACAACATTTATCAAATTCTTTTATGAACTCTTCAAGCAATACACATATTGTTACAATATAATAAATTCTTCTAATAAAATAATGAACTTAAATTGAAACCTTCTGAAAGAACATACACACAGGCATATGCATTGTTGCATATCCAACAAAATTCATTTAAACTGACTGGAACACTTTCTTTTTTGTAGGTGTAGTTAAATAATAGGAAGCAGCATACAATAAAGTCATAGATGCCATATATGTGTGTAAATTTTATGTAATTGTATACTACTATGTTATTGAGTTAGTTTAAAATTTAGCAAAAAAAACATACTTTTTAAAATTCTGATAGAGTTTAGCTGTATAATATACGAATTTTTCGAATGAGATGCTCAAGGGGTCTAAATACCTTCACAATATTTTGATAGGATATGTCTATCTATCATCTGCCTCTCAATTTTTTATAGCGACTTCTTTTAATTGTTTCGCAATTAATCCTCTAAGGAAAGTTAACTCAAAATTTTAAAATTTTCTGTACAGGCAAACAATTTTTTTTTTTTTTTTTTTTTTGGCGCAAGAGTAAAGAAATTGATGTAAAAATTGTACAGTGAGTAGATATAACCACTGTACATCGATTTCTTGCAAAAAGTGAAATTTTAAAAATCTTGAGTTGACTCTCTTTGGAGGAACAACTGCAATATTCATTTTTGATTTTCCATAAGCAGGAGAATCAAATTAACGTTATTCGCCTACCGAATGCTATGCGTGGGTGTCATAGTTATGTTTACTGTCAGAAATGCAACATGATGTGAAGTTTGAAGTAAGATTCTTAGTGAAGGACTGAGTAATTAAAAAAAAAAAAACATAAAAAAGTACCCTAATTGGCCTTGAAATATCACAAACCCAAAATTGCATTCTTAAATGTTGTTCTATATCTTGAGGACATTCACTCAGATCAAAGGTTTTTCTGATTACTATAATACCAAAACTAGAAAAAGAATCACATGAAGATTGAACCGTATTGACCAATAATTCTGTTATCAAATATGTACAATCTATATGAGATAATATTCATTACTAGGCTGAAGTGAAATTTCAATTCAAATGGATGAAAAGTTCATATTTAGAAGACTCTTGCCACTGTTGAATCAATAATGATATTAAAAAAGGTTTTTCAGAAAGTAAATACTGTTCTCAAGCGACTGCGAATAAATGTCATAAAGCTTTAATTACAAAGTAAAACAAAACTTACCTAAAAATTTATATAAGCCGATACAAATTTATTTAACTGGACTCCAATTAATACCGGGGTTCCCCAAGGAAATAGTTTAGAAAACATTTTATATTTATTTAAGGTTTCATTTCGTTGTTATAATGTTCTAATAAATAGTTTAAAAATTTGTTGTTGTATTTCAAACAAAAAACGTTCTAGGTGTAGAAACACAACAGACGACGGTAACGGTATTTCAATAGAAATTTGACATAATTTCCCATTCAACGAGATAAAACTTATTTTATTTTCTTGTCGCTTTGTATTAATTTCTCATATTTTTTATCTTGCTTTCCTACATTATTGCCATACGTTCCAAGAATAATTGTATTTTGTAAACATTTTAATTCACTAAAAAAGCAAAGACAGCTTATTTTAAAAAAGAAAAGAAAATCACAAATTAAAAATATGGATATGAATGCAAAAAAAAAATATTTGAAGATGTAAGATATATGAACCGCTATATAATTTATAACCTTCAGGTTCTTGGAATAGATTCTAATGCCACGTACATGTTCAATGTACACTCAACGGTACTTAACATAGTTTTCCTCTCTTCAATTTTCTTAATTCTTTATTAAATTATAAAAATTTTAAACAAAATATTTTTGAAAAAAATATATATAACGGTAATACATATAAATAAATAAATTAATAATTTAGGCTTAAGTTCTTAATTATTCAACACTATTGTGTTAACAATCAAAAATATACATTTGTAAAATAAAAATATCTAATTGTTGTTAATTGCTAACCAAAGGTTGGCTACTAGAAAGACAGATATATACCACTTTCAATAAAAATAAAGAAAAAGGTTTGCTTGGTACTATAACACAGTACAACATTTTTGAGGTGATTGATTCGGTACTCAATTCTAATAATTGCTTATGAAAGTAGCCCCAAAAAGAAGAACTTCTGCATCATTCGTTTGGTCATGGTACATCAAATAATAATTTGAAAATTAATTTGAAGTTAAATTCATACCTTTATTTAATTGTGAATAAAAGAGTATCGCGTTCATCGATTGTCATGATTTATGTCTGTTAATAGGTTATGCGACTTTACGTGAAAGTAATAGGACTTGACATTTTTTTACATAAGCAACAGTTTCGCAGTTATAAGTAAATGCATGAAGGAAAAAAAAAATATTTTTTTACTAAAAAATAAATATTTTTTTACTAAAAAATAATTTTTTTTTTTAAGTTATAAAAAATCCAAAACGGTAAAAAAGTGTCAAGTCCTATTAGTTTTACGTAAAGTCACATAACCTATGAACAAAATCAGACATAAGTCATGAAAATCGATGAATGTGTTACGCTTTTATTCACAATTAAGTAAAGGTATGAATTTAACTTCAAATTAATTTTTAAATTATTAATTGATGTACCATGACCAAATGAATGATGTCGAAGTTCTTATTTTTGGGGCTACTTTCATAAACAATTATCACAATTGAGTCCCGAAATCATGTGTTGTACTGTGTAATATAAAGAAATAGTGTTTAAAAGTGTAAAACAAGTTTAAAAAAGCTCTATCTCCTATGAAATATTTAAAAAATTAAATTTTCTCATATCCTATTTCTTTGATAAGTTTGTTTAAATAGAAAATTAACAACAGTTGAAACTACATTGTAGATAGATACGAAGATGACGGATGTAGCTGTCTAGAAAATGCATTCCACTCTGGTGGTGTCTAATTTTTGTGTATCTCTTCATAAATAAAACTTAAGCCTAAACAATTAATTTATTCATTTAAAAATAGTTCAAATAAAATTAAAATTCATGGAAATATAAATAAATATTGACAATGCCGTCAGCAAACCACACAGTGGGATTTGTTCATACAATGTTTGGCAAAAATAAAAGGAATGTTGAAATTTTGCTCTGAGCCTTTGGTTAGCTCAGTTAAGAAAAATATAAAGTTTCATCAAAATTGGCCACGCCCACTACCCACCGTCCGTAGAACACAAAATTTTTTTTGCCCAAAGTTTTTGAAATTTGGCACAGAGCCTTTAATTACCTCAATTAAGAATAATATAAAGTCTCATCAAAATTTTCCACGCCCACTACCCACCGCTCATAGAACTCAAAATTTATTTTTGGCCCAAAGTTTTTGAAATTTGGCATGGAGCCTTTTATTACCTCAATTAAGAATAAAATAAAGTTTCATCCAAATTGTCCACGCCCACTACCCACCGCCTATAGAACCCAACATTTATTTTTGGTCCAAAGTTTTTGAAATTTGGCACAGAGCCTATTATTATCTCAATTAAGAATAAAGTAAAGTTTCATCAAAATTGCTTACATCCACTACCCACCGCCCATATAACCCATATTATATTTTTCCTCACAACTTTTTGTTTCTTTACCAAAACTAATTATTTTATAAATAAATTTTAATACATGCATTTAAATATAAACTTTTATTGATCATCTATCATTTCATCAAATTCCAGAACCTGTTAACGGGGTTGACATCTAATGCTACTTATGAAAGGATATGAGGATACTAGAAGTCGATGAAAAAAATCTGTATTTGTTGCAACTCTATCACACTTTCTGGAGAACCTTAATCTATAAAAATCTTTATTTCTGGCTTCTTCAGAAAGCATTCCAATAGGAAGTATTGCCGTATCCATGATATCCTTTCCGTGTATCAGTATTGTGTGTACTGTTACTGGGATATAATACCAAGTATATTTTTCAACAAGAAGTTTTTCTGTATCTTTAGCAAAATTCTTGAACTTCAAGGAATTAACGTTTTTTCCACAAATTATTGTTTGTAGTATAATACGAAATCGATTAATTAGTTGCTCTATTACACCAGTCACATCGGCAACAAGTGCGGGGTTAGAAAAGAAAAGCCATCCATCGTTAGTAGACCCAGTTCGTTGTTGAACTGCATCCACTCGTATACCCATCTGTTCCTTTAAGGCCTTCTGAATTCGAAGTTTATTTTTCAGTTTTAGACTTTTGTGTTCGTCCTTGAGCGCTGGCCATCTTTCAAATGGTTTGTTGTAGGCAATATGCACTCCATAAATTATTTTATGCGAGCATAGGGAAACGCCCATTTTGGTGCTTCACCATCAATAGCTTTGCTTGAAACTAATTTAAGATTATTCATTGCATTTAGTGAGTTCGTAACTCAGTTCACTATATAACACAGAAAATAAACTCATTTTAATAATACCTTTTTCACTTCTCTATTTGCTATTTTCACAAATTGTAATTTAATTTCGTAATTTTTTCAAATTAAAAATTTCATGTATTTGTAGACAAATTTTATGATTTTATAAAAGATTATTAATTATTAAAACTTTTTTTTTATTTGATAGTATGGTGTCTTACCTTTCATTTTATTATAGCGGGAGCACGACCGAGCAACCTTTTTTTTCTTCCAAGGAAGTTTGTAATAACGGCACGTTATAGAACAAATTTTATTCTATCATATCTCTTAAACCGTATGAGCGAACTTTATATATTTTTTTGTTAAATACGCAGAAAAGGATATATTTGAAAAAAATCACTATTTGAATCAGAGCAACAAAATTATCTTACATACAAACACTATAGAAGTGCGTAAACAGTTTTCAATATTTTGGATCAAATAGACATGTGACATTACTTCGTTATTTCAAAGACAAATGAACGTTTTTTGGCATACATTTTTTGGATTCTTCATACTGAATCAATTTTCTACAAAACTGCATCATTATATTTTAAAATTTTATGTGTCGAAAAAATTACGTATTGCACAAAATATCCCACTGTGGGCCGTCGTGGTTTTGTGTACTAAACACATGGACGACAGCAGGATACCGATATATTTATTATTTTGTCATATAAATCAGTCCTGAGCCTTATTAGAGCCGCCTGTAATGTTTGCAAGCCGATGTAATTTATATCCTTCAGAAGCGGCTCAAAATTGGAAAAAAACTAATAGGTATTTTACACTATGAAATTATCACATGCAACCATTTAATTAAATTGGTTGTTGCCAAATTTTCTTAGCACATTTTATTTATTTATTTATATAAAATTTGTTATAATAAAAGCATTCTTCTTGCCATAAAATAATATTACAATAGAATCTAAATTAGTTATTTAGTAAGTAACCCTAAACGTTTAATATAAAATAGTAACAATTGAAAATGTAAAAATAACATATTATACGGCATCAACCTATAACTTGAGCAACAAACTAACAAAATCTGAAAATCCAACGTTAACGATGTCAAATATCGAAAATATTTTTCCTCTCTTTTGTTAAAGATTATTAAAATAATCTATTAGTTTTGATAAACTTTGGAAGAATAATTTTATTATCTTAATGCAAACGGCAAGAATTCCATACTCAAGTCTCTATCGAGCATCTCATCTTAAGCGTATTATTTTGGAAAAGTGAACTGTGTGCTTCTAACCCCGTTCTTAAATTTCGGGTAAAGATAAAATTCTGATTGCATTAGTTTCTAAATTTTTTCACATTCTTATTAGTTTTTTATTAATTTAAAATAGTATAAACATTTTATTCAGCATTAAAAAAACTTGCGGAAACGGAAGTAAAAAAAATTCTCATCCAGTAGTTTTCAATTAATATGTTTCTTTAAATGTAAAAATGCTTCTAGCACACTTTCTGCAATTTCAGATTATAAGCAATTGTATATGCAGAGCAATATTGTATGAAAAGACAAATGCTAATAGATAATACCTAAACTTTAATGTTTTGTTATTACTTGTTCATTACTTGTTTAAGTATTCCATAGTGCTGTTGTAATTTTATGCTTCTAAAGTTTTATAATTTTTAACTTCTTATTTGCCTCTGTTTCTGCCTCATAAAAGTTGTGTTCTCTATAGACTGGTATCATAACAATTCTCAATGCAACATCATAGCATAGCATAGTGGGAGCATAAAGATTTTATGAACAAAAACGTATACGAATAAAAAATTATTTATATATTACATGTACATTACATGGAAGTTTGTTAATTTGTTTTTTAGCCTGTTGCACTTTTTTGATAACTAGTGTTTTACAAAAAAGCTGTGAAAAAATAACAGATAACTCATAGAAAATTAAAAAAACACATACCTAAATATTGACTGTTTTTACGACTTTTAACATAAATTAACTATCCAATGCCTAACAGCATAAATAGCTACGAGTGACAATGTTAGCGTATTTAAAATTACTTTAAACTTATGCTTGATATATTCTCAATAATAAGTCGCGATTTTATATGTTCTTCAAAATGACCCCAATGTGCCTACGAGAATTTTATCTAAATAGAGCTTTGCATACTTGAAGCGGAAGTAAATTTTTCTTCTATCATCTGGGAGTATATTGGTGTGTTAGAAAAAGTCGTTAGAATTCAAAATGCAAGTTTACTTAATTATAAAACGAGACTTTAGTTCTCTCATGGAAAATATTTGATAAAATATACGTAATCGCAAATACTAAAAACAGTTATTTGTTCTAAATGAAAGTCCATTAATTTGTAAAATTCCCCTCTCAATATAAAGAGATATTATAAACATAATTTTTTATGTGACGTGTTATATAAGATTAAAGAAATATTTGTTTAAAATAGTGGTTACGCTTATTTATTTAATACTTTAAATTTAAAACATAACTCAGAACTGATTACCGTGTGTATTTATAAAAAAATTGTGACATTCTCGGCCTTCCTATCTTTAAAATAAAATGTCTGTGAAGAATAAAACATGGTAAAAATGTCGTCACATCTTTGCTGTGTGGCTCGCATGCGCAATGCACTTTGGAGTTACATGACATCAAGATGCGCTGCGAATTCGCAATAGCTGAATTTGATCAATGTTGTGGTTTCTAACTTATACGTATAGACATGTAACTTAAGATAAACCCACAATAAAGAAGCTAACGGTTTGAAATGGTGGCCAGTTTGCATTACC
Organism: Phasia obesa; assembly: GCA_949628195.1. Lineage (NCBI taxonomy): Eukaryota > Metazoa > Arthropoda > Insecta > Diptera > Tachinidae > Phasia > Phasia obesa. Next base: position 75,376,565 of record OX451218.1, read on the forward strand.
TTCGTAACATAGCCATGCCCTTAAACCGCTCTTTCAAAATATCTAATGTGCCGTCATATGTACGCCACCCTCTTGATACCACATTCCTTTGGTGTCCATAAAATGCAATTCAGGCTAAACGAAGTTGGTAATCATTGACATATAGTCCTCCCTGTATATCGTTCTTAAAGAAATATGCACCGACGATGCCGCTAGCCCTGATTTTATGTGCCGTCGGCGTAAGGATGTTGGTTGATTGTGTACTAAATACACTGGTTTACAATACACTCAAACCGATCGAACACACCGCAAAGCGCCCTCTCGATAGGTCGATTATGATGACAGTAAAATAGACGAAGTGCGCGAAATGCTGCGTGAATTGGATCCTATTGAACTATTAAGGTAAAATTTTTTGTTAAATTTACTAAAAAATATAAAATTTATATAGTGTTCTATATGAGGCCATCAGCACTTAAATGATGTAACCATATTTTTAGTTAGTTGCTGTTCTATTACTTACATCCCTTACATTATCAACTACCAATATAAAAGTAGAATAGTCCACCTTTTCGTTTTCAAAAGCAGATGGTGCTGAAAATCGTTTTTGTATAGAACATAATATAACATAAACCAAAATTTGGGTTAGTTGCTAAACACCTTGGATCTTGTTTGTGTGTTTGTTGTGATTACTAAAAAAACGAAATATAACCACGTCATTGTTCTGTCAGTATGTTGAATCTCACCCGGTCTTTATTGTTTATAAAATAGACCTAAGTTTTAGGTCCGCGGACCAAAAACTAACAAGGGCAAGTGATTTTGTTTTTTTCTTCAAATCGCTAGAAAATAAAATCAACAGAAAAATTTCGGTTGGTAACACAAAGGTGGTTTGGTTGAAAGTTTAGTAATTAAGATTCCATGAAATTCAAAAAGTATCAATTTGTTACAAGTATTCTAACAATAAAAATATCATCTGAATCCAGTATTGAAAGCACACAACCATAAGCATTGGAAAAACTAACTATATCTAAAAAAGGTCCTTCTTGTAACAACCAGAATTGATTTAAAAGTGTCAGGGAAGTGATAATATCACTTCCCTGACACAAACAAATGATAATAGCTCTTATACTATGTATTTTGATTAATTTGTTTCATAGACTTGCCCTGAAATGGTGTTACTTGTTTACTTTTGAAAATTAAACCAAAATAACAGAAATGCGGAAATGGCGTAACCCAATTTTTTTTATATAACACTAACTTAAAAAATACAAAAATTCACAGCTATTATTAATTTGGAAGATATTTTTTGTAAATTAAAAATAAAACTGTTAAAATAATGTAAATAAAAATAATATGAATTTTATTTGAACTATTTTTGAATTAATAAATTAATTAATTATTTAGGCTTAATTTCTTAATTATAAAGAGATAAAGAAAAATTAGATACCAGCAAAGCAGAATGCATTTTCTAGACAGCTACGTCCATCATCAGTACTCTTCGTATCGATCTTCCCGGTAGTTTCAATTGTTAATTTTCTATTTAAACAAACTTATCAAAGAAATAGAATATGAGAAATTTTTAATTTTACATTATATTTCATATGAGATAGAGCTGTTTGAAATTATTTACACTTGTAAACTCTATCTTCTTTTTTTATATTATACTACCAAGTAAACATTTTTCTTTATTGTCTGTATATATTTTCTTTTATATGAAAATGGTATATATCTGTCTTGCTATTAGCTAACATTTGGTTAGCAATTAACAACAATTAGATATTTTTTATTTTACAAATGTATATTTTTGATTATTAAATAAAAATAAAATAAACAAAAAATTGAATTAAAAAAAATAATGTTTACCAAATTAAAAAAAAATTAAATTATTAACTAATTTGGGGTTACACCACTATTGCGCTGATGACCTCATATAAAGATGGTTATTTTTGAAGTTATTAAAAGTTTACAATAACGGAATTTTCATGAATTAAGAAATTATTTACCAACCATATTAGAACGCAGCTTGGGTAACCCGGTAGGATATTGTTCTAGGATTGTGGATTCTATTCCCACCAAAGACAGTGCTCTGTTTACTGCAAAGAAAGTCCTAAACGATGTTTAGATGTAACCGTAGAAGACTGTGTTTGCAATAATCTGAGACGGTAGTGCTCATTGTGTGAATGACGAACACTAAGAATATGATATAACGAGTGATTTTTTAAGAGCTTGAGAACTTTTTTTTAAAAACAAACGCATAAAATTTGCAAAATCTCATCGGTTCTTTATTTGAAACGTTAGATTGGTCCATGACATTTACTTTTTGAAGATAATTTCATTTAAATGTTGACCGCGGCTGCGTCTTAGGTGGTCCATTCGGAAAGTCCAATTTTGGGCAACTTTTTCGAGCATTTCGGCCGGAATAGCCCGAATTTCTTCGGAAATGTTGTCTTCCAAAGCTGGAATAGTTGCTGGCTTATTTCTGTAGACTTTAGACTTGACGTAGCCCCACAAGAAATAGTCTAAAGGCGTCAAATCGCATGATCTTGGTGGCCAACTTACCGGTCCATTTCTTGAGATGAATTGTTCTCCGAAGTTTTCCCTCAAAATGGCCATAGAATCGCGAGCTGTGTGGCATGTAGCGCCATCTTGTTGAAACCACATGTCAACCAAGTTCAGTTGTTCCATTTTTGGCAACAAAAAGTTTGTTAGCATCGAACGATAGCGATCGCCATTCACCGTAACGTTGCGTCCAACAGCATCTTTGAAAAAATACGGTCCAATGATTCCACCAGCGTACAAACCACACCAAACAGTGCATTTTTCGGGATGCATGGGCAGTTCTTGAACGGCTTCTGGTTGCTCTTCACTCCAAATGCGGCAATTTTGCTTATTTACGTAGCCATTCAACCAGAAATGAGCCTCATCGCTGAACAAAATTTGTTACATTTGAACATTTCGAACCGAACACTGATTTTGGTAATAAAATTCAATGATTTGCAAGCGTTGCTCGTTAGTAAGTCTATTCATGATGAAATGTCAAAGCATACTGAGCATCTTTCTCTCTGGCACCATGTCTGAAATCTCACGTGATCTGTCAAATACTAATGCATGAAAATCCTAACCTCAAAAAAATCACCCATTACAACACTAGGAACGGAGGGAGAAGAGACGAAGAGTCAACTAATGCAACACCACGACGACACGTTTTTACCTAGGCAGGACCAGAAATATATAGGTTAACTAACCTCTTTCAGAAGGAGGCCTACTTATAGCATTGAAAACCAGCAACACTCTACGACATAATCTCAAGACATCAACAGAAACAACCGACATATTTAACAATAGCGGAGTATACAGACTTACTTGCACCTGCAACCATACATATATAGGATAAACGCACGAACACTAAAAACAAGATATACAGAACACATGCGCTCGTACAAACGAAAAAGAGAGGATTCCAACTTTGCACTACACCTTGAAACTCACGAGCATATTCCAAGGAATATAGATGAATGTATGACATTGCTGCATCCTAGCAAAAAAGGACGAAGACTAGACATTCTTGAAAACATGGAAATCTAAAAACGTGAACTTTTAACGGAGATATTATTAACGAACAGGTAAACACAACCTCAGATACAATTTTCACACCATTAAAACTTCTAAAACATTCTAACAAACGAAAAACACCTGCAGACGGACACACTTACCTAGCTAATAATAAAATAGGAAAATACTAAATTATCAACTGACCTCATATAAATATATCAGGTAGCAAGCAATCTACCTGTACAAGACCATTTAAATAAACACCACCATAATGAATAATTACCTAAACTCATTACTATTTATACTAAATCAGGTAATACTAACTCTCCAGTACCAGTTTAAACACGGCTCCAGAATGATGTCTTTATATCGAAAGCGCTCGCCAAACGTACCAAAACAACAGCCAGTGACGACGGTCTTCACCGAAAGGTATGACAACAGTATTTTATTTACGGGCGGAACAAATCCAATCAATTTAAATACGAAAAAAAGTAAATTAAAAAAAAATATTTTTTTCATGTTGTTATACCCCACTTAGGCATTAAAACGTGAAAAAATGTTATAAAATGACGTTGGATAGCAAATTTTAATATTTTGAGTTATTTTAGGATTAGTTTTAATGAAACTAAAATAATAATAAATATACAAAACCACCAATAAAATAAAAAATATAACTATATAACATGTAAAGGCAAAAAAATATGTTCAAGGATTCGGCGGCACCTCAAGATGTGGTTCAATCAGAATAAAACTTTGTAGAATAACTTCTCACATAAAAAGACAAATTTTTATCACTATTTGAACGGGTAATACAAAAATTCTTTTTTTTACCAACGTTCCAGCCTATTATACAATTGAAAGAGTTTATATCTTGGAAATTGATTAATAATATTTCTCGTTTTGGTCGATTAATCGAAAATTTACTATAATATATGAACTAAATTACGCTCAAAACAACATAACAACTGATCGATTAAATGAATATTTTTTTTCAAGTTTATTCGATTAATCGGTAAAGTATTATGTCTTTTTACTATAAAACTAATTCTCTAACACTTAAAAAAACACATATATTGGAATTGCGTACTTTCTAGAGTTTCAGTATTGCAGGTCTGAGGCAGTTTTGGGTCCTTAAGCTATAAAATGGAAAGAATTCCTAAAATTTTCATTCACATGCTAAATGAGCGCAAAATATTCTATCTTATGATGGAGAGAATTTGTATTTACATGCCTTCAGAAATGAATGAGAGACACTCAAAATTCAGTTTCAAGGTAAAAGTTGAATTGAACCGCTAAAAACATCACTAACGCTTTATCGAGGGTTATAAGTATGTACGAACACGAGATTTGTCCCTTTATAACGAATAAAAAGGTTATATAACTAAATTACGAAAAGCTATCAGTTTAAGAGTTATTGATAAATAAATCCAGACATCTTTTTTACTTTTTTTAAGGCCATTTTTAACACAAATGTGAGGGGCCTGGTCGGTTTACATGTTAGAAAGGAAATTTTTATGCACACGTCAATTTTAAGTCCTCAGATAACCGAAAATGCACGGAGAGTGCAAAAAATAATCCCTTATATTTAATGGGTGTTCTATTGTAACTACAATTTACGCAAGCGTATACATAATATTAAGCCTGCTGTTACTTAGAAGAAAATTAAGTATACGTCACAGATTGTGCAGTACATAAATTATAAAATTTTTGCATTTATTTCTGCAAAAAGATACATCATAATGTAGACTTTTTAATAAAAATTATTGTACTCAATAACATTATATCGACACAAAAATGAACAAAAAAAAAAAAAAAAACAAATAGTTAAAGAGTGTAAAAAAACATTAATTGTTGATATAGTTGGAAGAAAAAGTATAATAATTTTTTATAACATCCCTGTAATCTATACATATAGTAAAATAGTAACTTATTTTCTGTCTGTCTGTATGTCTGTTTAATTGCCTGTCTTTCTCTCTTCGCTCACATCACGCAAAAACTACTGGATGGATTTTAACAAAATTTTGTGAAGAGGTAGCTTGGTATCCTGAATTCAATATAGGATTCAGATATTTTTCCATAAAAATATCTTAATTCGAAGAGAAAGTGAAGAAAAAATAGTGATAGTATGGCGATTTTTTCACCGATTTAATGGTAGTGCATACTGAAAGGCATGTTTTATTTTTGAAAGCGGGATATTTTAACACAGTTTCGCAACAGATGGCGATGTTGTAAAATAATGAGAAAATATGAATTGGAACCGGGATATTTTAAACAGGGTTGCGCAACAGATGAATTGTTTACTGCCCAATATCCCATTGAATAAAATTTGTATTTGATTTGTATTTTTACTTTGTGGAATTACATTTATATTAAAATATTGTAATGTTATATAAATTTGAGCATTTTACCCAGGGATTGGTACCTTTAAATGAAGTAAATACGTAAGAGTCTTAAAATTTGGTGTGGAGTTACTTTCAAAGCAAAATCGAACAAAATATTGTCAGGACGACAACAACTTATGTGGGCACAGCTAGTATTAAATAAATTTTATGCTACATACTAGGAAAAGTTGCCTGAAAAATTCCAATCCTAAATTTCAGACTGTTTTTTACACTTATTTCTTATGGCAAACAGATTTTTAAGGCAGGACGCAAACTAACCATAACAACATCAACACGTTTTAAGTACCACCTTAAAAAAACCAAAGAAACAAAATAGCAAACTAAACCTAAATGTACAGAAGTACAGGAGCAAAAGATTTTTTTTCACAGATATTAAACAAAATGCATAAAATCTTTGAAAGCAAAGAAAACTATTTTGAAATTTAAGGAACATTTATTTTATAGACAGACACGTAATGCAATTTTCTTAAAAAGTTACAAAACAACATCTGCTCCTTATTTTTATAACTGCTAAATGGTTCCACCATGACGCTGAAATAAAAATGATAAAAATGTTTTACAGTTTTATCGTATTGTTACAAATATAGCAGAAACAGGAAGGGTAGAGATAGATACAATATACAATTTGGCAAATGGTAATTCAAAATGATTTGCATAGATTATATTGCAAGCTAGCGATACGTCTAGAAAATTTGTATAGAAATAACTCAAAAATTGATTGCTGTTCATGCCAAAATACAGAAAGAGCACATTAGTGTTTAAAAATATCTACAAGAAAATCTAGGTTAACCGAGTTATCTCTTTTAGTTTGGAAATAACTTGATTTAGTAGTTTCTTTTAATTTTTAGCCTACCTGAACTAATATTTTTGGCGTGGTGGTCTTATATATGATAAAATTGTTATTTCAAGAGATCGACTGCATTTCTGTAAAAATTTTAATAAATTTTGCTTCACGATCAAGAGCCCCCACGCAAACCCTAAGGGTCTGTGAGCACATACACAATCTCAACGAGAATCTCACAGTCATGATGCCTTGATTCACTAAAAAGTTATAAGCCTCTGAATTTGGGAAAATATAAAAACTACTGTTTTTCGCTTTCGCAACTTCGTATAAAAACTTTGTTTATATATGTTATGGAAATCAGCCATAATAAGCTCCTCAGACTAAATACATGTCACGGTATAAATCGAAGTGCAGAGAAACTATAAACTTTCAAAGGTCTATAAGGAGGCCACGATATATGGTCTATAGACCACCTAATAAACAATTTCTTAATGGAATTTCGCGAACAAATACATTCATTAAATATCAAAATAATCATAATCGTAAAATTCAATGAAATCTCACAAAAAAATCTAAAAATCTAGAGACTCTTATTACCTAATAATAGTCTTAGGTTCATTATTACAACTTGCCAATAGCTATAGTTAGGATTTCGTTATAACTACTAGGGTAACGACCGTTACTATAATTTTCCTGTAAAGTATGTCATAGTAAAGATTAGTTTTAGCTTATTTATAATAGCGAAAAGCTACTTATCTCTTCTATCAAATCCTCACTTTAGCTATTGGCAAGTTATAATAATGGGGCTTACATATGTAAAAAAACGCGCTTCCTATCTGAGACCTACAAAAGCTCCCTAAGAAAAAAACAATCCGATTGGATTCATGATCCTCTAGACAGCTAGATTGGAAACCCATCACAGACTTAACCATTTGTGATTTCAAAGTTTATTTACAAATTTTGAAAATTCTATTACTAACCCAGTGCATAGCTTAAATGAATTTAACCTTGGCTATTTAACATAGATAAATGTTAAAAATAAATATTTTATTTATTATTATTAACTTTGAAAATTTTAATTAATATTAATCGAACTGTTTATGTATTACATACAATGAAATTTATAATCAAGCTTAAGTTCGTTTTTATTCTCTCTAAGAAAGAATTAATTACTTTACAAATTAGGTGATAATATTAAAGAAAAATTAGGAAAATTTACTTTTTAGACACCAGCACGAGCGGAATGCACATTTGCTAGACAGCCACGTCCGTCATCAGCACTCTTGTATCTAATCTACTTAGGGTAGTGTTTTAATTGTAAGCATCATCTATTTAACCAACCAAACCCAGATAAAGGAATACGACAAAACTTGTATTCAATTATCAATCGTCAGTTGCTGAGAACGAAGTCTACCACTACCTTAAGCTTCCCACTTGTTGAATATTTTTACTTTTAATATTAACACCTTATATGTTGTTGTTCCTTCAGCTAACCTTCGGTTAGCAATGAAAGTTACTTTTTTGTTTATTTGTTTTACTCCCAAATTCGTTTTTAGTTAACACTAATCTAGTATCAAACCAAACTTTGTTGAGTAAACAAGATTGCGTGGTGCTTTGCGATTTTTAATTTTGATAATTTTAATTAATATTAGTCGAACTGTTTATGTATTACATTTTATTATTATTATTATTAATTTGCCTAAATACTGTAAAATGGGGTGTAGAATTGAAGAAAAGTAGGTTATTATACAACTAACAAACTTTTTAGTCAAATTTACAGTCGATTTTAGTAAAAAAATATTTTTGTCAAATTCGTTCTATTGAAGAAATTTCTTCTATATGACTATATTTTTTGTTATTTTATAATGTGTAGATTTGAAAAAAAAAAAAAAAATATTTTAAATTAACTAAAATTATTAGTGAATTTTTTTTAAATTTTTATCTTTAAAAGATAAAAATATGCAACATAATCTTAAAATAAAGCTGCATAACAATAATGCCACATTACGATTATTCCTGTTTTAAGAGGAATAAACGAATAAGGCTTTCAGTTCCTGTTGCGGGCATTTGCTACTATTTTAATGTTTTTCTTACTTTATCCACGAATATAGTATCTCTTCCAAATCGCTAATAGTGTAAAATCTATTTGGAAAATTTATTCAATTAATTTCAATTTACACAACACACCGAAATTGACCGTAAACATGATTTATTTATTGACACAAATATAAAAAAATATGTATATAAATTTAAAAAATTTTCTAGTTTATACATACATACATACATATGTATGTCAACTCAAATAATTTTTCTGAAGTTAAATTTACTGAAATTTCTTCTATTTTACAGCTTTTTTTTTCGTTTTTATATATTGAATATTCTTCAAAAATTAAATGAAAAAACTCAGTAGAATATACGAAAATTTTGTCAAATCAACTGATAAATTAGTCACATTAGCTCTTTTTTAGGGACGTACATTTAACTAATTGTATGGGTTGTTTTTCTAAGAATGTTTTACTACTATTTTGACTTAATTTTTGTTAATTGAACAGAGCTAATATAAGTTTCTGTAAGTTTTTTGAAGTTTTATTAAAATATGTTTTTAACAAAATAAATTCTGTTGGTTTGAATAAAATTAGTTTATATGAATAAATTGTGTATAGATATGAATAAAAATTAAATTGTTTTAAATATTTTTGTAGTTAAGGATTAACTAATTTTTTCGTTAATATTACCTACGAAATTTGGTTCAGTGTAGTTTTCTCGTCTTGCATTATCTGAGTTTAGTTGGTTAAATAGATGATGTTTATAATTAAAACACATTTAAAAAGGAGGGACATTGAAGCCGTGATTAACCCGATGCAAAATTTCATATTTTGTCTAGCAGTGGATGGACTTATTATACAATAACATTTTAGTATTAAGATTTGAATCACTTATTGGCATATCAATCCAAATTGAAGATACAATAAATAATTTTTGACACAAAAAAAGAATTAGTGTTTTACACTACCCAAAGTATATACATGCGAAAAATATTGAAGACGGATTTAGCGGTCCAGTAAATGCATTACTTTCTGTTACTGACTAAAATAAAATTTTTCCCCATTTTCTTTTAAACTGAATCACCTAATTTGTAATAAAAGAATATTCTTTCTACTTAGAGAGAATAAGACAATCTTAAGCCTGATTTCAAAAACGATAAAAAAAGGAGCAAAAAATCCAATTTCCCATAAGGTGCATTTGAACTGGGAAATTAGGCCTTTATGAAAGTCTGTATCACACTTTCATTGCCAAACCAAAGGAAAAGTTTATTTTTTTTAATAACTCATGTAAGATTAAAACGCACGCAAAAATTAAGCTGCTTTTTTCTACCGTAGACTAGATCAAATCAATTGAAATGGACAAGAATGTATCGTAAGGGTCGGTGAGGTTTGATGTTTGCCATCCAGTATCCTCATTTTTACCAATACGTCTACACATATAATAAAACTCTAATAGGACTATTTTGTAGAGGTACCTTAATATCTTAATTCAAATATAGGATACTTTTTTACCACAAAATTATCTCATTTATAAGAGAATATAAAGAAAATGTATTGAAAGTACGCAATTTTACTGATTGAGAGTACCTTCCATTTTTAAAGACAGAATATTTTATACATTTGCTCAATTCACAATTCAAGCCCCCTTGAATGGTTTAAAGTTTATTGAAATAAACTTTTAATAAAACACCTTGAGAACAAGCTTTTAGAATGCACAATTGTATCATTGTTTTGCTTACTGTCAAAAGAAAATAAATATTTTCACAAGCAATGTTGCCCTTGTTGGACTCTTCCTGCCAAATTTGCTAAAAATTATGAGATTTTTGGGATAATTGACTATAACTAATATTGGTAGTATTGAGAAATTGTATGACTTTTGAAATTGGTTTTTATTCAATATAAAGAAATTACAATAAAGTGACGTTTGTAACATATTAAATATGTCGAGCTCGGCCTACGGAGGAGGCATTGACGATATGTATAAAATATTTTTTTAAACAATACACCTTCTTCAAATAACAATTTAAAAATTAATTTGAAGTTAGTAAGTATCGTATAGGGGAATTTGTCACGTTTTAGGCTCTTTTGTTTGTCATAACTCGAGAACCACTAGTCCGAATAAACTCAAACAAATTTAAAAAAATTAAGAATTACAATTCCTTTAATCTGTTCATACAACGTTTCGCTACATAAGCAACAGTTTCGCAGTTATAAGTAAATATATGAAGAAAAAAACTATTTTTTGCCTAAAAATTGAAATTTGTTATTTTTAATTCTTTATTTTTTATTTTTTTTTTTAATTTTTTAATTTTTTATTTTTAGTTAAAAGTGAATAACAACAAAACATATAATATATTTCAATGTGGAAAATAAAAAGTGCCTAATATTAGATAATTTTTGTTACGTTTGTGGTCAAAAGAGCCTAAAACATGACAAGTTTCCCTATACGATACTTACTAACTTCAAATTAATTTTTAAATTATTATTTGAAGTACCATGACCAAACGAATGATGCAGAAGTTCTTCGCTTTGGGGCTACTTTCATAAACTATTATCAGAATTTAGTCCCGAATCAATCACCTCAAAAATCTTGTACTGTGTTATATTCAAAAATAAAATCTATTTTTTAACTAACTTGAGTAATTTTATAAAGAAGAGTTCGCTCAAAAGTAACAATACCAAAACTTATTAAAAATTATCATATAAATGTTTGAAAATATTGTGCCAAAAGCCGAAAATACATGAATAAAAATCTTAGTTTTACCGACATTTTTAAAGTGAAGTCAAAATAATTCAATTTTTTATTGAATTCTTTAATTAAGTGTACTCGGAAACCCATTTTGTGTCAATCTTTAATAAATAAATACGCCTATTGATGTATTTTTTTAGAAAGTTTGACTATATTGTTCCTATTATAAACATTTTGTAACCTTTATCATTTTTGTCCTCAATTAAAATAAAATAAAATAAAGACACCTGTAACTGCATATTAGGAAGATTTTCATAATATATTCAAATCAAAAGCATAGTTCCAGGTATGGTCTCGATAAAATATTCTCAAAACATATGAAACTAAATTATATATTTATAACAAATTTTTCAACAAGCCCCTGTTGAATTGTGACTTAAACCGATATTTACAGAACTCTACAATCATTTAGAATTTTATATAATGCCTTTATATCTGAGTAATTAGCCAGGTGTGGGTACTTCTATATAAAATACATACATACGACATAATAATAAATATTATTAATAATATTTTATATAGTTTATTTGACCTTTTTGTTAATATTAATTTAACTATTTTATTTTAAGCTTTAGGTCTTTAAATAATTTTATTTATATTTTTTCAATATTTCGCTACTCCTTTGTGTAGCATCATCAGGAAAAATTTATAAAATTAACGGTAATAAAAATTACAATTAAAAAATAATACAAAATTTTTTTCAAACTAACATATTTAAAAAAAAACAAATTTTGTCATAAACATATAAAAAAACAAGTATAACAATTATTAAATTATCTCTTATTTACTAAATGTCTGTAAATCTGAGCTATATTATCTGTGTCTGCCTTAAAATGTTAATAATTTGTAACATTTCTAAAATACAACGACGTTTATAGTTATTTTCTGAATTTAGAACTGAAACATTATCAAAATTTGGATAGTGATTTAAACTAGCACAATGAGAAGATAAAGCTGTTTTGTGCGAATTAATATTCCTATATTTTTGGTCTGACTTATGTCCTGCTATTCTAGTTTTAAGTTTATTTTTCATTGTGCCTACATATACTTTATTACAATTATCATTTCCGTTACAAGGTATTTTATATGCTATATTTGACAATTCTAATTTTTGGATTCTATCTTTAGTTTTACTGAATAATTTTTTGATTTACTATTTTATCTTTAAATTCTAGAGAGTTTTTTATGTTATATTTTGAATGTTCTGTTATCTTTTTTAAAATGTTTGTAATATATTTACATAATTCGTAAGAAGGGGTATTGACACATGAGCAAATAGGTCTTAAAGGAAATCCTTCTTTATGAATTTTTGGTAGTCCATACAATCTAGGTGCATTAGATACATTTGTTTTCAATTTATTTTTGTCTAAACTTGAAATAATTTTTAATCTGAAGAGCTCTTCAACAAAACCGTTATTTATATCTTGTAATTTATTAGTGGTATCTTTATTTAATATTTGATAATTTGTGCCATCTTCTAAAATATTATTAATACGTATACTATAATCCTGTTTACTTATTGCTACAGAAGCGTTACCTTTATCTGCTTTTAAGTATATCTTTGATCCTTTTTAAAATTTTGCAGCTTCTTTTACCTTATCTAACACATATTTATCTCTACTAGTTAGTCTCATTTTGCTTAAATGGTTATCAACTACTGTGGTTAACTTTGTCCTTGCTATTTCTTGTTCTTCTTTAGTTTGTAAATTCTGTATAAAATTTTCACCATCTGCTATCAATCTTAATGTGGGAAAACTTTATTTTTTAACGGGTAGTGCGTGCTTTTGACCTAGTGATAAAACCCACTGTACATCTGCCGGAATTTATTTGTTAGTCTTGTTAACAAACCATTTTTTGTGTAATTAAAACCTTGTTCTTTCTTTTTTATATTATTAAGACAATTAAACTTCTTTTTATGAATCTGTCTTACCTTCTCTTTTAATGAAGCTGCTGTTCTATCTTCAAATTGTAAAAATTATTCCATCTCTTCTAATGTTAAAATTCCCCCTAATTTTCTTTTTATATTCACTATCTCAATTTGAAAATGTTTCAGTAAATTATGTTTTTCTTTTATTTAATGTTATTTTAAAAACTTTTTTTTTATATGTTTATGACAAAATTTGTTTTTTGAAATATGTTAGTTTGAAAAAAATTTTTATTATTTTTTAATTGTAATTTTTATAATTTTTTCCTGGTGATGCTATACAAAGGAGTAGAGAAATATTGACAAAATATAAATAAAATTATTTAAAGACCTAAAGCTTAAAATAAAATAGTTAAATTATAATTTTTCAATAAATAGCAAAACTTAGGTAAAACGAAAGGCTTTGAATTCAATGTTTTGCTTAACCATAACATGTATAAATGCAATCAATGTATTTCAAATTGCACAATAAAATTAACGAAGTACAAAGTTTATTCTACTTGAATAAAAAAAAAAAAATCATTCTTAAAAAAAAGTTTTCACGTTCTTTTATTTCATTTTTAAACTTCAGTGCACTATAGAAATAATGATTATGAATATTTTTTCGTAAATAAAAGAAAACTTTTACGTCGCACAAAAGCCAAAAGAGTTTCGCGAAAAAAAAATGTTCATGCAAATAGTGAATTAAAATAATCATTGTGGCATTTGCATAAACCTTTTCAACAGTTTTATTTCTTTATTTTGTTGATTTAAGATAAATATTGAATTTCACTTTGCTGCATGTTTTCAACACGTAAATTATTTTCATTTAACAAAAAAAAATTGTACCGATGATTTAACTCCTATTATTGATATGGCTGACATTAAGCTGACAAGTCAAAGAAAAATTTCAAAAATTCTTATTTGGGTTATTTTGAATTAATACACAGATTAGACTTTTTCTTTTTAAAGTTTCTTCAATATATAAGAAATACTAGTAGGAGATTAATGAAGAATACGGAGTTGTTTGTAGACTCTGAAATTAATATATTTTTTTCGTCAGTTTTGATAAGGAATATCAATAGGATTCAAAGTCACAAACGTAAATGTAAAAATACGTGAAAAATCACTTAAAATGCAGAATCAAAGTCTAGGCCGATTGATCAAAAATTTAATGTTTTCTACATGAAAGTACTGTTGTCATACCTTTCGGTGAACACCGTAGTGACTGGCTGTTGTTTTGGTACATTTGATGAGCGCTTTCGAGGTAAAGATATAATTTTCAAGCCGCATTGAAAATAGCACTAGTAAAAAAGTACTACACTCAGAATATTGTTACAGTATTTGATTGTAGTTTTTTCAAAAAGTATTCCGTACAGTTACTTCTAAATAAATAAACACTCTAAACGCAAAGCATTTTATTTTTCTACTGATTCTAACAATCATTTCTAAAAAAACTGAATACAAATACTGATTTTCCGTTACAGTTAATATTTTCATTTTTTCAAAGTCGAAAATTCGGTTATATCCAAAATAATAAAACAAAGTATGTACATATATTTGTCAGTTTTAGAAAAAAATTCAAAATAACAATATTTGTTTAGAGAAACCTACATACCCACCAAACCAAATGTTTCGATTTTTTCTGAAGTCAGACTTGTCGTAAGGAATTTCGATAATTGTTTAAAATAAGACTTGTCGTAACGTATTCGTTAAGACATTTCGGTAGTTTGTCTGAAAACTGAAAAAATAACGAATTCGTAAAGACATTTGGGTTGTTTGTCTGAATAAATAAAAAAAAAACATAAAACTTTGAGTTACATATATGTAAGAAAATAAAAACTGAATTTGTATTAAAGAAAAAGAATAATAGTAAATGCGAACAAATTTAATAAATATATATGTAATTATAAGCAAGATGGACAATTGAAATTGAATTGATTACGGTAATGTATTGCCTTGAATTCCAAATCATTAACTAATCCTAATATTCACTTTTCTTTCAGAGAATGAAGTTCTAGCTTATACTGAGGTACTAACAGAAAACATGTCGTTGTAATTTCGTACCTACATTTCGTTACGATTTCGTAACTTTATATCGTAACGATTTCGTAACTACATATCGTTGCGAAGTCGTGTCAACCCTTTCATATAAAAATCTTTACAATTTCGGTAAATTTCGGTTCCGAAATCGGAAGATTTTTTCGAACAGTCGTTACGAATTCTTTACGTTTTATGTTTGTATGATTGAATAAATTCCCTGAAGGAAACCTGGTGACTCTTTAGCGACATTATCAAGAAATCGACTATATTTTTATATTTGATTTATTTTATATTTATTTTAGATATTCAAAAAATCAATATGAATTGTGTTTCAAATCATCAAAACGGCATAACACCTTACTGGACATTCTGGCGGAGTATAATGTTTAGCTAGACAGAATTGTTAAGTAAAATATGGTTGCTACAAACCTTATTTTTCCCAAGTAGGAGTGAGTAAAAATTAAAAGAACTGGACGCTATTTTCGCCATTAGAAAAAAAGAGATTGCGTGATTATCCAAATGTGTTTAAAGTTTTAATAGGTAAACAGTTTGTTGTTTGTTTTAAGTTTTGTAATATTTTGAAAATTATTTTTTTCATAATATTTAGATTATTTCAACTTTTAGTGAATTTTTGGATAAAACGCTTCGAGCAGCATTTCATCGGCAAAAAAGAAAACTAGGTCGAGACAAATAGGAAAAATAGGTCGAGACAAAGCAAAATCAAACGAAAAACAAATGGATGAAGGCACTTTGAACAATGATTAATTTTTAACATTTTTTAACTGAAATTATTTATAATCATACTCTTATTGAATTGTTCGTAATAATTAATTTTAACTTTTTTAACTTAAATTTAACAACCTTATTGAATGAAATGAAATTTTTAATGACATGCACATGTTAAATGTCTATAGTAAATAGCATTGTCTGGGGTATTATGACACTAGTACTGGTGACTGTATCAATAGTAAGTCAGTACAGACAGATTCACTATTGACATTTCCTGCAGGGCTAGATAAAAAACGTGTAAGAGCAAATGTTAAACGTTTGAAGCGCTCCCGACACATATTATCTGGTAAGTAATTTACGTACCACAGGATAATACCTATGTCAAGAAATAAGATTACGCCAAGCTCTCAATCCAATAGTAATTTTAATAGCTGAATTGCCAATTTTTGAGTATTACGTACATTTATTTGCACGAAATTATATGAAGCAATTTGTTGAGACTTGCTAACTTGCTAATGGAAAAGCATGGCATAAGTCTGTTTCTATCATTATTGACATGATTTGCAACTAAATCATGGTAAAGATATTTCTTTATGCTTCCCGTTATAGCTGTTATATTTCGAAACTGGATTGTGTTTTAAATTTATATGTACTTTCTTAATTATTCCATTTAGATATACATAAAAAAACTCTTAAAAATCCTAACAATTCGGTTCGGTATTTCAAGAGAAAGGTAGGAAGTTTAGAATTCGTTAGTTTTTTAATTATTTATTCTACATATTTTTTTTAAATTTCAGTTTTCAGTCCTTTGGTTGATGATCAATGATGAACACTGGTTAAAATATATTTAATTTATAAAATATTCATACATAATTACATAATATTACATCTTTGTTATATATAAGTTAAGAGATTGTAGCTTTAAGATTAAAAAACTTTTAATTTATTTTTATCTAAAAATAAAGAAATTTTAAGTGTAATATTATTACAGTTAAAAAAAAACAAAATCTACGGAACGAAATATCATTCATTTTTACGGAATATGTAGTTAAATTTTATGTTAGTTAAAATCAAAGAAAAAATATTTGTTCTTACAGATTTTAGCAGTTCATTTTTTAACATTTAAAAATAACACAACCTTTTTCATTTGATTTAAATGAAAAATTAGTAGACCGGTTTTTCACTGAATTTTCACTTTTTTTAAATTGCATTTTCAGTTAATTTAACTTACATAATTGGGGTATTCAAATGGTCGTTTTAAAGTCATATGTCATAAAATAATAAAACGAAAAAATATGACTCCTGTGAACAACCATTATAATTTAGTGTGTTATTTTTAATTTATTTATTTATTTTTAATAATAATTTCTACTTTTCGATTTTTCGGCTTTAACTTAATAGCTTTAACCACTTAACTCCGAATTCTTTTGCCAATTTATGACAAAACAATAAACATATGTAGAAAAGTCTTAATTTTTTATACATAAACCAACAACAATTTTATAAAACTGTTTTAAAATATTATGACGTTATGAAAATATGACTCAATAAGACACCGTTTGCTACGGCACATAAATAATTAAATAAATAATTAAATAAATAAAATTTGACATAAGCATAGCAGAGGAGTATCTGAGCTTAAATTTTGACGTTGCTAATGCAATTCAGCAACATCAGACCATTCCATTCGGGGCTGCGGGAGAAAAACACTCCCACCTATATTTTTAACGATGTTAAAATTTTTTCGGTTGTAATTATTTTCTTTTCTTTCTTTTTTTTTTTTTTGTTAAATAAAGTTAGACTGCAACCTATAGATCGCAGAACTCGGTGGATCAATAACCCCATGTGAGCAGCGATTTTTGTTTGTTTTTAGGTTGGTAGGGATTCTCTGCTTGATTGTATTAAAGGCCTTTATAGAAAGCAATACACATAGAGGTAGCAGACACCCATATGGTGCCCACTGGGAACCATAAGGAATCATGGGGGTTAATATGACACCCCAATGTGCTAAAGTCTGATCATTTTAAGGCAATCTAGATTGCAGGAAGGTCCAAATTTTTACAAAAAATTTTCTGTAAAATTTTTACAAAAAACTTTCGATGCAATGAATGATTTTCGATAATATTTTTAGAAAAAATATCTAATAAAATTTTACAAAAAATTTTTGACAATTTTTTTTTTTAAATTTGGATAAAATTTTAACAAAAAAATTTCGATAAAATTAAAAAAAAAAATTTCTATAAAACTTTTCAAAAAATGTTCTATAAAATTTAAAAAAAAAAACTTTTGATAAATTTTTTACAAAAATTATTCGATAATTTTTTTTAGAAAAAAATTTCGTTAAATTTTTAGCAAAGAATTTTCGATAAAATTTTTACAAAAAAATTTCGATAAAATTATAAAAATTTTCGATAAAATTGAAAAACCGAATTGTCTATATTTTGATATTACATTTGTAATAATGAAGTGGAAAATCATAAATGTAAAAGCCGACATGCACGATATCATTTTATTTTTTAAGTGTCTTCTAGGTTATTCTCTTATTGAGAGAAAATTTAAAGCGATAAAATTCGGATAAATTTTAAATATATTACGCCGCACAGTGGCTGAAAATCGTTTTTCGTTGGCCAAAATTCTGTAACTTTTGAACCGATCAAAATATTGAAATAATTTTTTTTTTAATGGATAGATATTTAGCTCAGCTTGATTCAGTTTTAATTACATTAAAATTGATTGAGGACTTTTTAAGGAATTCGAGGTCAAAGTTGAACATTTTAATTTTTTTAACTTTCAGAGTGAAAATAAAATAAAATATCCCTCTAAGATCCAAAAAAGTATATATCTTCTTGATCAATGATGAAATCTAAGACGATATAGCTATGTCCGTCTGTCCATCCGGCCTTTCGTCCATTGGCCTGTCTGTATGAACAAGATTCAGTCTAAACGAAAAGAGCTAGACCCTTGAAATTTGGTACATATATATCTTAAAGGATAGGGCAGTTTAAGTTCGTAAATGCGCCAAATCGGACCAGGGGGAAAAAATTCCCCTAAGAAGAACTAAACCAACCCCTGAAAAACTACACATTTTTACAAGTTTTTTTTGTAAATTTGTTAATCAAATGAAACATTTTTATGTCAAAGAAGATTCAAGGTCTTTACCCTGGAGCCAGAAAATCATAAAAATTTATTTTTTGACCCCGCCCCCTTTTTGTGGGCGTTTATATAGCATATTATATGAAAAATAGTGTCAATAATTAACAAATTGTATTACCTAAGCCTAGATTGCATAAAAAATTAATTTTTAAGCTTTCATGACGAATGGACAATGTACTCGGATCTTCTGCGCTACCTTCACCTCACACACCCCCCTTCCCCCCAAAAAATTTTTTTTTTTTGGTTAAGCAACAAGAAAATATAATTTTTATTCATTTGACTTAAATATTAATTGCAAATATTCCATATTTTGTTCTGTGCTATTTCTGTTCTTTAGTAGTTTTTTGGCTTCTTCATCTAAATCCCGTTGGTTCACTTTCCATTGATTTCGAATACTGGATATGAACGGATCTGACGTTGCCAATAATATATTAAATAGATCTTCATTTGTTGAATTCCGTGAAATTTTCCTAGTATTGTGCTCTCTATAAAATATGTAATCCTTGTTCCTTTTTTCCTGAGCCTCCTCTGATAGATCTCCAAGTGGCACCAAATGATATCTAATGACATCTTCACCATGATAAAGGATTTTGTGAACTGTTGCAGACATATTTCTCCATGGGTAGTTAGTTGTATATATTTTTGCAGTTTCCTTAGCATAATCTCCAAATTTTCTACAGTCAATTTCTTCATTGCACGCAAGTACTTCTAGTATTATTTTAAATCTGAAAATAAGGTTGAAATCCACTCCTGTTATTTCAGATGCTGTTTCTGGATCTGAAAAGAATCTTCTTGCGGTATTGCCAACATTTGTTTTGCCTGACCCTTGTTTTGGCTGATCTATAATCAGTCCACGTTTGCGATATTCATCTTGAACATGTTTCTTTTTTGAACTTCTTAACTCTTTGTTGGTCACGTTGTTTCTTATTGATCCTGAAGACCCGAAATCCAAATCATAACTGATTTTTAGTATGTGTTCCATAAGTCATATTCTTGCGTGTAGTGGTGATAATCCAAATTCATATGCATCGGTATTATCTAATGATTTTGCTGGGACTTGGTTTAATTGGGTTGATGTTGCTTGGCATATAATGCAGCTGGATACAGCCTTCGTGTTAGTCAAAGCCTGACCCACTTTTCCATCTATCATTGTCAGGACTAACTGGTAGCTTACTTCAATTTGCTGCCCATCTAACTGTAATTGTAATGGCTGTAGTGCTGTAATTTGGGCCTTGATATCACTAATTTCTTTATTAATAACATCATTTGTTTCTTTTTTGAATTGAAATTTGATTGGCCTGCAGTATTTCGTAGACGATGGTGTCTCATTTTTCCAATTATCCATTGTTTGCGTTGTACTAGTCGAAGGCTCTGAATCTTCCAAAATCTTTTTCAATCGCAATGGTACAAATGATACCATATCTGAGTCAGAAATATTTTCACATACAGCTTGTTTATATTGTTTTTGTCCCGAAGAACCATCACATCCCCATTTACAAAAAAGAATTAACTTTGTGTTTCCGTATTTCTTCAACTCATTTCCTGTTACTGATTGCAGCAAGCGTGCGGCTGTGTGATCAAGTAGAGATTGTAGTTGTACCTCTGCCGAAATTGGTGTGATTGTAATAGTGTCCTTTGATGGCAAACAGTCCATTTTAGCAGCGGATACATGTTCTTCACACACTGATCTTTAATTTCATAGCAGGTAGCGCTATGAGTGCAAAACTGCACTCATGCGTCAATATGGGGTTGTTTTTTAACTTTAGTGGTTTAATGTCGCAATTATTGTTATAAAATTGTTTATGACTTTGGTTGACCCTAACATTTGATAACAGGTAAATTTAGAAAGAGATCATATGCTTCCTGTAGAGCCCATTGTGATAATTTTATTACTTATTTTTTGCTGATCAAAACAAAGCCATTAAACCCTTTCGAAGGTATTATATTTATTTTTTTAGTTATACGTAGCCTAAACTAAAAAAAAATAAACTTTTAGGCAAAAAAGTGAAAAGTTAATACACCAATGTATATAAATTTTTTCCGAGTAATTTCATTAAAATGAAAAAAGTGTTCTACAGGCGGCTCGAGGCGGGTGCAAAAGTATATATAGCCTTAAAGAGGACACTTTCACCTTTCTCGTAGATGTATACGTTTCTTGTTCCCTTTTGTTCCTTAGAAGTTCTATTCAACTAAAGTTTAAATTTGAGTTAAATATAGTAGTTTCATAAATATTTCATAACGCCCCTAATATTAAACGCTAGAGGTGTGTCTACTTACAACAACTAAAGACAATAATCCTACTAACATTATAAAAAAACCGCAGACCATTATCGATGATAGCTTGCGAGTAGTAACCATTTAATTTTGATAAAAAACCAAAGAAAAACACCTATTTCTGAAATTAAAATAAAAAGTTGAGTTTGACAGCATGCCACACCCATAATTATCAATATTTTAACATAATTTTTTGGCTATATTTGGATATATTAACTACAAAATTACGTAAAAATTTTAAAAATCGGTGACATAAAAAATTTACTTTTGGCCAACGAAAAACGATTTTCAGCCACTGTGCGCCGGTGCTTACTCGCTCTCAGATAATTTAATTAGGGCGCTCTTTTTATCTAAGTTTAATAATGGTATCTGTTTTTACCAACGAGTTTCTCATTGGGCTAAATGGCCACACGATTTCAGTCGTAGTTGCTAAGGTGCAGATGAAGAGCAGAGTGTAGAACACCTTCTATGTTACTGTCTTGGACTAAATTGATAGAGAATGTATATTATGTACATTTTTTGTTGAGGATTTATTTGACATGGCTGATGATGAACTTCGACCTTATTGGAGCTATATACTAAAATACGGTTGGTTGTCCTACAGGATCCTACAGTATTACAATGGCACTACAGATCTAAGTGTGTCGGATAGATAGTTTTCCAGACCAAACTTCAAGAACCTCTTACATGTAAGCACTTATCCCACAAGAGGAAGTATTACCAATATTTTTAAATAGTTACCCTGCTTACATATAATATGAATTCATATGATTAAAAAATGTACATTAATTTTTAAGATGAATAGTTTTGAAATTGACAAAACATCTTTGTACAACCCTTTATATTTAACAATAAAATATTTTCTTCAAGTTTAAGGTAATTTATAATAAATATAAAAACAAGTGGTCGCGTTTTTTATTCTATTTATTTTTAATAATTTTTCCAGATAAAAGCTAATTTTAATTATAAATAATCTTAAGTTTAAAGAAAATATTTTATTGGCAAATTACTTGCTGAAAATTTTAAATATATGCAAAAGCCTTCTTTTCATTGAAATTATTATATTTAAATATAATGTTAGCTAAACTAAATTTAAACGCAACATTTGTAACAGGGTGGCATATGATAAGATCAAGTTCATGAAAAATTTAATTTAAATTCTAATTTTTATTTCCTGTTTAAGTATGCAAATGTATAAAATATAATATGTCTGTAGTAGTAAGCTATGTATATAAAGCATCATATACAAAGTACATATAAGCCAAAATTTGAAAACAAGTGAGTTTCAGCTTTGCCAAAATATATTTATTTAGTCTACATATTTATACCAGTAAATTATATGACTCAGTATATTTAAAATATTTACTAGCACAGCATTTAAGCTGTTACTGAAAATTTAAGTAAATATAAATTTAGGAACTAGTTAAAATGCAGCTACCAAAAAAACCATTGGCTGTTTTCTAGAGAAAGTATTTATGCAGGAAATATTTATGCAAAATATGTACAGTAGGGAGCAGATGTAAGTAGGTGTTTGTATTTGTTCTGTTGATAGGTGCATAAAAATAGTAATAACGAAACGATTTTAAAATTTTTTTTGTGTTCTTTCCTATTTAGCTCTTAACAAAATGGCTCTTAAAGCAAATTAAAAAAACAATAAGCAACGAGAGAAAATTAGATATATTCAGTTTTGCTAATACTTGCTCTCAACTTAATTAGTAGAAATATTTCAAACTAACCGTGGGTTGCTTTAATCTTGAGTTTTGTTTCTATACACCTTAGTTTTAAATTGTATTTGAATAACTTCTTATATGTAATGAACAATATATTAATGATTACTACTGCTTTATGGGCAGTAACGTCTAATTGGTAATTTATACTCTGATAGAGACAGAGGAACAAACGGGAGCCATTGATAAGGCTAGCTAACAGCCGGGTGGGGGGATTCTTGTTCCTACTATCTCTCTTGCCAAACAAACATCATTCCATCACACAAATATTATTATAGACTCCCTAAAAACAAACTATAATAAATGGACTGGGTGTTGATCTTTATAAAAAAAGAAAAAGATGTAAAAAAAAGCCCCATTTAAGATCAACTAAACGGCTAATTTAAACAAACGTCAACCATGAAAACTGATTATTTTTATTTTTTTATCTCTCCTAGCTAATATTGGAGAGAAAACGCCTCTGAACCCTCCCTACCATTGATCTAGATGGCGTAAATGTCTATACTAGATCCCACGTTTACACTACCTCATTTTATTCACATTAGTAAGAAAATTCAAGAAATTTTATCTATCCATATTACAAAAGAAATTCTAATTTATTCAACTTAAATGCATTTTAAACATATGAATATATTAAAATAATTAAAATTATGAGAGACTGTAAATTTTAGCGATAAGACAAAAGTATTGAGTAAATTTAAAAACAATTATCGAGATTAATTTAGATAATAAAAATACCAGATAATAACGAAGTGTAATATTACTAACTATAATTTTGTAGCGTGCAAAGAAGCAAAAACATGAATAATAATAAAAAAAAACTTTTAACTTCAAATATCTAAAAATGTAATGTTGCTAAACATGTTGCAACAGATCAAGTTGTTGCTTCTTAAACTTTGTGTTTTAAGAGTAATTCATAGTAATAATAATGTGTAAGGGATAATAATAAAGTAAAAATGACAAAATTATGAATGATTTTTTTTTTTGTTTTAACAAAACTCACCACGAGACATGTTGATAACTGCAGCTGTTGAGGAGGCCTCTTCAATTGCTGGATACATTCTTGGCTTAAATTAGGTTGATTACTCTTTCATATGTTTTTTTTATAATGATATATAGATTGTGGTGGATTATATGGGTGTTTCCATTTTCATAAAACTAATTAAATAAAATTAATATGCACAGATTTTAATGATCTTTTAAATGAAAATAAAACTAAAACTAAACTTCATCGTGCAATATTATAAACTTTTGTGCAATATAGAGTTAAGACTTTACATATGTATAGTTATGATAACTTAAAAATTAGTTTTTAAAGAAAAAAAATTTCCTTTTTTGGAGAATTTTGCTATTGATTTTAACACATTAATTTTTTTGCACATTGAAATTTAATTTTAGTATAGCAAAATACACATATAGTTACACAATATAGTTATTTTCGTTTTTTTTCTTTTTTTTATTCTATACACTTAATGAAACAAAGATATAGAGAAGGTATAGATGATTTTTCGCTGTGGCCAAATTCGAAGGGGCAGAAATACGTCCTGGACCAGTTGGAAACTATCTTGATTCTTAACTTCTTTTTTCTTTATTTTAGTTGTTAAAGATGATTGAGTTTTAATTCACTTGGTACAATTAAAAAGTCTTAATTGCTCTTTATTAAAATTTCAACGTGGTTTTACCACTAAACACATGGATGATTGAAGAATTACAGCGGCGTTAAATTCTCAATTTCTATTGCTTGCTTTTCGTTGCTTTTTAGATTTCTTTGTGGGAGAGGTTTATTTAATCTTGTTTTTGCTTTATTGTTAATAAAGCACAATTACAATTACAATTACAATTTTGGGATAAACGTGTAATAGACTTCAGTAAAAATTACCCACAAATTTAGTCTGGAGGGTAAAAAGAAATGGATTCCGTTTAAACAAACCACGCCATCCAATTAAGTCTTGGATTGCGAAAACTCTTCCAGAACCAGGAGTAAAATAGTATTCTGTTTTAGGAACTCTCGTTCCTTGATTTTATTTTCTAAAAGAATTTTATACACGTTTTAAAAGTTGTTTCACAATTTGTTTTTTCGCTGATGTTGATGTGTCTACTTCAAAGGTTAGATAGAAAAGAAGTTCAGATTCACGTGCTTTAACAAAGACAACCTCGTTTTTCAATTTCCTATGAAACAATTTGACGATTTAACGAAAGTTATTCAAGCGCTATCTGCAGTTCAAGTTTTCATTGATTGTCAACTGCAACTTGTATTTTTTTTTCAGTGTCGTTTTCTACCAACTAAAAGAAAACGCTTAAACTTTGGATTGATATCGTTCATTTACATCAATCATCATTCACCTTTTTGAACAGAATATATTTATCAAATCAACTATTAAATTTTATCAAACAAAATATTTTAGCGAAACTAATTCGTTAACTAATTCTTTAAATCAAGATATACACAAATATTTTGAATTTTACTACAAGGAAAAGAAAATAAATTTAAGCACACCAGATCTTTCGCTACATATACCAACAATTTTTGGTTTTAGTTTAAAACAAAAAGTTAAAAATAGCGAAAAATTCGACTGTAAATATGACAATGGAAAGCTTTTCATCACGTATAATAGCTAATTGAAGCCAATCAGTGTTTATAAGAATGATAAAACGGCGAAATATAGTTTGGCACATTTTCGGACAGAAAACTTTTAACTGAAAACTTTTAACGCACGCCTTGTAATGAGAAAGATGAGAACTGACAAGTCTTTAACCCGAAAGGAATCTCCCATAGCAATAAATAAAATTGTTGGACGATGGACAGCAAGAAAAGCTCTACACAGCAGCTGTAAAGAAAACTGCACTGATACAAACAAATGTTTCGGCACGTTTACGATTCACCATGCATCAGAAAGATTGGGATGTTTATTATTACTGGAAAAGCGGAATATGGTCAGATGAGTCCAAATCAAACCGATGTCAGTCGGATAGTAAACAGTATTACTGGCGCCGTCAGTAGGGGACAAATCAACGACACCATATTAAATAAATAGTCAAGCATGTCGGAGACAACATCCTATATTGGCGTTATTTAAATGGTGGCATTAGATTCCATTGCAAAACAAAATGATGGCATCATATCTATTTTTTTTTAGATATGAGCACATTTCCTAAGGAAGAACTTGTGTTGCAACAGATTTGATGCCCGAAACTCACGTTTAAAATAGTTGAGGAATGTCCGACATGGAAAAATTTTCAATTGATGCTATGGCATCCGCAAACTCCCTACATCGATCCAGTTGAGAATTACTCAATTGTAAAAAGACGATCGGGATAATATTGAAGAGCTTCACCATACATAATCGGGGTTTAATAATATAAATAATGTACTAAAAACACAAAAAATATATTAAATGTTACCATAAAGTGCAAAATTAGATACATGAGAGTTATTTTAATATTATTTTGATTTTTCTTTGAATATGTAGTTTTTTGATTTGTTTTAGAAACTTTATTGTTAACAACTGATTAGTAAATAAAATAAAAAATAAATGATTAAATCCCTTCGTTATTACTATTTGTATGCGCCTACAAATGCAGAAAATACAAACATGTACTCATTTCTGCTCCCTACTGTATGTGCAAGCAACACCAAAAGAAAGATAAACACATGGTTCAAATATATTTTTACACTACACCATTATATATGGTATGCAGAATAAGTTATTAATAGTGTTTGCAACTGGGTTCTATACCCTTCTAAATTGATACCAATCTTTCCATATCCATTCGTTCACCTATGTTTCACTTTAAACATTATTTTGAAGGTTTGTTGCAATTTATTTGTTTTCTATCATTCGAATTTCAATAAAATTCGAATATAAATATTTTATATTGGTTACTGGAGTAGTAGTAGCCTAATAGTGATGCTCTAAAAATCATCATTCAAATTTATTGCTGTTATCTAAGAGCTTCATATTATGGTTGGGTTAAGTATGGTTATAGTCTAACCATACTATTAACATTATAATGAAATTGTTATGTTAGAGCCATATAATTGTCTAACTTAAAAATAACATCTAAAATATAAAATTTCTTTATGAAAAAAATTAAATAAATCCCTTATTTTTAATGGATGTTTTTAAGCTGCATGAGAACTACCTATATAGATAGCAATAGTTTGACAGCTGATAATGTCAAACTGTGTCGACATTTCTGTTTAGTAAAGTTCGTCAAATTTTAGATTCTTTTAACGCCAGAACAACACTTTCAAATTGTGAAAATTTACTTAAATCAAAATAAACAACTCTGTGCGCGAAGTTCATAGAACACTTGTAGTTCAGCGATAAAGTTAATTTCTGGTTAAATAGTTACCTCAAAAATCAAAATTAACGTATTTGGAGCAAAGACAATCCTTAAGCCGTTAATGAATCACCATTACATCCATTAAAATTTACTGTTTGGTGTGGTTTACACGCTGGCGGCATTATCGGTCCTTATTTCTTTCGAATTATGCAAGGAGCTGCCATTACAGCGAATGCCGAGCGCCATCAAATAATGTTGACTAAAGCTTTCTCAAATATTAATAAGCTAAACATAAACGACATGTAGTTCCAACAAGACGGCACAACTTGCCATACAGCGCGCTTAACAATCGATTTATTGCAAAATCATCAATTTGATGACAACGTTATTAACAGAAGTGGTAATTTTCACTGGCCCCTACTTTCGTACTATATAGCGACTATGGATTACTTTTTATGCGAATATGTTAAGTTATTGGTTTATGCAGACAAACCAGCAACTCTTGAAGTATCGGAAGAAAATATTCAAGCTACCATCCGTTGAAATTGTGTAACAGATTATAATAAAAAAATTACATTCCAACAATATTTCTGTCTTGTATTATCATTTTAAGTTCTTATATAACTAAAAAAACACCCATTGTATACTCGTATAAACATACCTTAGAATCAAACACACATTGATTTTAATAATTAAAAAAAAAATAAACACAAAACTTCAAAGAAACCAAACATTATTTGTTTCTTTTTAGTCATACTGTAGTTATATACGAGTAAACTTACTATCATAATTTGTTTACTAATAATAATATTATGGTTATAAATACAATATTATTTTGGAATACTAATGAAATAAATATATAAATATAAATATAAAAATATAATGTCCAAACCAACTACGTTGAAATCTCTGAGTGTAAAAAACATTCAATGATCAACTAGTAATAAAAAATAATATTTGCCTTTACCATAGCAATGATCAAAATACTATAACCATATTTTTTCTCTGCGTGTGTATGGAACATACGTGAAAATTTGCTGTTAAAACAATAAACTTTTGCTAAAAAGTTACCTTTAGGGATATACATTTTGTAAGTTCTTTAAAAGAATTCTTTTATCCAATTTAACTTTTGCGTTTTATTTAATTCTCATTATAACGTCTTGGTATAAAATCATTTTTCACATCCAGCAACTGCTTCCGTTAAGCCTATTGCTCTGTTCGAATTTGTGAAAAATGTTGAGCAAAATTTATTATTTCACAAGGAAAATATGACATTTAAAATGTCTAAAACTTTTATAAATATGGTTTTTTACCTACTTAAAGACCAGCCTACAGCTCGCCTGACTTTTAGGTTTGAAATGTGAGTCTTTATTTCCACAAAAGTAAAATTCATCATGTTGTCGAGTGTAGAAATAAAAATCATGCATTCATGTTTGTAAAATTATATTATGTACCCGCTGTGCCAATATTTAGTTTGATTTTGCTTTGAAAGTAACCCACATCAAATTTTAAGACTCCTACTTTTATAGTGCTTGAGTTATGTGTTATGTATTATTTTATATAGAGGTACCCATCCCCGGAGATAATTCTAAAATTTATATTAGGTTCTAAAATTATTGTAGAGTTCTGTAAATATTGAATAGTGTTATAAATATTCCGCTTTCAAAAGTAAAAGGCGTTGTCAAGTTTGCAGTACCTTTTAATCGGTAAAATTGCGTACTTTCACTGCTTTTTCTCTATTTGCTCTTGGAAATGAGATATTTTTTTCGAAAAGGAAAAGTATCCTATATTTGAACCAATATATTGAGGTAACTCCTTACAAAATTTCATTTAAATTCATCTAGTAGTTTTTAGGTGATGCGAACACAGACAGACAGACAGACAGAGAGAAATTCTAAAAATTGCTGTTTTGTATTCCATTTCGATTACTCACCAGCAACAAAATTATCAAAAAATATTTCATGTACAGAAATTGTCCTTTTCAAATTTTATTTTTTATTATTTATACAAATAACATTGTATCAAGATATTCATAAAAAGTGAAAAAAAAAACATAAAATGTCAAAAATTGAGTTACCAATTCATTTCAATGAAAATCTACACTTTTTTGTTATAAAACCCCTGTAATAGTAAAAAATTCCGTATACCTTTCTTTTTACCTGCGTACTGCGAAACTTTCAAATCTGAATTTCAGGTTGTTTTTTACACATACTTCTTATGGCAAACTAAAATTCAGTCGAGCTGATTACTGGCATTAAAGTTCATTGAACTTAACTCTATTATTGGCAATGACTATAAACTTAACTTTAAACATTTTATATCAGTACTTTTACACTGATGTAAGCCAAGCACTTTACATGTGTTTATGAGTATGTGGTTTTTAATATAAATTGGACATGCTATAAAAACCACATAAAAAAAAAAATTGACAGCGAATTTAACAACAATAAATTTTTAATATAATAAAGTATGAAACAAAATTGTGAATTGTATACCAGTGTAAACTAATGTATATTTTTTTGATCTGTACTTGCGGTAATAATTAATATTGATACTTCTCGACAGATACACTCAACGTTCGTTGCTAATGTTGTTGAAACAGTGGAAAATAAACACGAATGAACTGATCTAAATTATTTACTCATATAACATTTACACTATATATAAATAACTAAATAAGATTTAAAATTCTTCGGCATACAGTTTAATAAGCGAAATTGACTTAAATGAAGCTAAAAATAAGCTGTCCGTATAGCAGAAAGTCTACCCTTAGCTTAGATTCAACACTTCATAATTCAATTCTACCAATAATATGATGATATGGTATTCATGGGGATCTGCACAGCCTTAAAAAAGGATTTTATGAATGACTACTCGCTCACCGGCAGTACTCGAATAGAGATCTGAGCGTGCCGTTAGTTAAATAAGAATTCAT
Source organism: Phasia obesa (assembly GCA_949628195.1). Lineage (NCBI taxonomy): Eukaryota > Metazoa > Arthropoda > Insecta > Diptera > Tachinidae > Phasia > Phasia obesa. Next base: position 75,407,124 of record OX451218.1, read on the forward strand.
GAAACATGAAGCAATCATTTTAAATATTTTTAAATGACTCTGGCAACATTCGGCTATTCTCAAGAGGAACTGCTTGCTAAGATCCAATATCGGAGAGATGATTCATCTATGTAAAGTACATTTTTAGACTAGCACTACTTAGACTTATTTAGGTATATTTTTGGCCTTAAGATATGAATACTTATTGTCGGTTTAGTTACTAAATTACCGGTTAGATACAATATATAACATAAAAGAAATATTATAATTTGCCTAATGCGAGCAAAGGTCCTACAAAGGGTAAACTCATTGGAACTGAAAAGGTGGAGGGGGGCTTCTACATGCATGCAGGTTCGAATGGTGCTCAAAAAGCTGGTGACAAGTCATAAAAATTTCCAAGATGATACTTGCAGACTGTATTTGAAAGAGGCTGGGATGGCAGCACACATTGTGTTTGAATGTCCAGCTCTGGCTAGCATAAGGCTTATGACCACGGGCAACAAACTTGTTAAATATGGATTCCAAGGGGGATCTAAGCCTTGGACAATTAATATCAATTACTAGTGAGAAAGCCGACAGTTACCAGTCGACAGTTTGAAATCATTAAAGTCAAGAGTAAATGCTGATGGTAGTACGTGACTTATGGCGTTTTCTTTAAAAAAATATTTTGCCTTTTTAATAGGTAATACTTTGTATGGATCACCCACCCCTTAAGAAATGTGACCGTTTTTATGATTTTAAAAGAACACAAAAGCAAACTGATTTTACATTTAACATTTGTGCCTATGTGTCGTATTAAATAAAATATATATTCACATAAAAATTTTAATTCAAAATAAAATTCTTGCTTTCAATAAAAAAAAATATTTACAAAAAAGGGTAATATCTCACCCTGAATAAAAGTTGAGTGTAAAAAATGTAGCATATTTACCGGGTTTTGGTGCGACATATTTAGAAAAGAACATAATGTTTATTCACACTCTGATATTTTTTGTAGAAAGGAACACGGAAATTTAATAAGTGTAAAATGTATGCAACATTTTTGTCAGAAAAGAAAACGCCATTAATGTAAATTTCAAATCGGTTGCCTATAATCATTGTGGACGGAAGGGCGTCGAAAAGAGACCCATAAAGGAAGAAGCTGGCAGGACGGACATTGTATCGTTTTTACCCTGTCATAAAAATATTGTGTGTCTTTTCTATGACAAGAGCTTATTTGGGTTTAAATTTACTCTTGACTCTATTCAAAAATATTTTATAAATAGAAAAATTATATGTATTTTTTAAATTTTCTTGGTAATGTTTTAATTCCAATAATTAACTTTTACTTTGTTGTTTCACACATTAGATAAGACTTGGCAACTGATATCATCACAACTTTACTAACAATAAAATAACATGTTCACAGTAAAAGTTATAATGAATAATTACAGACACATCTCCCCAAACATACTCACTACCATATATACACACTAATAAAATTTTTAGATGAAAAAGATGCCTTTAGCTTAAGCATCCACAAGATTTATGATACTTCCGGGAGACATAGACTTTTAGTTCTACATTAAAAACAGACACAACCATTATTACCATACTTTTTGTCTTTTGCTTCCACAGACCACTTCTACCACTAACCATATCTGTTTATATAAATAGGTCGGTGTACGCCACTTGTTGCCTCTTTTTATACATATAATTTTTTCTTGTCTGTTTTTATATTTTTTGTTTTATAACTTAAAAGCTTTTGATTTGAGATTTTACCTAAAATAGGATGTTTGGAGAAAATAGCATGCTGAGAAAATTCTAAATGAAGTGATTGCGTCTATTTAAACATTTATATTTTAACGCTATTTCGTTAATTTCTATTCCGTAGAAAACGTTGAAGAACATTTTTTATATATAAAAGAAACAAATAATTTTTAAACTCTTAATGATGTCATTAAATTACAAACAGTATCGAATACTTTTTTTAAAAATAGTTTAGTTTAACTCCAGCTTTTTATCCGTTTTTTAACCGCAAAGATCTATTGAATTCAGAAAGTATTTTACACTTTTATTATATTCCAGCTATACATATTACTGTGCAGTTATCGCTGAAAATTGTACATTTTTTGTGTGCTACATTCAGTCGTGCCGAATCTAATATATTCTTCACCTTAGTGTTGTTAAATATTGCCTTACACTGCATAGTAGGGCAGAAAGAAATATTTTGGAAATAACCCAGCCATTAGTAAAGGGTTAGACCGACTGATACAAATTTTGACATGAGCATAGCAGAGTAGTTTTTGAGCTTAAGTTTTGAAACTGGGTACCATACAGATTCCAGTGGTGGCGCTATGTTGTCTCAAAGTTGGGTACCTCATACCTCATATTTTTATGACTTCTAAAAAAACATATGACCATGTAATATGATACCACATAGCGCCACCCGTGTCAAGTGGATAGTGCTCAAAGTCAGAACTTTAGCTCAGATACTCCTCTGCTATGCTCCCGTTAAATTTTGGATCAATTGGTTTAGCTCTTTTCTGGCAGTTCCCAGTTCTGAAGTTTCCCAATTTCCCACTAGTATATCTGCTGTTTTTACTCTTAAGGTACGGTCACAGTTACCTGAAATAGTCAAATATTTGTTTGCCATAGTCTGACCACAAAATAAAATTGATAGACAAACAACAACACTGGCTAATGCGACCACTAATCGGAAATATTTTTTTCTTTTCTTTCTTCTGAAAGACGCTAAAACGTAAATCACGGAAATTTCGTAAAATTTCGAACACAGTTATAACTACTTTCATGTTGCTTGAAACCATTGCAACCACGTTTTTAAAAACTGTTGTTGACTCTCCTGGAAATTTGTGTATTTGTATTGTGACTGTTTGTGATTTTGTGTTCGATATGTAGGTTCAAATTGGTAATACAACCTTTTCTTTAAGTTCAAAAGTTAGAGCAAAACTTGCCCAAACGTTCCCATAAGTTGTTGAATGGTTATCTAATTTGTGGTAAGTTTATACTTAAAAACTTTAAGTTTATACTTAAGTTCGCATCAGCCGATTAAAGAAAATTCCTTTCTTAAGCACCAAAGAAACCACATATCTGCAATACTAATGTCTTCCAATTTAGGAACGAAAAAATTTATAAGTATTTTTCTATACTACTGTAACATTCTGACCATCGTTATTTATGAAGACAAATGGATCAATGGTTCCACCAGTCTATAAAGCGTACCAAACACTGAGCTTTTATGAATGTTTCGACAACCGTTAAGACTAAACGATTGAAAAAAAAAAACTATAGTCTTCTATTTTTTTCGCTGTGATGGATTATTATGAGCTTCATAAAATGCTCATAATGACCGATAAGTTTGTCGAATTGTACCAAAATTTAACAATTTCAAAACTCAAATTACCTTAAAAACAACTGCCGACTTTCAAAAAATTTGTCACAAAAAACGGTGCTGCTAAGCCAAAGTTCTTCGCTTAAAAAACAAAACGGCAAAATGCATTTAAATACGACTTTTATTTCAAGTTTTCCCACCAACCATTCTTTGACCGCACAACAAAAGATATTAAAAAATATAAGTGGCATCAATAATAACAACCAAACAGCCGTTGGCAACACTATTAACTTTAGATGAAAACTGTCAAAATTTTAATGTAATTTTTCATAAAAGCCATGTTTATTTAATGCTTCACAACGTTTTATGTCATACGATAAACGTGCGGAAATTAGATTAGTTCATCATAAAATACGCACTTAAAATGACATAAACAATTTGCGTCAATAAACCAAAATTATTATATTTTTTTTTCTATAATATTTTTTGACCAGAAAAAGCCACATTAATTTCCGATACAACTCATTTCAGGAAATTTAAGTGTAACTTTTAGTGCGATATACTTTGTTGTGTTTATAATGGGTGATTTTTTTGAGGTTAGGATTTTCATGCATTAGTATTTGACAGATCACGTGAGATTTCAGACATGGTGCCAAAGAGAAAGATGCTCAGTATGCTTTGACATTTCATCATGAATAGACTTACTAACGAGCAACGCTTGCAAATCATTGAATTTTATTACCAAAATCAGTGTTCGGTTCGAAATGTTCAAATGTGACAAATTTTGTTCAGCGATGAGGCTCATTTCTGGTTGAATGGCTACGTAAATAAGCAAAATTGCCGCATTTGGAGTGAAGAGCAACCAGAAGCCGTTCAAGAACTGCCCATGCATCCCGAAAAATGCACTGTTTGGTGTGGTTTGTACGCTGGTGGAATCATTGGACCGTATTTTTTCAAAGATGCTGTTGGACGCAACGTTACGGTGAATGGCGATCGCTATCGTTCGATGCTAACAAACTTTTTGTTGCCAAAAATGGAACAACTGAACTTGGTTGACATGTGGTTTCAACAAGATGGCGCTATATGCCACACAGCTCGCGATTCTATGGCCATTTTGAGGGAAAACTTCGGAGAAGAATTCATCTCAAGAAATGGACCGGTAAGTTGGCCACCAAGATCATGCGATTTGACGCCTTTAGACTATTTTTTGTGGGGCTACGTCAAGTCTAAAGTCTACAGAAATAAGCCAGCAACTATTCCAGCTTTGGAAGACAACATTTCCGAAGAAATTCGGGCTATTCCGGCCGAAATGCTCGAAAAAGTTGCCCAAAATTGGACTTTCCGAATGGACCACCTAAGACGCAGCCGCGGTCAACATTTAAATGAAATTATCTTCAAAAAGTAAATGTCATGGACCAATCTAACGTTTCAAATAAAGAACCGATGAGATTTTGCAAATTTTATGCGTTTTTTTAAAAAAAAAGTTCTCAAGCTCTTAAAAAATCACTCGTTATATGTACATATACATACGTATATGAAAGTGGAATATTTTGAGAATGATGAAATAACTTTTGATTTAGAATTTGTTTTACTAACAAAAAAATCGTTTTGCGATATTGCATAACTTTTTCATATTTGCCCAATAAATAAATAAATAAATAAATAAATAAACAAATAAATAAATAAATAAATAAATAAATAAACAAATAAATAAATAAACAAATAAACAAATAAATAAATATTTTATGAAAAAAAAACCCTATACATCGTATGCGGATAATTTAATATTTAAACAAAAAAGAAAGGTCATATTTAGTACAGATATGCTTGTAGTAGCTTATTGGGACCTTTAAAAGGTTCTTTCAAAAGAATTTTGATTAACTTTTTCACTGCATAGTGTTTTAAAAACGTTTTGTTTTGGAAATAATTCGGTAGCTTGTGAACTGAGATGTTTATCTTAATGAAATTTCTGGAGCTTTGAACAGTATATCCGAACCTTACTTCTACAGGGTAAAGTGGAGCTTAGGGTTAAGCCCCTAAAGGTAGATACCTCGAGCATACATATTTTTTAAATGTCATAAAAAGTTTATAACTCAAATTATAAGATGAATTTGGCTATTCCTTGAAAATATCTCCAAAAAATGTTCTTATAGGTCGGTGTTTATTATTTTTGTTGTGGAGGACTTATTTATGATCGGATTATTATTTTAAAGGTGTTGTAGTTATTTTGCTTATATATATAATATAAGTACTTTAACAAGCTATAGCATAATGCGAATAACAGAAAAAATGGGTCTCCATCCAGCTCTATCAAAACATAGCTAATTTGGAACAAAATGTATGATTTATTGTAAAATTCGTCCTACAAAACGCCGATTTAAAAAAAAAAGAAAATAAATGGAGGTACAGAACTTTAAGTTGCAATAAAGCAACGATTGATTATTCGATTGACATGAATTTTATTTATCCGAAAGATAATCTTGTGGCATTATATTTTAAATATGATTTCTGGCATATGACCGCCACGGCTGGCGCGGATGTAGTCCAATCTGGACGTCTAATTTTCGATGACTTTTTCCAACATTTGTGACCGTATGTCGGCAATAACACGGCGAATGTTGTCTTTCAAATGGTCAAGCGTTTGTGGCTTATCCGCATAGACCAATGACTTTACATAGCCCCACAGAAAGTAGTCTAGGGGTGTTAAATTACAAGATCTTGGAGGCCAATTCACAGGTCCAAAACGTGAAATTAGGCGGTCACCAAACGTGTCTTTCAAGAAATCTACTATGGCACGAGCTGTGTGACATGTTGCGCCGTCTTGTTGAAACCACATCTCCTGGACATCATGGTTATTCAATTCAGGAATGAAAGAGTTTGTAATAATGGCTCTATACCGATCACCATTGACTGTAACGTTCTGGCCACCATCGTTTTTGAAATAGTACGAACCAATGATTCCACCAGCCCATAAAGCGCACCAAACAGTCAGTTTTTCTGGATGTAACGGTGTTTCTACACACACTTGAGGATTACCTTCACTCCAAATGCGGCAGTTTTGTTTGTTGACGTAGCCATTCAACCAGAAGTGCGCTTCATCGCTAAACAAAATTCGCTTATGAAAATCGGGATACCTTTTCCGCACAGAACCATTATTTTCGAAATAAAATTGCACTATTTGCAAGCATTGTTCAGGCGTAAGTCTATTCATGATGAATTGCCAAACCAAACTGAGAATAAATCACAAAATTCACTTATGAAAATCGGGAACAACGGTAGTCTCGTTTTTTGCACTATTTGCAAGCGTTGTTCAGGCATGAGTCTATTCATGATGAATTGCCAAAACATCGGTCGCCATCTTGAAAAGTAATGCCAACTTAAAGTTCTATACCTCTATAAAAAACACCCTTTATATTATTATAAAGGATGGTAAAATTTTAAAAGGCCGATGTAGATTATCACACAAATTATTTAGGAAATTATTGTCATTTCTTTTTATTTTCACAATATTGGTATGGTTAATTTACGTATGGAACAAAATATCGGCCAAATGGCCTCGACGGCACACCTCCATCCGATGCTCAAAATTTTCGATGACGCTGAGGCATAATTGAGGTTCTATGTTGTTAATGTGCCGAATTATCTCATCCTTTAGCTCTTGAATTGTTGCTGGGTTATCGACTTACATCTTTTCTTTCAAATAACCCCAAAGAAAGAAGTCCAATGGTGTCAAATCATATGATCTTGGCGGCTAATTGAAATCGCCACCACGTGAGATAACTCGGCCATTGAATTAGGGTAGTCTGAAATTGAGAAATGACAAATTAAATGCAGAAAAAACTTGACGTTTAGGTGTGGATCGCATTTAAAATTTTCCCTTAAAATTTAACCACCTGATAACTTCATTTACCCTTATACAGAGTCCAAAAAACATTTAACAATTTTTTATCATTCCCGGTTTAGAAATTCTGGTGTTAAAATAAAAAATATAAAAATATTTTATTACAACTTCATTAAAAGCTCTCTTATGTCTAAGTAAGTTTAGAATGTATTAAGAATATCTCAGTCCAATAATATTTAGTATTTTTGTTCAGCCTTATTATTATTGTTTAAATTAAAAAGAAAATGGTCAAGCTTGAGGCCAGTATATTATTTATAAAAACAAATATTTTTATTTATTTTCTTCCAATATTTCGATATCCATCGGATATCATTATCAAGGACTAAAAAATAAGAAAAAGGAAAAATACATTTCATACAATACAGTCCTTCAATCCATTTCTATACTTTATTTCTTAAAAAATCACTTTAAGAAGAAATTTTTAGTTTTAATAGTAAATAATATTTGAAAAATGGAAGGCGAAAAATAATTTTTTACGTAACATTACTCTGGATGTCAAGCACTTTCCTCTGATACTAATTACTTGTATGAAAATTATATATTTAAGCTGTAGGCCTATTATTAATTTTTTTATATTTTTATTTTATATGAAAAATTGACAAATTTGTTTAAGAACATTATTGCATTTTTTGCGGGTTCACACATAATTCATATATAAGGCAATTTTCTTCCAAATTTTCGGCCGCGAATACTCGTCTCCAAAAATAAAACTCATATGTGTATATGAAAACGCAAATAATTATGTCGTCAGACGAAATTCGTCATACGCGGTGAACTCTGCATTAGATTTATTTATATTTCTTAATCCGGCGTACGTCGCAGTAAATACAAATTTATGTACATACAAGCAAAAAAGCTTTTACTATAATAAATATTCTATTTATTATTGTAATAATTTTTATAATTTTTTTTTATTAATTGTTTCTTTCTTTGCACAAACTTCGTTTCAATTGTGTCCCCAGCATGAGTTATAAATAAACTTTTTATGACTTTTCCATCAGACGTAGTAGGGCCACATAGACCAAATCAAGTCACCTATGGAGACACCCTTTAATTTTTAAGTTTAGTTTTTCATTACTTTTTCTTATTGGGAGCTACAGCAATACGCAGTTTTTTTTTTTTTAATTTTAAAGTGCTGCCCTTTACGGTTCATAATACACGTAAAAAACATGTACGTATATTTTCTGGGGAGACACTTTTTTAAAGCTAAACTTATTTTTAAAGTTATGAACTATTTTTAAAATGGGAGCAATCTGTAAGCATAACTTTTATAATAAAAAAAAAATTTAAATCTAATCAGAAATTATTGAGTTCTACAGTCACAGGTATATAATACGCAAAAAGTATGCTTAAAGAAGCTAGCTTCAAATAAAAATCACATTTCCACACAAAAATTACTAAAAATTTAATTATAAAGAGAACATCCTTATGCCAATAAGGAATTTTATAGTTTGGCTCTAATTCAACCAGTAGCCAGGGACTCCATAAAATTATTTTTTTTTTCGGTGTGGGCGCAATCACTTATTAATTTATTTTAAAACTGGCTGTGACCACCACGTCGTGGGCGTCTTGACACTATTTTTCTCGATGTTGCTTTGAAAATATTCCACACCAATTGTAAGACGCTTACTTTTATAGTGCTTCAGTTATGGTTTATGCATTTACTTTATATAGCCATCCCTGGATAAAATTCTTAAATTTAGAAAAAAAATCTAAAAATGATTGTAAAGCTCTCTATAAGGTGCTTAAAATATTTTAATAACGTTGTAATTCCACAAAGTAAAAATATAAATCAAATACAACTTTTTCTAAATTGGGTATTTTGTCATTAATTTAAAACAGCGCTATATATCCCGCTTTCAAAAATTAAAGGTGCCTTAAAGTATGCAGTGCCTCTAAATCGGTAAAAAGTCTTTTTGTTACCTCTTGGAAATAAGATATATTTGCGGAAAAAAGTATCCTTTATCAGAGTCAGAATGCTAAGGTACCTCCTCCCAAAATTTTGTTAAAATCCATCCAGTAGTTTTTACGTGATACGAAAACAAAACAAAAGCAGACAGGCAGTCAGACGGAAATGAGTTACTATTTTATATTTAAGTACTTTTTTTATCTTTTTCTTTAGCTTTTATTTAAAAAACAAAATTCATTTACATATCTTTGCTGTTATAACATATTCCTATGCCTATATGACTATATAAGTATTTCAGCCATATGTGCTGATTCTTTATAATTTTACTGATTTTTTAACCTGATTTTTAGCTTACTATTCATCCCGTTTTTATCCTGATTTTTTATTACTTTTTATTTTGTGTAAGTATGTCAAGTGCAGTAAGCAGAATTCAATAACTCTTTTACAGAAATTTCTGCTGTTTCAATTAATTTAAATGCTTCCATTAGAACATACAATCCTCTTAAAATATTCTAATGGTAAAATAAAACTTTATTTTCAAAGCAGAGAGGAAATAAAATAAATGCTCATTAAATATACATAAATATCAGTCCTGGTTAATACAGTCATTGCATACTTTTATTTGATGCTCCCCACATACGCTTCTTTGAGTGGTGACAAGTTAGCAGTACCTTATCTTACTCTTTTCTCGAGAAAGCCGGGTGGATGTTAAAAATTTCTTCATACTTTCTTTAAATTTTTATTACTAGCTAGAAATGCTATAGTCTAGGCTTCTGCCAATTCTTTTTTGATGTAATTTTTATCTGTTGTAGTGGGGCACTAATTCTTATCGACAAAAGAATCTGTCGTTGGCCCTGATGTCACTAAAGTGGCTGGAAGTTAGTAATGATGCAACAGTTGATACCAAGCTTGCAATTCGTCGGTTTTTTACTTGCCTTTATCATTCACTACATAAAAAAGTTCTACAAATTTATGCTCTTCTTACTAACGCCACGTACTACTAACAACCACGTAAATTTTACGTGTAGCCTTTTAATGTCTATGCTCTTCTCTTAGAGCAGTTTATTGATTAAATAGGCCTTGTATTTGTTAACAACTATTGAAAAAAGTACTTGATCAATTTGGTACCGTTAGGCCATTAGATAATTGTGTAACATCAATAATAAAACAAACTACGTGTAGATCTAAAGTGGCCTAGACTCAACTATACCATACTTCATGGAAACAGATATTTTGATGGATATATTACATAAGACAAATTTCAAAGTATATCCAAATCCAAAAATAAATATTTTCGGTGGAAAACTACACTTTGCCGCCTCCCGATTCTGCTAAAGACTTCATCATCATACATCAAAAGCACATAATGAATTTCATTTCGATAAGTCGAACAGTACGACCTGTAAAACGTTTGCAAAATTGGGGTATCAAGTAAACTACCCCTTGATCCCTCCCGATTATGCCCAAAAACTATAGAGCTCTTGATCACCACATACCAAAGGCACATACTGAGTTTAATTGTGTTATGTCAAGAGTAAACTACCCCTTGGCCTCTTCAGATTATGCCCAAAAATTATACAGCTTTTCATCACCATATTACAAAGACACTCACAATATTTAATTTTGATATGTCAAACGTTATGACCTGTAGAGCCCTCACTAAAAAAATAACATACACAACCACACATAACCTAGAATATCTATACATATTTCCGTCTGTCCGTCTGCTTTTCCTTTGCGTTCGCATCGCGAAAAAATTACTGGATGGATTTTAATAAAATTTTTTGAGGAGGTACCAAAGTATCCTGGTCTCAATATAGGATACATTTTTTCCGTAAAAATTTCTCATTTCCAAGAGAAAGTAGAGAAAAACAGTGAAAGTACGCTTTCCGGTATAAAAGTACTGCTTATTAGTACGGCACCTTTAATTTTCGAAAGTGGGATAGTTTAAACACAGATGGCGCTGACAAAATATGACTTACTTACTGCCAAATAGCCAATTGAATAAAAGTTGTATTTGATTTGTGGAATTACATTGTTGCAAAAACTTAATAGAAACGAGCGGTTGTTTTTCTACAATCGGGACTTTCCCAGTTTGCTTTAGTTGTTGTTACAGAAAATTTTTTAGGTAGCTCATACATATACATATGTACACAGGTTGCGAGTGAGTATTTATTTGAACCTGTAAGTGAAGGATGCGTGTTTAATTTTGAAGGAAACAATTGTTGAATAATTAAAACTTAACAATATTTTTAAGTCGCGTACATGTTATATATTTTGGTTATTTTGTAAAATACAAAAATTATGTGATTACATTATTTTTGTTATTTAGCGTTAATTTTTAAGATTTGGTAAGAATACTACGACTTGAGTGTGACTATAAGATTCTGTTATTGTTAGTTTCTTCTTAGTTTAGTTGCATTTTCTCTTGTAGGTGCTACTCTATAAAAGTAAGAGTCTTACCATTGGTGTGAAATACTTTCAAAGCAAAATCGGCAAAATATTGGTGGCTACAGCTAGCTTAAAATAAAGGCAAAATTTTAACACAGTTTCATTATTATTATTTTATAATGCTTTTCAGGGTTTTTTTTACTACAAAAATGTTCAAGTTGGAGTAAACGAAGATTATGTAAAAACCTGTTTATTACATACGGGTAAGAAAATATTTATTAAAAGAAATAAAATATTATGTTAAAATCTTGTTACCCTTTATAAATGCTTTGATAAAAAGAAAATGCTGAGTTAGTTGGATTAAATCTATGCCGCTCATCTCATACATTAAAGTGAAAAAGAAAATATCTAAAGGCAAAAGTATTCGTATTGTCTTTACTTTATCATGTGAATGTTTTTATCCTTTTTTGCTAAGCAACAAATCCAACAAAGTTGTTTACATATATTTTTGCATACATAAATTTATTCCACCAACTTTAACCTTAAACAATGAAATAAACGAAAATGCGCCGGCCTACAAGACCAACCTAGATTGTTAACCCCTATAAAAACTATGACTACACCTAGAGAGCAAATGTATGGCTTTTAATCAACGTTGGCTTTATAAACTCTTATTGTGATTATAAATACATAAAATCGAAATAGGAAATAGAAAGATTTATGTGCATTTTTTAAGAACGTTGTATAAAATTCGGACGCAGGACACTTTGAATTACACAGTTATACACGATTTTGGAATAAAGTAACAGAGAATTTTTTTTAACCGACTTCTAAAAAAGAAGAATTTTATCAATTCGTCTGAATGTTGTTATTTTATGTTTGTGTACACAGAATTCAGTCATTGCTGAATCGATTTTGAAATTTTCTTTATTAGAAAGGTTATGCTTCAGATTGGTCTTATTTTAAAAGCGGTTCAAATTTTTAAAAATAAAAGGGTGTTCTCTTACAACATACATGCTTTTTAAGTGTTTTTTGAACTGTAATTAATAAAAGTGCATATCACTAGCTCCTTATAATAAAAACTTAAAAATTAAAGGGTGTCCCCATAGGTGACGTAAATTATTACATATGGTCCTGAATTATGAACCGCTATTGCTTAGTTCACTATAACAATAATTATAAAATTTGTATTCCAAAAATTAAAGGGCGCCGCCTTATTGATATAATTTAGCCTATAAGGCCCTATTTTTTGTACCGTTATAGTAAAACACTGAAAAATTAGACAGAATGCCCATTAATATGTCCGTTATAATCAAATCAAAAATTAAATAAAAAATAGGAGTCCCAAAGTTAATGTAATTTGATGTTTATGGCCAAACTTTTGAACCGTTATGGACAAACAATTGAAATTTAGAAATAATCTGTATTGCTGAGTTCTCTATAACAACAAATATATAATTTCAATTTCTGTGCCAGCAACAATAAGTGTAAACAAAATTAAAGAGTGTCCTCGTAACTCGTAACAGACGCTTGATACTTACATAGTAATATATGCAACTATGCACTTTATAGCAAGCATTATAAATTTGGGAATTAAAGAGTCCACTTTTGGTTAATGAAATTTGAAGTATATGATCATATCTTTGATCCTAATAAATAAATACTTGAAATTTTTCAATATGTCCTCATCTTTGAATCTTTATAGACAAAAACTTGATATTTACAAAGAGCATTTATTGTTATGTCCGCTTCAAATAATATAAAATTTGAAACGGAAGTGTGTCCCTACAGCCAATGAAATTTGTTGTATGCCTTATATTTGATAATTGAAATTCAGCAATGTTGATATTACAATAACTACAAACAGTTTACTGTTTCGTTTAGATTTGATGCGCATCTGTCTGTTTTGAAGTTTGTTTTTTTGCAAGAATTATTAGTTTATTTTGTTAGGTGATTAGCGGACTTAGCAAAACAGGTTCTGTTTAAATTTCAACTGTCTGTTTGTAAGAGTTCAAACGATAACGCCACCTACATTATTTCACATCAACTATGGGGACAAACTTTAATTTCTAACTTTGAATGTTTATACTTGTTATTCTAGCGGACGTAGCAATATTACAATACATATAATACATATATAATAACGCCATATTATGGCGTTATGTTTTTACTTTTTTTACTTAGTATAAGGTAAAGTATAGTGGTCATGAAAAAAATCGAAGTCGGGGTTTCGACTGATTTATATGTTTTGAGGTCTCCTGAATCCATTTTGGCTATTCTCGCGATTACGTCTGTGGGTGGGTGGTCGTGTATGCCACTATTTTTGTGGATTTTGTACAGGTCATACCGTTTGACATATCAAAACTAAATTTTTATATGTCAAACTTAAACACAATTAAATTGAAATATTTAAAAAAATGTATAAAATAGAACTGTATTTTATCTAAAATAACCATGTCTTCATCATTATAAATGTTCATATTTTTAATTATTATAATTTTTTGTACCTAAAAATTTCTGTTCATTCAAAATTTATTAAGATTGATTTCGCTTTTAAAAGAAAATATTCGTGCGTTTTCTAAGTTTTTTAAGAGCATAGCGTGGGAAGGTTGAACTTGCAGGTCAATTGCGTATATGTTGCTTCTGATGCTATATTCCCTTATTACTAAATGGCCTTGTCATGATTCCCGTTTTTTTCTTTCTTACAATATTTTCGCCGCGACAACAAATACAACACCAAAAAACACCCACATGCATTTTGTTGTTGGTTAAATGTATGACAGACGCCAGAAGCTCTACTTTAAATATCACATCCAACAACTAAAAACACTTCTTCCTCACCGTTTCTAGTAATATTTTGTAATTTTTTATACTTGAAATTTTTTTTGTTAATAATTACAATTTTATTTCTTTTTTTTCAAATTTAAAAAAAAACGCCATGCACAAAAAAGTAAAGCTAAAAATAATTTACTTCGTACTGCCTTGTTACCGACAAAATGTTTATTCGTTTGAAAAAAATTAAAAAATAAAAGAGAATTCAAACTGTTTTTCTTCGAAATCTTCGCCCGTCTACACTGGGACTTACTTCTTAGTTTTCTTTTTATTTATATATATTATAAGTAGGGCATTATTCAACGAACAATAAGCTTTTTTCCTTATCATTTACAATTATTTTCCTCAAAACAAATATTTCCAAACAAATATAAAATGCATAAAAACACGACTTTTACTGTTTTCAGTTTTAAAACAAAATTGCAAGAAAATATTTTTGGTTTTTAAATTTTATTTAAGTATTCGTAGTCGTTATAGGGTAATTCCATGTCAAATCAAAGAAGAAAAAATTATTTTCATAGCTACCGATTTTATTGAAACTTTTGTTACGTATATTCTTTGACTTTTTGCAGCTAAATATAATTAAAAAAAAATATGTCTTACAGTTTTTCAGCTATACAGTTATCAAAATAGGAAAATATCGCATTTTTGCATATGCGCTCGAGTATTGAATATATTCTTATTCCAGTTCTATTAGCCCTAGGAGATTTCGTTTGATATCAACCATGAAAAAAACAAATTTTTAACAAATTTTTTTCTTTTATTAAAAAATTGTTTTATAAAAATATTTGAGATAGTAGTTTAATTTTTTTTAAATTTATATATGTTTTTTAATTTATTTTATATTAATATTAATATTAATATAGCATATAGAAAAGTATTAATATTACAATTATGTGAAAACCTGTATTTGTCATAATGTGCAAGAATGCCTGTTTTAATTCTGCATATTTATTTGGAGTTAAAAATTGAAACACTTTCTTAAAATAGAGAAAAAAATACAACAAAACGTTAAAACGTTAATCAAAAAATGACAACAAGTATCATATAAAAAACGAGATCATACAATATAAAGGTTACACGAACAACCCTTTTTTTGAACTTACAGCAAACTCATGCATTTGTTTTAACATACATTTATCATACTATGATTTCAGAACACAAATGTAGTAAATATCTTGGTATTTTAAGTGAACAACTCTTTAGATTAATATATTTTCATATAAAATTTCATAACCTGAAAATGCAACGTAAAACATGTTGTTCAGACGTATCATAAATTACAATGACTTATTGCACTTAACATCACGATAGCTCTCCGCGAGTCATGCAATTTAAATATTAAAATGAATACATGAAGAAAAAATAGTTTGAAAAAAACATCTAGGCGTATGATGTATGTATATTTCATAATAAATTTATTATAACAATTACGCCGTGGAGGCTTTATTCTTAAATTTACAGCAGACAAATTACATTTTGTAATTAATTACAGATGCAATTACTTAATTACTTGTAATTGTAATTGGAAATTTTCCAGTTACAATTACATTACAATTTTGTAACTGTAATTGAGTTTTTTCAATTACACATTACATGTAATTTGAATTTGAAAAAATACACTTACAATTACTAGTAATTAGTAATTGGTAACTTTTGATTACTAATTACATAAAATTGTAATTGAAAAAATCCAATGTATAGCTCTCAACCTACGTTGAAAGTAAAAAGTTGACCAACTTTCGTACTATGCGTTGACGGAGATGCACAGTGTGGCATTTTCATATAACGAGCGGCCAAAACTAGAAGGAGTTGTCGTAGAGAAATAAAATTTGACACACTTCTTTATATCGATTATTTATGTAAATATGGAAAATTTGGTAAAAATCCGCGTAAGGATTCGTGTCCTTCCCATATATCCTTAAACTAAATGCTAAATGCTATAATTAATGAAATACCCATTGCAACTTTATAAATTTTTGTGCATATATTAGTAATAATGCCCTTAATATTTGTGCCAAATTTTGTTAAATTCAGAGCAAACATACGCATAGCTCAAAAATGTCCTTTTTCAGAAAAGTCAGCAAAAAGTGTAAAAATATTACAATTACTTCAATAGCACTTATGGTATTTTAAATGCTATAAAAATGTCTTTGTCCAATTAATAGCAAGGATAACCTAGATTAAGCATATCCTTTTTGCTAAAGTCAAAAATACCATCACGTGAAACTCTAAACAGATTTCCTAATTATAATTATCCTGGTACAAATTATTTATTTATTAAATGTACAGTACGAATTCTTTGTTTTCTTAAATAAATCCTTCTAGAAAGAATTCAAATTTTCTTTATATATTCTGAAATTAAAGAAAAATATATTAAACGTACATACCGAGAACGAGACTTAAAACTTTAAAAACTTTGACCAATAGAACATTTTGCGATATTAAAACTATAGTAAGACGGAAATTATCATTAAAAATTTGACAAGGTTTTATTAATGGGTAAAAATACAAAACAAATAACAAAAAGTATTTCTAATCGCTTAAGCAATCACTCTCAGAAAAACTACTATGGTGATTTGTACAGATGTGTTCATTTTTTTCAATATGTACAAACTCTTTTATTGCATCGTAATTTTTAGAGTGCACAGTATTTTTTTCTCTCTCAAAGTATGTAATTTAGGTTCGGTTTGTAGGATCATTCTTTCGATTAAGTCCTTATTAGAATATTCTCTGTTGTTTTTGTTTCAACAGCTGATAACGTTGCTTCTGATAACATCCCTATATGAATTGTACTAAGTTTTATTATATCTGCATCATGAACTAATATTTTGTGTAATGTGGCGGCCATTAATACCAAGAATATTTTTTAATATATAAGGTCCAAGTTTTATTAAGAAGATTTTCAAAATTTGGCATATTAACAGGCAAACCACTCGAAAGAGTTTTTAAAATTAAAGACAGATTTTTTATGAGTATTGGATCTACTTGCGTAATTTGAGATGAAACTTTAGCTTTTTCAAAAAATCGCCTCGCCGTGTTTCCATCATTTGTTGTACCAAAACCATTTTTGACCATATCAATTCTTATTCCTAATTCTTTTTTAAAATTAGCTTGAATTTTACATTTTCGCTCATATATAAGTTTTTTATTTTCTTCTCCTTACATTCTCCATGTTTTTAAGGGTAATCTGTATCCAATATTAAAAATACATTCAAGACATTTTATCCACGCATATTTGGCCTTCTTGCATGGTTTGAACTTGGATCCTTAAATTTTTAAACACTTGCTTTAAAAACCAATGTTTTCATAATATTAACATAGTACTTACAACAGAATCCAACCCTGAACTATAATTTTTTTCAAATTTTTTTACAACCCTGTGGTAGCTTGACCCACAGGGTTTTTTTGCGACTATAAACTGTACTATCTGGTTGATTCGTCTTCTAAATTTGTCCCGAAGAAATCCTCCAAAAAATATTTAATTTCATTTTCTGCATCGCACTGTTCTATGCTTGCACCAAATGTTGAAAAAATCACGAATTTTAACATGTCTTGGTTCTGAAAATTAAACATAAAGCTGAAGGTTGCAGGGGGCTATAGCTGAAAATTATATTTTTCGAATCTAAATACCTTCAACAACAATATATTAAAAAATTAAAATGGTCTTTTTTGTTTGGTCTTTTTTTAAACCTGCTAAAGTTAGCAATTAAAAATAAAATTACTCTTTATTTTTGTTAACACTTCGAATAACGGTAAAACCCACAGGGTTAGTGTTAAATACAAAAATATGATGCTACCATATGTTTATCTTATGTACTTAAATAAAAAAGTAAAAATTAAGCCAGTATTGTCGACACATATGGTTCTATTAACCTTGATCGGTGCATGAAAATTTTCACATATTTGTATAAAACTAGACACACACTAAAAAGCATTGACTTTGAACGAGCATAACTTTTAAGGTAATTAATATATTTCAAAAAATCTTTCAGTTTTATTTTAGTTAACGTGTTTATAATTATATGTGGAACAACTTTTTTTAAAATACAAAAGTTGCATTTTTATAATTTTTGGCCGCTCATGCTACACTGTGAGACGTACTGATTGTGACAAAATTCATTAGAAAACCTTCATTTCAACTTTTTAGTACGTCGATAAAGACGGAGTATAACTTATGACGGATTCCATGTGCCCCGGCCTTAAGATAAGATTATTAAGAGCTAATTTCCTGCGTTTGTTGGTCACGACAGATTTAATGAGGTAGAAGGTGCAGCAACTTGTGGTTAAATTTTTTCAGATTGAAATTTCTCAGGCAAAGCAAGATTGTTCACAAAATTTTTAATAGCATATATTTCCATGTGAGAGCTGTCCGTAGAAACCAAACTGCATTGTCTCAGAACGCGGAGTCCTCCTGCCTCAAATACCTGATCGGTATGTGAACAATAAAAATGTTATTCGAAGGCAAACACGATTATGCCTTGAATCGGGTAGAGGTCCACAAAATGACCGCCACAGCCTTTAGAAATTTTCCTATATAACTTCTTTCTAGTGGATGACGGAGAATTAGTTACAAACAAGCACTGAAGCGATAATCACCTGTAAAACTTGAAATTTTTATTACCCCTTCCTTTACCCTTTTGCGTGCCATGAAATTTTTCCCTTTTCGGAGACTTTTCTAGACTTTTTGTACTTGAACTTTTTGTTATCTTGTTTTTACAACAGCAAACCACACATCAAAAAAGAAATCATCAATTTAAAAATCCCTAAAATGAGCACAAATGTTTATCATCTCGGGAGGTGATGTATTTTTTGAAAATTAGTAGCATCAATTTTATAACATTAAATAAACTTTTGTGAAAACAGAGCTCACAAAATATAACTCAAATGACATTACACCAGAACATTATTTCTTCGCCTTTTATTAATACAAAAATCATTTCAAAGTTTAACGTTTATTGCCTTACAATAAGATACGGTAGTAATGGCAAGTTTATAAATAGACAATTGTACCAATTGTACCAATAGCGCCTAATGGTTAAATATTACTCTGTTAAATGAGGGTTAAGTTTATAGAAATATGTTTTTATTTATCTTTTCTTATTTTTTACATTGAAAACCCCTTTGGCAGAATATAAAAGAATAAATGTTATATTAGCTTATTATACAAAATGTCATAAACATTTGTTTATCATGACAATGCAAAAATAACTATAAGGAAAGTGAAAGTAAACTTAAGCACATTCAAAGAAGAATTAGAAGAAGCGGTAACGAGGAAAAAACAACAAGGGTGTTAGAAAAAATATAAAAGCAAATTTTTTTAACATGGTCGTTCATTCCTTGAAGTAAGTTTTAGGTGCTTCTTGAGATACAGCGACCCTAAAAGCAGAGATAACCTATGCTATTGGACAAATTCGGCCTAATTTATATGCCAGAGTCATGGAAAATTAAACATTTCAGATATGCTACACTCAGCAAAGCCGTAGTGGACATTGGCACGATGTTATATTCCATACATAATGGCACCGATAGGTTTTTCCTACTAATAAAAAATATCTGATATCACATACACTTTGGTTTATTTAAAGCAGAAAGCTTCAAAAATCAATTTTCTTTCGCTTACTTTCATCATACACAACAATTTGTATGCCCATTGAATAAAATTATTATCACGCATGCGAACGCTGTTTTTGTTTAGTTGCGAGTGCGGTGATGGAACATATTTTCTCATATGTTTAAATAACGATCGCTGATTTTGTACAGCACGTTTTAAGCACGTTTAACCACACAGCAAAACCCAGCATAAGATAAAATCAACTAACGTTTATGCTGTTCAGTTGTAAGTACGGAGTCCGAGCATATTTAATACTAGCTGCGCCCGCCACGTCGTGGGCTTCCTGACAGTATTTTGCTCGATTTTGCTCTGAAAGTATTCTACACAATGTGTAAGACTCTTACTTTTATAGTGCTTCAGATATGGTTTATGTATGTACTTTATATAAAGGTACCCATACCTGGATAAAATTCTAAAATTTATAAAAAAATCTAAAATTCTAAAAGTTATTGTAAAGCTCTGTAAGAGGTGTGCAACCGTGTTTAAAATATCCCAGTTTTGAACCGTAACTTTCAGTAATTTTACACCGGAACTTGCATACATTCACTGCTTTTTCTCCACTCTCTCTTGGAAATGAGATACTTTTGTGGAAAAAAGTACCCTATATTGGTATCAGGATACTAAGGTACCTATATAAAAAAAATAAAATCAGATCACAAGATTTATTTGAAGATTGTTGGTAACTCTAATTTTTTATATATTAACCCTCACTCAAACATTATCATATTCATATGAGATGTTTTTTGATTTTTGTGTATTATTCTTGTTTGAAATAATTGTTGTTGTTCGGAGCAAATAAATATTTAATAGGATTAAATAGCGTCCGATTATTAAATCACAGAGAAAAATCAACAAAATCAATAGCAAATATATTTTTAGGGTGGGTGTTGATTATATATGAACATTTAAAAAAAATTTTTTTGGCTAAATAATTTTTCGAAATTTAGGGCTGAACATCTACGATTTTAAATTTACAATTAAAAGTCCGTATTCTATTATAAACTAGTTATTTTATAAAAGGAGAAAATAATTAATATTACTATTCCGCATTTAATTTAGAGATATACAATACTGGTTTTGTAAGCTTTACTACACAAAACTGCTGTAAACCAGACATGGGGGGATTCAAATACGTTTAAATTGCAATTACAGGTAACATGTAATTGAAAATTTCCAATTACTAATTGAAATCAGGGACCACAACCAATTACAATTACTTGTAATTTAAAATTGAAAAACTCCAATTACTAAATTGAATTTAGAGTTACTTTAAAGATTTATTCATTCCCCGCTTGGAAATGTTATTTGACAGACTCCTGTGGTTACGTACAGTGTTCGTGAGAAATTTCCTTGTTCTGTCTCCACTCCCACTAAGGCAGATCATCGAAATACTTAAATAAGTTTATTAACCACTCTTCTAGCAAGACTAGGCTTTGAAGCAATGGAATAGGCTCAGAGCACCGTAAATTGTGAAGCTTTCTTGTCCATTTAGTTCGGTTCACTGAAGATAGAGGTAAAGAAGAAAGCAAATCCTTCTAGTTGCATGTATTGCGAGGAATATTTATACAAAAAAATTGGCTTGGCAATAAAACTTTTGGCTCAAACTGTTTCGCAGTAATTTGGGGTAACTTTAAAGAGTTTACTTTTCTGCTCCCGACTTCTTACGTAATCTCCTCTACTAGGACCATTCTTTCGATCGATCTATCATAGTTGTGGTATTATTCATATTTCCGGCAAAAGCTAACGATTATATTTAATTAATGTAGGCTTAGGTAACTACATCGAAATAATTCCTCAATTAAATTTAACAAGACTATAGTAGTTTTAAAAAATAATTCAATAAATAAAAATATAAAGAATGATAAAAGATAAATTCTGTTCAGAGAAATTCATTAACAATTTCTATCTTTCTCTACTACTTTATAACTTTTCACATAACTCCTTCTTTTGCTACCCTTTTGGCACTGAATATCCAAAAATTTTAAAAAGTAGCCTAAAACTAATAAATATAAATAATAGTGTCTAAATTTGGCTTGCAATTAAGAAAAATTTTATTGCTTATTTTAAGGATTAACAATGCCATAAATCTTAGAAACAACCCTGACCTCTAGTTTATTTGTGTTCTGTTGCTCTTTTTCCTGCAACAGCACAATTATAAATTAGATTGCCAAAAATTGGAGGCAATGATAAACACAAAAGATAAGAATACTAATAATAAAATAAAACATAAAAAATAAATAAGCAAATTTAATGCCTGCCGCACTCAATAAGATAAAAAAGAATATATAATAATATATAATAAAATAGTAACTCATTTCCGCCTGTCTGTCTGCTCTTCTTTGCGTTCGCATCAGGTAAAAACTACTGGATGGATTTTAACACAATTAAGTACGCTTTCCGTTATAAAAGTACTGATTAGTACGACACCTTTACTTTTTGAAAGCGGGATATTTTAAATATAGATGGCGCTATTTTAACTGATTAGTACAGCGCCTATAAATTTTTTTTAAGTGGGTTATTTTAAACACAGATGGCACTGACAAAATATGAATTACTTACTGGCTATTTGGCAGTTGTTTGTATCTGATATTGTTGCAAAAACTTAATAGAAATGAGCGGTTGTTTTTCTATAAACAGGACTTTCCCAGTTTGCTAAGTTTGGCTTAGTTGTTGTTACAGAATTAGATGTTAGAAAGTGTTAAACAGTGTCAATAATAGTTATTTATACAAAGCTGAATAAAGTGTCTTTAAATTAAAATAATTATTTGCGCTTTTAATTTTAAAAGATCCCATTGTTGAATAAATAAAACGTAAACATTATATAAGAGCAACATATTATTATTGAATTATGAGAATACGAGAAAATTTGTATGCAATTATTAATCGTCAGTTGGTGAGAACGAAGCCTACTACCTTAAGCTTCCCTCTTGTTGAATATTTTCACTTCTAATATTTACCACCTTATATTTGTTTTTGCTTCAGCCAACCTTCGGTTAGCAATGAAAGCTACTTTGTTTATTTGTTTTCTTCCAACATTCGTTTTTTGTTTAATTTTAATCTAGTATCCAACCAAACTTTGTTGGATGAACATGATTACGCGGTGCTCTGCGATTTTTAATTTTGAAAATTTTGATTTTATTAGTCGAAATATTTATATTACATATTGTTACGTTTTTACTTTACGTTGGGTTCTTTAATTGCAAAATAAATACACACTGTTATTACTTTTACTGTAAGTCACTTTATTTATTAATACCACTGTTCAAAAATACAGCAAACTGTTAAACACTCTTAAAATTTTACAACTTAACTCTTTGACTTTTAAATTAATACTGGCATACTACTCGCCAGCACGATTCAATTATATAGGTGCTTTAAAAGCACCAGAATGTTCTATTCCAGACATATCTGGCAGGTTCGATTGTTATTGCTCTTGTTTTCTGTTTGTGTGATTGGTTATTTCTTTATACCTATATTTGTGGCTATTTAAATAAATTCTTCTTTCGTAACAATATATTTGCAATTTAAATTATCCTGTCTTAGAGAGAATAAAACAAACTTAAGCTCGGCTACAATTTTGTTACGTATATAGACTTATTTTTTTTAATCGGAATATATTATAGAAAGGGAATTGCCATGGCCGCTAAAACAAATAATACAATTAAAGGGTGTTCCGACAGTGACATGATTTTTACGTAAATAGCCTTATTTTATAAACCGTAAAAGGTAGACTCTTGAAAAGTTTACGGTAGATGTTGTAATTCGGCCGCTATAACAATAACTACAAATTGAAGGGTGACATGTTTTTCTCGAATATTACCTTATTTTTAACCACAATAAGTAGGCTGATATTTTTGTAGAAAGTGTAACAATTACTAATATGTAAATCGTCTTTCAAAAATGATGCAGTTTTCGCGAATAGGACTTTAATTTTAAAACAAAATGGTGCCCCATAAGACAACACAAAATTAACAAAGTGAATTTTTATGTTGTACTGAACATAGTAGGGAACCCTACGTGTGTGAGTCTAACTCGCACTTGACGGATGTGTTTTTAATATAATAATGTTCAAATAACTTTCTTAAATTAAATTTTGTTAACAATTAAATCTTTGCTTTCAACTCTTGTATTATTAGCACAACGTAATTTACTTGCTTATTTCAAAGATGTAAGCAAATTCGATTTTTTTTTTTAATATTGCTTCAAGAGATATTTAATTTTAGAAATAAATTAATGTCTTTTGTTTGTTAAATTTTTGCCTACACCGTTCTTACGATAAAGAGAAAATTTTTTGAATAGCGAAGCTTTTGACAATCTCAAAATTAAATTGAAACGTAAGTGTGCCTGTAAGTGTTAATTTACAAAAATATTGAAATTAACTTTGGAATACAGTTATTGATGTATGAAATTACTTGTGATATTAAGGGCGTTACAGCCATACTGAACTGTGAGGAACTTGTTGATGTTACAAAACATATATTTACTAACAAGTTAACTTAACTTGAAACTTTTTTTAATTATGAATAAGCTCTTCTCAAAAAATCTATTTTTCTTATAATTAAGGTAACTTAAAATTATTTAATATTACTTGGATACAAGTATAGTGTGGTATGTGTGCTCTTTGTTATACGGTACTTGTTACCACATTTAATTCGTAAGTCGCGCACTAAATTATTACACTCCGTTTATAACAGTCACAATTGGCCTTAATTGGCCTTAATTTGAAGGGTATATTATGAGGTATAGAAATAAAAAATTGTAAAAAAATTTAAAAACAGTCTCTACTTAACATATATTATAGCAGTGACATAATTAGAAAGTTTTACCACATGAGTGCTTCAAGTTTTTCCAAGAAATTGCATACAAATATTTGTAATTGCCACAAAACATTTTAACATTTATTTAAAAGAAATGAATAAATAAGACACTTACGTATTAGCCTAGATTTAAAAATGTATTTTAAGCATCCCAAATCAGACCGCACAAGTGAGTCAAAGTCATTGCTAAATATTTTACAGTCAAACAGCTAAGAATTGTGCCAAATTTGTTTTGCACATTTTCGATTACAAAAAGAAAATACAATGTGAGAACATAAAAGATATATATTTAGAATTACATTATAAACTGTTCTTTTATACAATATGATGAAATATTTAAATTTTTTAAATTAAAGATTTATTACATTTAAAAATTTCCCAAAATGTGATTTGAAATCTTTTAATTTCTAGTTCCTTTGAAATGAAAAAAGCTGCAGTCTATGAGCTAAAAATATTTAGTACTAGTTTCGCTTAACTAGGTATATTAATAAGGGTGTTTCAAAATTTCAAAGATCTAGTTCTCTAGCTACCTTAAAATTGGGCGTGGTCCTGTGTCTTTTCGTAAAAACCTAAGTTGAGTTATGATAAAGATTAAAAAAATATCCAAATCGGCACAGCCGTTTTTAAGTGACTACCAACTAACGAAATTTGGTTTTATTTACATTCATACTCTCTGTGCCTACACATGTTGTGTGCGTAATGACAATATCTTGTTAGATTTTGCTTTGAAAGTAATCCATACCAAATTTTAAAACTTTACTTTACTTACTTTTACTTTATATAAAGGTACCCATTCCTGTATAAAATTCTAAAATTTATATGAAATTTTAATATTCTAAAAATTATTGTAAAGATATTATTTTAAAACAGCGCCATCTGTTGCGCAACATTGCTTAAAATGTACTGCTTTCATAAATAAAAGATGCCTTAAAGTATGCACTACCCTTAAATCGGTAAAAAGGGGGCGCATTTTCACTGCTTTTCTCCACTTTCTCTTGGAAATAAGACATTTTAGCGGAAAATTTTTTATTAAAATCCATACAGTAGTTTTTGCGTGGTGCGAACACAACGAAAACGACAGACAGACATACATACAGGAAACGCGTTACTGTTTTATTATATGTATAGGTATATATTAGTCCGTCAATTTTCCATGTTGTATTCTTTACCGTTGGGTAAACCGGACATAACGGAACAAGCAACAAGATATTTCAGTAAGTCAAGTGCGAGTGAGTCCTAAACATGTAAGGTTCCTCACCCAGTTCTATATAATGGGTGATTTTTTTGAGGTTAGGATTTTCATGCATTAGTATTTGACAGATCACGTGAGATTTCAGACATGGTGCCAAAGAGAAAGATGCTCAGTATGCTTTGACATTTCATCATGAATAGACTTACTAACGAGCAACGCTTGCAAATCATTGAATTTTATTACCAAAATCAGTGTTCGGTTCGAAATGTTCAAATGTGACAAATTTTGTTCAGCGATGAGGCTCATTTCTGGTTGAATGGCTACGTAAATAAGCAAAATTGCCGCATTTGGAGTGAAGAGCAACCAGAAGCCGTTCAAGAACTGCCCATGCATCCCGAAAAATGCACTGTTTGGTGTGGTTGGTACGTTGGTGGAATCATTGGACCGTATTTTTTCAAAGATGCTGTTGGACGCAACGTTACGGTGAATGGCGATCGCTATCGTTCGATGCTAACAAACTTTTTGTTGCCAAAAATGGAACAACTGAACTTGGTTGACATGTGGTTTCAACAAGATGGCGCTACATGCCACACAGCTCGCGATTCTATGGCCATTTTGAGGGAAAACTTCGGAGAACAATTCATCTCAAGAAATGGACCGGTAAGTTGGCCACCAAGATCATGCGATTTGACGCCTTTAGACTATTTTTTGTGGGGCTACGTCAAGTCTAAAGTCTACAGAAATAAGCCAGCAACTATTCCAGCTTTGGAAGACAACATTTCCGAAGAAATTCGGGCTATTCCGGCCGAAATGCTCGAAAAAGTTGCCCAAAATTGGACTTTCCGAATGGACCACCTAAGACGCAGCCGCGGTCAACATTTAAATGAAATTATCTTCAAAAAGTAAATGTCATGGACCAATCTAACGTTTCAAATAAAGAACCGATGAGATTTTGCAAATTTTATGCGTTTTTTTTAAAAAAAGAGTTCTCAAGCTCTTAAAAAATCACTCTTTATAACTTTAAAAGTACCAGATTCAAGTTTTTTCCCATCAATTTTGGGACACCCTTTAACTTTTAGTTCTATTTTGGTAATCCAGTTCGGAAGTCCTGCCACCAAATTCCACACTCTTAGTTTACCAATAATACAAACTACGGTTATAACATCGAAATAGTGCGGCACTATTTTACTAAAACTAAAATAAATAAAGAAAATAAGAAAAAATTATATTTAGTAGAAGCACATTAAATGCATTCTCTTTTGCTCTTGTTTTTGCTCATACTTCATTCCATTTTACAGCTCTGAGCTAAGAGACTTCTTATCTACCACAGTCGCATTAAAATTGTGACGTTTGTATTAATACCACACATTTTACGCCTCAAGAGAATTATATTGTATATTACAAAGGTAATGTTCTAACTTTATCAACCCAGTCTCGAAGCTATTTAATTATGTTCACAACACTTGGCCCATTAAAAAAAAGGAATGAAAAAAGTAATATCCTTGGGAAAACAACTTAAATATTGTTCACAAAGAAGAAAGAAAAAAATACAATTCTATCAACTAAATTCACACTGCACAGTGATTTTAAAACGTTTTATTATAGAAACAACACACGATTGAAAATTGTATATAAACAATGTATATAGTATGTATATAAACATACTTAGTATTTTTACATAGCAAATTACAAAAAAGAAAAATCATTAATAGGCAAGGTGTGAATCCCTTAATCCTCAGCTTAAGCACATACTTTTTATACAAGTAATTAGTATCAGAGAAATTTGTATGATTTCTACTTAATACTTCGTAAATTTTTTTTTTTCGTGTTCCATTTTTTAAATATTATTTACCATTAAAACTGGAAATTAACGATAAACTGATTTTTTGAGAAATAAGGAATAGAATTGGAATTGGACACAACTTCTAAGCGAACTGGGATACCCTTACAAAATTTTAAACTGACACAGATAATTTTAATCGAATTGAAATAAAAAATTAAAATATTTTTTATTTAAAAAAAAAAAATTAAAATATTTTTTATTTCAACACCCGAATTCCAAAAGCGGGAATTATAAGTGAAAAAAAAAAATGATTTTTTTTTACAACATTAGCAATCCTGTTATTATTAACCAGGGGACTGTCAAATCCTTTTTCGACTATGTATTCAAAACTGAAAGCTTTAAAAATCTGTTTACTTTTTTTTTCATATAGCGCTTTCCACTCCAAGCAATTTTACAATAAATCATAAATTTGTGTACGAGGTACGATGGGCTTAGGCACAAAGCCCCATTTACCCTAGTGCCGTCCACAGCTTTTTTCAAAAACATCTATGCTTTGTACGCGTGAAATTTCACTAAGATATCTTAAGTAGTGAGCTACCGAATTATTTCCAAAATACAACATTTTTAAACCATATAAATAATAACAAATGCATTGTCTCTCGCTTGCGACTATGCAGGTATGTAAGCGCATAAGTTTTCTTTATAAAATTTACTGAAACAAAGAGTCCTCTTTAGCTTACGCGGATGTGGGTATGTAAGATAATAAGTTTTTAAAAAAGAATTTGGTGAAGCAAAGAGACCTACCTAGGGACATCGCAAACAAAAATCATGCCTTCCTGAAACAGGTTAGAAGGGAGAGTCTATATCTCTCACCCATACAAACATGCTTCTAAACGTAATTTTTTGCTGTATTAATTACAAATTGAATCTATTTTTAATTTGCCGTTTATTACACTTGAATAACTGATTATATGGGTATATAGAAATAATTAAAGGGCAGCATTAATTCTTATAATATAATTTTTTTATCTATTTCTCAAGAACAAGGTCACAAGAAGAAAATACGCATATATATGTATGTATATACTTCTTGAAGAGTAGCCGATGTTGTTTAGCTAAAAACTAATTAAGCTATAATTTATGTTGCCGTCTGTTTTACTTATTGTTGAAAGATATCATTTCTTACTTATTTATAGTACAGTTTTTGTATGCGAAAGCAAAAGGAAAAAATGTTTACTCAAACGCAAAACGAATATTGTATACGGACATAATAATTATTAATCATATACATTTGACTAGAAATCACCTAAATAATTTAAAAGCTAATCACAAATCGATAGGATTATACATAAAGAACAAAACAAAATAAATTAATTCACTTAAAGAGGAATAAATACTCATAAATTCATTGAATACAGAATACTAAAAATAAAACCCTAAACCAAAATCTACTATCAAACAAAAATCTACAATTATATTGCATTTAATTGTGTATGAATATCTATTTTTTTTTGCAGTAGACATTAAACTACGTAAAAAATTGGTAATCATTAAATGTCATCATCGTCGAAAAGGAACCCGTTAAGGAAGTGTTCTGCTTCATTGATAAAAAAATGTCTTCATCGCCATTTTGCACTTAAGTAAATATTAAAAAAATAGAAATATTAAAAATACACATACTTACAAATACCAGCACTGCATCTCGATGACTATACATATATAACTTTAAAGATTGTCTTTCAAGGATGAATAATTCTCATATTAAATAATGTGCTAAAATGAAATAATTAAAAAAAGCCGTCAGTATTCGAATCTGATCAAATAAAAATTAAATTATTCCGTACAATTTTGAAGTATTTGAGGCATAAACTCATCAGAAACCTACAAACTCCAAAGATGCTATTTCCTTGCACAAACAAATCGTTTGCTTTAAAAAGTAGAGTATTTGCCCACAAGGTATGTTGCGTGCCACAGTGCTTTGTCCCACAGCAAAAATTGGTAGCTACTGTCGTCACTAGGTGTCGCTAAACTCGATTTTGAGTTCTTAACATCTTGGCTTATTTTCAATGAAATAAGAAGTTGATTGTGTAACAATTTTTATTTTGATTATAACAGTGTTGTTTTCAATTACAACTTTTTCTAACTGGATGTTTAAAAATATAAAAAAATCAGTGCAATATCTTAATTCACCCTTAATGAAAGCGATATAGTTGCCTATTAGGACCAAAAAAAAATTTACTAGACATTTTTTTTATTTTATACTGAAATGATATATTTTTAGCTATTTAGGGATATCCACGTCAGTTTGAAAATAATGAATTTTATTATCAAAAAAAAAAAAAAAAAATTCAGACACAATTAAAACAATTCAATGGCCTTAATGTCCGATTAATCAATTAACAAAAAAAATATTTTTAGCGGAACGGATACTTACCTATAATAAGAAAAACATACATCTAATTTTTTAACTGATACTTTACTTGGTTTTTTAATTTTTATAGATTTAAAAAATTATATTTTGATTTTTTTGTGTGCAAATGCATATTTAGTATTATTTATTTTTTTATTTTATTAAATGTTACATTACAATTAAAAATTATATTTTTACTGAAATAATAGAACACTACCTACTATCTCACAGATTCCCCTGATAATTTTAACATCAGAGATATATATATATATATTTTTTTTTGTTAAATAAAAACAACATTACCTCTGCGCAGCTTTATGCTTGTCTGCAGAAAATACCCAGAGTCCTTGGCGGGAACCGAACCCGCAACCTCCAGACCGATAGACTAGTGCGCTACCAATCGGTCTAGCGAGGCAGAAAAAGGAGTGAAAATAAGTTCTTATTCAACAATTACGGCCGTTACAATTAGTAAGATAAAAAAGAGACTCAAGTTTTGTTGTTTAAGCAAGAACTTGACCTTATTTCTAAAAGTCTATAGTTTTTATAATTTAAGGTCAGTTTTTCTCTTAGTAATATCACATGAACTTATGAACTTATTAAGGGAGAAATCCGGCTAATTGAAAATCTTAGTTCTAAGGAAATTGTTATCTGCTAAGGTTCTAAAAAGTTGTTGTTTGGTTAAATGATTTAATATTATTCATATTATTATTCATATTCATATTATTAAAATCAATTTTAAAATTTTTTGTTGTGCTGCCTTTCACTTACTCTCTTTGTTTGGCCTAAGGGACTATAGTTTGTGTTTTTAATAAATTTAAAAATTTTTCAACACTGATCGCATGGAATAATAATATTTTATGAATTCTTTCAAAAGATTAAAAAACCATACAGATCGGTCGAAAAGTCTGTCACACACATTCATTTTTAATCCACGCTATCATATTTATTGAGAACACATCCAATTTTTAACAGATTATATTACTGAGTATTATAGTGAGTCATGACTTTAAACAGCATACTTGCTACAATGATGGACGTATTCTATAATCCACGGCTTGTTATTCTTATATAATATTTTGTATAGCTTTAATTTAGTTTTTCAGTAGGTTAGGTTAGGTTAGGTTAAATGGGCCGCCCGCAAAAACGCGAGTTCACTCGGAGGCCAATAAGGCCCACTGTGATGCCCCAACGATCATCAACCCCCACCATTCCCTAAAGAACTCCAATACCGGTGGTTATTGTAAACCACTCGGAGCTCTTCACAAAGCCTAATAGGCTACTCAGTGTCACATCCCTGAGACAGTCCAGGTCCTGAAAGAATCTTTTACCCAGAAATTTGAGCCTACGCTCTTGAAGAGCCGCGCAGTCGCAGAGAAGGTGTTGAACTGATTCCTCCTCTTCCTCATCCATACAGCTTCTGCAGCACCCTCCACGAGAGATTCCCATACGCTCCGACATACGTCCAATCATACAGTGTCCCGTTATAACACCAACCAGAAGTGCTAACGAGCTTTTCTCGAGGGTCAGTCCTTTTTTTTATCAATTGAGGGCCACAGAATTCTAGATAATCTGCAAGTAGTTAAAATAGACCACCTGCGAGCCGTTTCCTTCAGCGACCATTCTCCGAGTATGTTAGACATTTCGGCCAAGGGGATATTGACTTCCCCTTGGGCAACCGTCACATCCAGATTCGAAGCGTTCCTCGCACATTGATCGGCCATCTCGTTTCCACGAATGCCCTCATGTCCTGGAACCCACACTATCCTTATACGATGTCGTTCAAGTAGGGCTAAAGATTGTATGCAAGCTAACACACATTTAGATTTCACTACTTTTGAATTAAGGGCCTTAATGGCGGCTAGATTATCTATGCAAATATCGATAGCCGACGCCTCCGTCGCAAGTTCCTCAATTTTCCTTGCCGCTACCAATATAGCATATATTTCAGCCTGAAACACGGTGCAGGTATCGGGAAGCCTAAGTGAAATTGAAAGATCAAGATCCTCAGAGAAGATCCCCGATCCGGTCCCCGTGTCTATCTTGGAGCCATTCGTAAATATTGAACCCGCATTGTTCCGAATTACAGAGTTCTCCTTCCATTCATCCCTGCTAGGAATTTTCACGACAAACGATTTGTCGAGGTCCATAACAGGGGTTAAGTAATCAGTCTGCTCCCTCAAGATATTGCCACCCACCTGTCGTAGGTGAAGAGAACAAGTTCGGTCTTTCCAGGGTTTAGGCCCAGACCGTTGTCCTTCGCCCAAGCGAGTAGTTGGCCTAATGCTGATTCCATAAGGTCACTTATCGTGGATAAAAATTTACCCCTGATAAGGATTACAACGTCATCTGCATACGCGACCACTTTAACGCCTCCGTTGCCTAGTCTGAAGACGATTTTATTTACAACAAGGTTCCAAAGGAGTGGGGACATGACTCCCCCCTGCGGTGTTCCCCTTGTCACAACTTTCCTCATCGTACTAGGGCCAAGACTGGAGATAATGCTTTTACTTCGAAGCATATTCTCCGTCCACTCTATAATTTTCTGTTCAGCCCCCACATATTGTAGGGCGTCCAGTATCGAGGATATATTCAGATTGTTGAAAGCGCCCTCTATATCCAAAAAGGTCGCTAACACATACTCATTCCTGTCCAGTGTATCCTCTATTGTACCGACTACATCATGCAGTGCCGTTTCCACCGACCTTCCCTTTAGGTATGCGTGTTGTGCCCTGCAGAAATTACTTGACGATAGAACACCTTTGACATACACGTCCACCAGTTTCTCCAGTGTTTTCAATAAAAACGATGACAGACTTATTGGCCTGTAGTCCTTTGCAGTTCCATGGTTTATTCTTCCAGCCTTAAGAATGAATACCACAGTAACCTCTTTCCACTCTTTGGGGATATACCCATACAACAGGCTGCCCCTAAAAATGGAAATCAGCCACGGCATAATAACCTTTATCGATTGCTGTAGTAACGCTGGGAAAATGCCGTCCGGCCCTGCGGATTTATAGGGCTTAAAAGAACTCACAGCCCACGCTACCCTAGCTTCATCTACAATGGAATCCACTAAATCACTACTGTGGACAGCTGATGAGAAGATAGCCGCAGAAGAAAGAGGCTCTTCTTCGACATCCTTACAGTCCGGGAAGTGAGTTTCCATTAGTAGATTCAAGGTTTCAACACTGCTTTCAGTGAAGTTTCCGTCTGGCTTAGTTAAGAATCCTGGCATGCCGGGATCCTTAGAGAGATCCTTTCTAAGACGGGACGCCACAGTGGTACTTTCCAAGTCTCCACAAAAGCGTTGCCAAGTGTCTCGCTTCGCTCTTCTGGTCTCCTTTTTGAAGTTATTGAAACTCTGGCGGTATTCGGCCCAATCAGAGGGCCCTTTGTCCATCTTAGCTTTATTGAAAAGTCTCCTATATTCTGTGCGTAACTGCCTGAGCCCTGGAGTCCAACATGGCTGGTGAAGTCTCTTAGACGGATGCCGTTCAGTGGATGATGAGTGAAAATCTTCAATTAGATGTCCTAGAGAGAAAGGATGTGGAGGTCTCGTGTGCCTGCCAATATTCCCTCAGTGGGAGGTGGCATAAGTTCAACGAGCGTTCTGAACTTCCCCCAATCCGTGTTCCTAGGATTCCTGAAGGGTTTACTTGCATCGAGGGTAAGTTGCACCCTAAAAACAATTCTATTGTGATCAGAGAAAGAACAGTCAAGCCGAACCCCCCAATCAATTATCTTAACTGAGTCCCTATGGTTTACCAATGTTATATCAATGACCTGTTCCCTGATCCTATTGAAAAACGTTGGTCTATTACCTCTATTGCATATCTTAAGATTAGTAGATAGAAGATAATCTAATAGGTTTTCACCTCGAGTGTTAATGTCCGTTCTCCCCCACAGAGTATGATGGGCATTCGCATCACATCCTAGGATGAGATCGTGGCCCCTTGTATCGCACCAATGAATCAGGTTGCGTACGGCACGTGGAGGCGGATCATCTTCATCGTATGGTAGATACGCTGATGCCAGGATCACCGTCGGGAGACCCTTGCGTTCGAACGCTGCTACCGTCAGATCACACGCACTGAAATTAGATAAAAGAAACATATTAACATCCCTCCTAACTAAAATGCAGCTTCTTATCTTACCTTCTTGGGTTGGAGAGAAGAGCATATATTTTCGTTACTGGACGCCGCAAACCTTGTTGGCTACAAGCCAGGGTTCTTGGATTAAGGCCACGTGGATATCTTCCCTCTCCATGAAACGCAGCAGGTCTCCCGATGCTTACGATCACCGAGGTGATCGTAACCACCCCGGTGGTAAGATTACCATTATAGATAGGTTTGGGTATATTCAAATATGACGCTTAAATTACGCTCACTGTATCCATCATATTTAACTTGTTATACTTAATTTTCTTATAAAGATGTGTAGCTTCATGGCTGTTTCATTGGATTTTTAAACCAATTTTAGAATTTTAGAATATAGTTAATACCAGCTGTGCCCGCCAGGCAGTGTTGCCAGAAATTTTATATGTAAAATTTGCAAAATAAAAAAATCTGCAGTTTAATTTAAAAATCACAAAAAAAATTTGTTTAGTATTTTATTAAAAAAATATATAAAAATAACAATTAATTTCAATAAATTATGCATGAATATATTAAAAAAAAACCTAAAAAAGAATTGTTAATAATTATATATATAATATAATAATTATATTTAAGTATTACAATTACCTATAGAATACTAGGATAACAATAATAATTCTGCTAAAATTTACTGCAAGCAACATTAGAAGCGTTAATGAATGATATAAAGAAAGCAGATTTCACTGACAAGACTTTAGGTTTTATATTCTCAATGACAGCGAAATCGATTACATCTGGAAATCTGTTGAGGTATGTAGGTTAGTAAGGGCTGGCCAGCAGGCATTGACACTATATTACTGACCGATATTGCAACAAATAATTATCTTTTTCTTGAAGTAATTATCAGCTGTTAATAATTTCGTACATGCGTATTGAATAAACTGATCTTTGCTGATTTTATGTTTTTACGAGTAATATGTTGCCGATATAGTTGGAAAAATAATCGTATATATGTACATATCTCTGGCTAGCGCTTCTAGACGAAGATAATGTCAATGAGTTGGGCAACATTTGTTTTGTCTATAAAATATTTCGGTTGAACCGAAAATTTTCTTTATGGATTTTCCTTTGCAGGTTCCTCAGGAAGGATTCTTTGATAACTATCCAAGCATTTCATGTATTAACATTTTTAGTTAAGAAGCATTCAATCAAAGATACACGAAATAATAATAAACAGGAAAAAAATTTATTGCATATTTTTACAAATTCGTTTTTCAGTTTATAGCTAACTACAAGTTTACTAACTCTAACCCTAGTCCTTATACGCAAGTACAGGTGTGGCCACTGACACTTTGGAGTAATGCACCTCCTAAATGGCTTACACTTTTCTATTGAAATTACGTATCTAAGGAAATGGCAAAATTCTGCGTCAACTGACAGCTCAATTAATATCCTAGGTCAAACCACTGAGGATCTATGAGCTTCTAAACCCCCAAGAACGTATACCCAAGTACAGATATTCAATTGTATTAACTTATGCTTTTGTATTAACTTATGGAATTGCATTAATAAAATTATTAAAGACTTTGTTTTTTTGTGGTAATGTAAATTTATTTTCTTTGTTATTACTTATTTTATTTATTAAAACTTAATTTATTTATTTCTTGTCCTTATTATTGCAAGTTTTGCATACAAAGAAATTGCTCGAATGTTGCACACATATTGGCCGTTTACATTCAGAGCACATGTTACGAGTGCGTCTTTTGTATTCATCGTGAATATGACAATATTAAATAGCAGCTCCCAACTTTTTCTCGCTGAGCCGCTGGTGCACTCGTTAAAGGTGTAGGGTCAACTTTTTCATTTAAGGCCGTGTTTATATAGCTCGCTATACCAAGTTTCCTGTTAAAGTTACGCATTACCTAAACACTGACTGACCAGCTTTCAATGACTGGCATACATAGCTCCTTGGCGAGCTGGCGAAGAAAACGTTTGCGTCTAAGCTTACTATACTGGTTGCAAAATAGTTAGCTTAAAGTGCATTAAAAGTTAGTTATGTTGCTTACAGTGTTATTTTAAAATTATTCCATAATTTTTTACCATAATTCTTTGCCATCATTTTTTTCTATTTGTTTATTTTTTCATTAAAATGGAAATTTGGTAATTATAAACTATGTCAAGTGTTTTTTCCACATTTCTAAATAAACAATGCCACTCTTTGTCAAAATACTGACTTATTTTGCATTTAACTGTAAAATAGCTTAATATACAAATGCCAACATTTTAATTACATTTACTTGCACTGAACCACATTTCATTGGTAATATTAACGAAAAAAGTTAATAGAACTTTAATATAAATTTATTAAAATCTCTTAACTTAAATAAAAATTAGTTAAAATTTAGGAAAATTCTAACATTCAAAGAAAAACACCTCATAAAATTAATATCCCTAAAAGAAGTTTATATGAATAATTTATCCATTGATTTTCATTAATTGAATTTCTTTTATTTTCAATTTTTTTTATTTTATTAAAGGCATGTAGAATTAAAGAAAATTAGTGAAATTTAACAAACCTATTTTAGTAAAATTGAATAAAGTTCTTCGAACTG
Source organism: Phasia obesa (assembly GCA_949628195.1). Taxonomy (NCBI): domain Eukaryota; kingdom Metazoa; phylum Arthropoda; class Insecta; order Diptera; family Tachinidae; genus Phasia; species Phasia obesa. Next base: position 75,443,989 of record OX451218.1, read on the forward strand.
AATAAGGGCTCTAAAGTAAAAGACATTTTGTTAGATTTAACCACAGATAATCAACTGAAACGCCAAAAAACTAAGTCTAGGAATGTTTTGAAAAAGTGTAGGTTTTAAAAAAAAAATTCCCCACAGCACCTAAACTGCACATAGTTGTATATTTTGTAAAAAAAAAATATATTTTTTACATTCAATTTTAGATGCTAAAATTAAATATATCTTTTGTTTTTAAATAAAAATATAATTTATATTTAAAATAATTATTGTTTTGTATTGGAAATTTTTATCCCCTAAAAGACAAAAAAATACAATATTGTGAAGAAATAAATTTCACCTAACAAATGTCAACAAAATTAAATTTCATTACAAGCTATATTTATCTTACTAGGTAGTGTCGTTCGCCCAGCTGATTTAGTAGTTCGACATGTCAAAAGCTGTATGTGTTCAGAAATTTTATCGTGTAGAAGTGAGAAAGTAATAAAACACATACACGGCTTCTCAATTTTCTTATATGTTTTTTGACATTTCGAACTACAAAGCAACAACAAAATGTCATGTTGTTCTTGTATTGTTGTATTTGTTGTAGGGACGCCACTACCTAGTAAAATAAATATACCTTGATTTCATTATTTTAAAAAACGTAGAAATACATTAAATTCTGAATGAATTTCAAGAGAAAAATTTTTAAATTATTTACATATTTAAAAAGTGCAACTATATATCGCATAATATTGGCTTAATGTAGGTAAAATTAAATTGTAATTAATAGAATTATTTGAGTTGACATATTAGATTAAAAATTTTTTCAATTTATGTTTTAGAGCATTCGTGACAATAATTTAAATATTTTTGCGGTCAATTAGGCCGTTAGTAAGTTGTATCAAACAAAACTGGAACTATCACCCATTAGAATCAGGAGTCTTCTAGAGGACAAATTTTGAAAAGCTTTTACCAAAAATCACTTGGAAATGACCACAAGGGCAATTAAAAGCCTTGTTCGTTTTATTCAGATAATATTTTGCCTTTTTGGTTTTAGATTATTTTCAAGATTGTTATCTAGTAAAGTTATGTTTTTTTTTTTTAATTTGTTTTATTTTTTACTAAAAAAATAATAATTTAAGGTAATTTATAAAAAAAGCCCATATTTACGAAAATCATTTGCAGATTTTTCTGAAAAAAATTATATTTCACTTTTTCTTTTTCAATTCTGCTTCACATTTTACAGTATTTAGGTAAATTTTTGGTTCAGTGTATATAAATACAGAAAGGGTCTTAATCACATGAATATGTTAGCATGCAAAACAGTCATAACTATATTATGGCAAATTCGCGCCATATAACTTCCATACTTGTGCTCACACAATTTACACACTCTAATTGCATAATGCAAGCAAAGAGCAAAATAATAATTAGCATATTTAGGCAAAACGCAGTTCAAGGATATTAGAAATATGTATATGCAAAATTATATTAAAGAACTCTTTTCTATTATAACATTGTACAAAATGAAAATGATGAGTTAATGTATGTAAATGAATTTCTAATAAAATTCATTTGCTCTTTAACTCCAAAGAAAAAATTTACTGGTTTTAATCTAAATCTATACATATAATAAAATTATAACTCCTGTCTTTCTGTTTCTGTTCGCATCATGAACAATTTATTTAAAATTTTTATGATTAAAATTTCTTTCGATATTCAAAAAAAATGATTTTTTTAATATCGAAAGTTTTTGAAAGTGAGGCAATCGCGATGCTGAATTTGTTATAAATCACTATAAAATTTGGGATCTCTACTTTTATACTGTAAAAAAATAAACGTTGCGCAAATTTCCCTTTTTTCTTTTTTTTTGCTCATCTTGCCTGTGGTCGAAATTCGACCATATATATTTTTGTAATCGTTTTAGGTATATATTTTGTACATAAGTGCACATTCATGTTGCGTATTTTTCATACTCATATTATTCAAATTTAGTTATTAATAAATACATATTTTCTTTCTTTCGATTTTGATTTGTTTTTTGGTTTACAAAATTACATACATGGGTAATTAATTCCAAGTCAAATCAACAAAAAAAAAAAAAATGTTTTCAAATTTACCACTCCCGATTTTATCGAAACTTTTTTTATTTATATTCGTTGACTCCCTGAATCCAAATATGATTTGAATTCTATCTCCTACAGTTTATCCGCTACACGGTTATCAAAATTGAAAAATACCGCTTTTTTGCATATGCGCTCGAGGATTAAATATATTCTAAATCCAGTTCTATAAGGTCTAGAAAGTTGAGTGATAGCTCATTTTAAAGGGTGAATCATGAAATTTTTTAACAAATTTTTTTCTGATATTTAAAAAAAAGTTTTATTAAAATCTTTGAGATAGTGTCTTTTAATTTTTTTTAAATTTACATATGTTTTTTAACGTAGCTTAATAAGTATGCCATAAAAAAATGGTGGGATCAAAAGTTAGATTAAGAAAACTTCATTTTGACTCATTATAAACTGAAAAAATATTGTTACGAAAGAAGAATTTATTCATTATAAGCTCTGAACAACAATACTCTCGAACAACAACAACAACATTAATGGTTTATTTTCTTACAATGATGGAAGAAAGAAACGCCTCATACAAACATTCGCATTTACGCTTATATACACACAGATTAAATAAACACTCTTCTTTTAAATACACAGCCACATACATAAATACAAGCATAAACAAATAAACAGCCACACATACAGGTATAACGAAATAAATAGCCACACATACAGGTATAAAGAAATAAACAATCAACAAAGAGAAAACAAGAGCAATAACAATCGAACCTGCCAGATCTGTATGGAATAGAACATTCTGGTGCTTTTAAATCACCTATATAAGTGAATCGTGCTGGGGAGTAGTTAAATTAAAGTAGTTAATTTAAAAGTCAAAGAGTTAAGTTATCGAATTTTAAGAGTGTTTAACAGTTTGCTGTATTTTTCGAACAGTGGTGTTAAATAAATAAAGTGACTTACAGTAAAAGTAATAATAGAGTGTATTTATTTTGAAATTAAAAGAACCCAACGTAAAGTAAAAACGTAACAATTGGTTACAGAAGTGAAATTGTAAAATAAAATAACTTAAAAAATAATATTTTAATATAGTTTATTTGACCTTTTTAATAATTTGTATTTAATTATTTTTATTCAAGCTTTAGGTCGTTAATTATTTTTATTCTCGATATTTCGCTACTCCTTTGTGTAGCATCATCAGGAAAAATTAAAAAATTAACGTTATGAAAATTACAATTAAAAAAGTATTGAAAAAATTTTCTTCAAAGTAATATATTTAACAAAAAAATTTTGTCATAAACTTATTAAAAAATTTTTAAACAAGTACAAACAATAATTAAATTATTTCTTATTTACTAAATGTCTGTACATTTGAGCTACATTATCTGTGTCTGCCTTAAAATTAATTCTCTGTGTGTTTGGTGTATTAATAATTTGTAACATTTCTAATATGTAACGATGTTTATAATTGTTTTCTGAATTTAGTACTGAAACATTATCAAAATTGGGATAGTGATTTAATTCAGCACAATGAGAAGATAGTGCTGTTTTTTGCGAATTAATATTCCTATATTTTTGGTCTGATTTATGTCCAGCAATTCTAGTTTTTAGTTTATTATTCGTTGTGCCTACATATACTTTATTACAATTTTCATTTTCATTTCCGCTACAAGGTATTTTATATACTAAATTTGTTAAATCTAGTTTTTGGATGGTATCTTTAGTTTTACTGAATAATCTGTTTAATGTGTTATGCTTTTTAAATGGCATTCTATATTTAGTATTATCAAAGATTTTTGATTTTTTTAAACGTTCGGATATTACAGGTACATAAATTAAAGACATAAATTTTTGGTTCTATAATATCTCTTTTGATTAATTATTCTTCTTCTATATTGACTTATTAATCTATTTGTTAGATTTATAGGAAAATTATTATCATTTAATATATTTCAAATTTTATTCATATTATTTTTGTGGAATTCTTTATTGCTTATCGTTAGAACTCTAACTATCAAATTTTTAGCTGTGTTAACTATGATATGTTTACTATGTTTGGAGTAATAATTAATTATTCTTCCAGAAGACGGTGGTTTTTGATACCAATCTATTAATAAGTCATTACCACTCCTAATGAGTAAAGTATCTAAATATGGAAGTTTCGAATCAGTATCTATCTCAACTGTAAATTTAATGTTAGGATTAAACTCATTAAATGTCGTTAGTAAACTGTCAATGGCTCTATCGGATAATATACAGAACAAATCATCTACATATTTTGTCAGTATTATCGGTTTAACAATTAATTTTTCAATACTTATGTCTAGTAATTTCTCCATAACAATATCTGCTACAATAGGAGAAGCTGGAGATCCCATCGGTAGTCCTTTTTGTTGTTTATAAATTTTACTATTATATTGAAAATATCTGCTATCTTCAATACAAAATTTTAAGATACGTAAAAATAAACTCTTTTCTATACTTGTGTGTCGTTCTATAATATTCCATTTTTCTTCTATCGTACTAATTGCTAAGTCAACAGGTATACTTGGAAATAATGACACTACATCTAATGAAATCAATTTCTCATCATCTTTTATTTTTTGATTTTTTATTTTATCTTTAAAATCTAAAGAGTTCTTTATATTATATTTTGAATGTTCCGTAATCTTTTTTAAAATATTTGTAATATATTTGCATAATTCATAAGAAGGAGTATTTACACAAGAACAAATTGGTCTTAAAGGAAATCCGTCTTTATGAATTTTGGGTAGTCCATATAACCTAGGTGCATTAGAAATATTTGTTTTTAATTTAATTCTGTCTAAAGTTGTAATAATTTTTAATCTAAAGAGCTATGTAGCCGTGGGACAACAACAGCAAGTAGCATGGACTTCAATACGATGTTCGCCGCTATGATGGAAAAAATGGGAAAAAACTCTAGAATGCTCCTAGAAAATGTACAAGAAGCTTCTAGAGCAAACAGCGAGAAACTGTTAGCTGAAGTAAGAGGTGAAGTACAAGAAGCTTCTAGAGCAAACAGCGAAAAACTGTTAGCTGAAGTAAGAGGTGAAGTACAGGAAGCTTCTAGGGCTAACAGTGAGGAACTAGAAAAAGTTAACGAAAAGCTACAGGAAATTTCTAATACCGTCAATAAACCTGTTGACATCTTAGAAACAAAAGTCTGCAAGTTCGACGAACAAATCTCTGCCGTAGAAGTGCAACTGTCTGGTTTAAACAGAAAAGTGAATCTTCTAGAAACTAGTGGCGTCGAAGTACAGGTGAAGGATGTCGATGTAAAGCTGCAGGAGCTTGAAAACAAAATTATGATTCTGGAAATAAGAGAAGGTCCAGTACGGGTAGTGACTGAAAACTCAAATAGGATAAAAGCTCCCAGTTTCGACGGCACCGTACCGTACAATGTCTTCAAATTTCAGTTCGAGACAGTGGCCAGTAAAAATCTATGGAGCAATGAAGAAAAAGCGATTGAGCTGATTCTGGCACTTAAAGGATCTGCAGCAGAAGTCATCGAAAGCCTACCAACTAGCTGCAGAAATAATTATGAGGACATAATGGTGGCGTTACAGCGCAAATATGGCAGCAATCATAAAAAGGAGCTGTATAGAAAGGAGCTACGTGGCAGGGTGCAGAGAGCAAATGAGACGCTTCAGGATTTCGCCATGGAGATAGAGCGCTTGGTGCAGCTAATATACCCTGGGGAAAACCATCCACTTCTAGAACAGTTCAAAGTGGAGGCATTTGTTAATCATATTCGTGACCCAGATATTAAGCACGCGGTTTGCGCTAAGCAAAACACATCCTTTGCTGAAACCATTACTTACGCTCTGGCTAAAGAAACAGCAAAAGTCATTTCGAGATTGCATTCATACAAAGGGCGAAAAGTTGAAGTAGCTGCTGAAGATTAGAAAACAACAATGGACGACATAAAGCAAATACTTGAATCGGTAAAGAAAGTCAAGTCAAATGAAAGACAAGGCAAGACAAACGCTAAGTGCTTTAATTGCGGTAAAGTCGGCCATTTTCAAAGAAAGGCAGCAAGAAAACGAGCCAGATCTGTTTCGCCGCCAAGAAACAATAAACGTGCAACTCACAAAACATCTCAAGAGTCGTTAAACTAAATAGAGCTAGCACTACGGGGCATGAGCTAGCTCCCACAACCGGGGGCCCCACAATCTCCATATCTGTGATGCAGCAGCAAAACAGCAATCTTACTGCAAGCGGGTATATCAACGGAGGAAAGCGTATTCTGACAATAGACATAGGAGCGTCGCAGTCTATAATAAGGCTCGATTTAGTAAAGGGAAAAGTGGAACAATTGAATAATGTAAGCCTGCGCACCGCTACCGGAGAATTTGCTACTGACTATGGTAAGGCCAAAGTCAGATTAACTATAGCCAACATGAGTGTGGACCATGTGTTCATTGCTGCCGATATCGTGGACGAAGTTATTATTGGCGCAGATTTTATGATCATGCATGGAGTCGATCTGCGCATGGGGCAACAAATAATGATCTGGCGAAACGTCGAAATACCCCTTGATATTGGATATGTGAGTAAATCTGCAGTAAGGAAGTTGGTTGCTGTAGCATCCCAGAAATTACCACCTCAGGCAGAAACTGTGATATGGGCACGTACGGAGGAAGATTGTGAGGACAACCGGTTGTGGGTGGTAGAACCATCAGGAATTAAGAGTGAGACAATTACAGCAAAAGCCCTCGTGAAAACCTGTAAGAATGGAAAGATTCCTGTGAGAGTGTTAAATCTATCCAACAGTGAAAAGGTAATTGGCAAAAACTCTCAGATAGCCCAATGTTCACCAGCAGAGGCCATAATTAATTGCGAGAGAAACTCGGAGCCTGAAAAACTGTCAGCTAAAGAGCGCGAAATACTAGCAGAACACGTGGGGAAATGGGTAGCAGAGCTGGAGCCACCTGACAGAAACAAAGCCAAGCAGCTACCCCTCTGTCTTCGCCCTAAAAGACAAAAGCCAAGGTAGAACGGCAATAGTGAAGCATGAAATAAATACTGGCGAAGCGAGGCCCATAAAACAAGCCCCCAGGAGCATTCCCCTAGCCAAGCGGAGCGAAGTAAAGCAGCTAGTCAACGAAATGGAGCGAGACGGAATTATCGAACCATCTTCGAGTCCTTGGAGCTCGCCGGTAGTTTTAGTAAAGAAGAAAGATGGCAGCACTAGATTCTGCGTTGACTACAGAAAGCTCAACGATGTTACCAAAAAGGACAGTTATCCGCTACCAAGAATCGATGACAAATTGGACACGTTAGCAGGAACCAAGTGGTTTTCTACGGTAGATTTACAGAGCGGTTACTGGCAAGTCGAGATAGCTGACAAAGATGAAGAAAAAACTGCTTTTAGTGCTCTCGATGGTTTATGGCAGTTTAATGTTATGCCATTTGGTCTCTGCATCGCTCCAGCCCTTGAGTCCCTTTAACACTCGTTTAATGGAACGAGTGTTAAAGGGACTCAATTGGAAGTCATGCCTGGTGTATCTGGATGACATAATTGTCATGGGAAAGACCTTCGATGAACACCTAAGGAATATGGAAGAAGTCTTCAGGCGTATATCAGCGGCTGGACTGAAGCTCAGTGTTAAGAAATGTGCATTGTTTCAGAAGGAAGTCAAATACTTGGGGCATCGTGTAACAGCAGAGGGCATATCAACCGATGAAGATAAAATACGGGGAGTAAAGGACTGGCCTCGTCCTCAAAATCTTCACGAGTTACGAAGTTTCTTGGGACTCTGCACATACTACAACCGATTTGTGCCAAATTTTGCTAGTGTTGCTGCGAGCCTACATGAGCTAACCAAAAAGTCGCGACCTTACCAGTGGAGTGAAGCAGCCGAGGAAGCATTCCAGAAGCTCAAGGAATTGTTGTGTGTGGCACCTATCCTGGCATATCCAGTAGCTGGGCAAAAATTCGTGCTAGACACTGATGCAGCGGATATGGAATAGGAGGCTTGCTGTCTCAAGTGGTAGATGGGACAGAAAGGGTTATAGGCTACTACAGCAGAGTACTTTCGAAGCCTGAAAGAAACTATCGCGTAACGCGACGAGAGCTGCTAGCAGCATTGAAGTGCATTAAACACTACCACAAGTATTTGTATGGCCAACATTTTATGCTGAGGACAGATCATGCCGCACTCAGGTGGTTGCTGCAATTCAAGAGCCCTGAAGGACAGCTTGCACGCTGGATTGAGCGACTTCAGAGCTATGACTTTAGTATTGAGCACAGAAAAGGAGGCAAGCATAACAACGCAGACGCCCTTTCTAGGCGACCATATGATCTGGGGTGTAAGCATTGCACAAAGGCGGAGAGAAAAGAATTCGTTATGTTCGGCTTACACATATAGAATCTAGTGAAGACTGACCGACTGCACAAAGACACGATCCCATATTGACAAAAATTATAGCAGCTAAAGAGGAAGACAGAAGACCGACGCGAAGTGAGATCTCACCAGAAAGTCCACTGGCGAAGGCATATTGGGCCCAGTGGAACAGTCTAAGGTTGAAGGATGGCTGTTTATGTCGCACCTGGCAAAGCACAGACGGCAAAACGTCGTGCCATCCTCCAAGATCAAAGAGGTCGTGAAACAATTCCACAATAGTCCTAGCGGAGGTCACCTTGGTGTAACGAAGACGCTGGAAAAGATAAAACAACTGCTGTCGGCTGTCAACAAGCCGTAGCCGAGTGGATAGCCAATTGCCAGGAGTGCATTGCAGCAAAGGGTCCAGTACGAAGGAGTCGGGGGCAGCTTCAGCAGTACAATTCAGGAGCTCCCTTTGAACGTATAGCGATGGACGTAGCAGGTCCCTTCCCTGCTAGCAATGCTGGAAACCGATACGTTTTAGTGGTCATGGACTATTTTAGCAAATGGCCGGAAGTATATGCCATTCCCAATTTTACCGATTAAATGTTACTGCAGACTTGGCACCAACTTAAATTTTTTTATTTATTTTTTACAGAATTCTACAATAATTTTAGAATGTTAAAGTTTAGAATTTTATATAAAGCTTATATCCCTGAGTAATTACCAAGGAATGGGAAGTTTTATTATATAAAGTAAATACATAAGCCATATCTGAAGCACTATAAAAGTTTTGTCGCTGCAACTCTTACTTAGAAGAGGAAAGAGAGGAAATAAAAGGGGCGGGGCACATATATTCATGTATTCTTAAAGAAATGCAATTTTATAGGAAAAAGAGATAAATTGTAGCGACATAAGTTGCGTAAGCAAAATCGAAAAAAATATTGTAAGGACGCTAACGAAGTGGCAGTACAACTAGTTGCGAATAAATCAATTATTTGCAGATAAATTAAATACACTTAATTCTGTTTTTACACTTTTTTTGTTCCAGAAAAATCCGTTCCAGAAAAATCCGTGTAAAAAAACGTGTAAAAAAAAGACATTGATTGATTGGTTCCTTATCTATAAAACCTATTAAAATTAGTGAAAAACGAGAATTTTTTTAAGAACAAGAAATCATGTTTATTTTTTCACATACATATATGCATGTACATATAATGTGTATTTGCACCGTTTATATGCATCTTTAGTGTATGATTAAGACTTAACAGATAGTTTCGTTCCAGAAATCAACGATTGCCTAATAGAATTTTAATTTTTTTATAGTTCTTACCGGTTCTTCGTTTAAACCGAACATTTTGCTAAGAAATGTTAAGCCTTTTCCATTTCGAATGCGATCTAAGATTTCAATTTAGTTTTCTAAAGAAATGGCTTTACGTTGTAGGTTTTTATTTGTAGTTTTCCTCGTCTTCTTTTAGAGTTGCATTGAAAGTCACAAAATATTAACACATTTCAATTGCTCTAACAAGTAAAAATACTTGTATGCACAAAAAGAGAATTCCTCTAAATTTTTGATATGAAAATATTTCGCAAAACTTAAATTTTGCAAATAAAATCTAAGGTCAAAAAATTTTTAATCGTGCTAAATGGAATAAAATCGTGTAAAATAAAACTAGAGTGGCCTACACTCAACTTTACCACACCCAATGGAAACAGATATTTATATGGATACATTACATAAATATTAAAAGTTCAAAGTATATTCGAATCGAAAAATTGATTATTTTTGGTTTGTGGTGTTAAGTAAACTACCCCTTGCCCTTTCCCGATTATACCCAAAATTTATACAGCTCTTCATCTCAATAAACTAAAGGCACATACTGAATTTCATTTTGATATGTCATACGGTATGAACTATAGAATGTTTACAAAATTTGGGAGTAAGTAAACTACCCCTTTCCCCTTCCCGATTATTTCCAAAATTTACACAACTCTTCACCTCCATATACCAAAGGCACATATTAAATTTCGTTTTAATATGTCATACAGTATGACCAGTAGAGCGTTCACAAAATTTGGGGGTTAGAAACTACCCCTTGCCCTCTCCCGAATATGCCCAAAAACTATACAGCTCTTCATATCCATATACCAAAGGCACATACTAAATTTAATTTTGATATGTCAAACGGTATGAACTCCACAAAAATAGTGGCATACACATACATCATCGCGAAAATAGTCAAAATGGATATACTTTACATTATACTACATATGGTAAAGTAAAAAGACCATGCAAAAACAGAATTGGGTGTACCATAAAAAAATTAAAAAAATTATTTTTAATTTTTATAATTAAGAACTTAAGCCTAAATAATTAATTTATTATTTTTTATTATTTTTCTTAGGTTGTGGGGTTTGGATTGCCATTGGGAAGACACCTTATCTTCCACATAAAAGCTTAAAAATTAACACTTTTTGGAAATTAGCGAAAAAGAATTATTTTTTACATTTGCACTTTTCAGGTGTGGGACTGGAGAGAGTCCTTTCCCTTTCTTAACTTAAAAATTAAATGTTTATAATACTAAGGCGTATGTAATTCATTTCTTCTAATAATTACATAATTTTTACAAAAAAATATTTTATATCTCCGTCCATAAAATTTGTTTAGGGCCTATTACTTAGTTATAATAATTGTTCTTCTTGTATTGAATGGGAAAACCCACATCCATAATACTGAACCTGCCCATTTTGGTTTTGAATACGCAAAATTATACACACGAAGTTTAGATATTAAAGGTCCATGGATGTAAGGTGTTTTTCCATATTTGAATAAATATATGTATTTGAGCCAAAGTACCGAAATGATCACATGTGTGAAAGAAAATATTTTGTGTTTATTCATTCATGACTGAGAAGTGATATGAGTATATGAGAATTTAGTTAATTTTTAATAAATATAAAGTTCGTAGAAAAAGGTTCGAATTAAACATTCGCATATACATATGTATGTATGTTTGTCGGTATGTATGTTATCCACATATTTTGTAATCTGAAACTGCCGGCATATGCAGTAACAAAGTTAGAAATCTCATTTATTAGAAATTTCTTAAATGAACACTTATAAATGAAAACGTTCATAAACATTTATTTACAAGGGCTTAAACAAGATTGTGCTTTATCTCATTTAATAATACGGATATTCTCGTTGTTCATCGGTCATGTATGTATGCTAAAAACAAACAATTACACTCATTCATGTGTGATCATAAAATACTAGAAATCTCATTTATGAGAAATATCATAAATGTTGAAATTTTAACGCTCATAAATGAAGAATTCGGCAACCTGATTTAAATTACTATAAAAAAAAATAAATACACATACTTGTTAAGTCTAACCAGTGCTAGAAAAAAAATGTATGTTTCACGAATGTTTAGTGCTCTTAGTTTATAAAAATATATAAATACCACATTAATCGAACAATATGCTATCACTCTTTAAATAGTTTCAAATTACTAGAGTTCATATGATTTCTGTTTTAAACTTGGGAAATCTTTTATTTTGCTATAAATTAAATTATGTATTCTCATTGTTTTTTATTTGTTAATTCCATAGTGGAAATATTTAAACGCGATAAACACGTAATGAATTTAACCCGAATACCATAAAAATAATAAATAAATAATAAAAATAAAAACAGTTTGTTTTTTGGTGTTTTGTTGAAGCTTCAATATTCTATGCTATTATTATATTAACATATTTACTAAAATATTACATTAACATATTTACTAAAAGTGGTTTTATACGACGCACAGTGGCTGAAAATCGTTTTTCGTTGGCCAAAAGTAAATTTTTTTTTGTCACCGATTTTTAAAATTTTTACGTCATTTTGTAGTTAATATATCCAAATTAAGGTAGCAAAAAATTATGTTAAAATATTGATAATTGTGGGCGTGGCATGCTGTCAAACTCAACTTTTTTTTAATTTCAGAAAAAGGTGTATTTCTTTTGTTTTTTATTGAAATTAAATGGTTACTACTCGCAAGCTATCATCGATAATGGTCTGCGGTTTTTTTTTATAATGTTGGTAGGATTATTGTCTTTAGTTGTTGTAAGTAGATACAGCTCTAGCGTTTAATATTAGGGGCGTTATGAAATATTTATGAAACTACTATATTTAACTCAAATTTAAACTTTAGTTGAATAGAACTTCTAGGAAACAAAAGGGAACAAGAAACGTACACAACCACGAGAAAGGTGAAAGTGTCCTCTTTAAGGCTATATATACTTTTGCACCCGCCACGAGCCGCCTGTAGACTACTTTTTTCATTTTAATGAAATTACTAGAAAAAAATTTATAAACAATGGTGTATTAAATTTTCACTTTTTTGCCTAAAATTTTATTTTTTTTAGTTTAGGATACGTATAACTAAAAAAAAGAAATATAATACCTTCGAAAGGGTTTAACGGCTTTGTTTTGATCAGTAAAAAATAAGTAATAAAATTATCACAATGGGCTCTACAGGAAGCATATGATCTCTTTCTAAATTTACCTGTTATCAAATGTTAGGGTCAACCAAAGTCATAAACAATTTTATAACAATAATTGCGACATTAAACCACTAAAGTTAAAAAACAACCCCATATTGACGCATGAGTGCAGTTTTGCACTCATAGCGCTACCTGCTATTAAATTTAAGATCAGTGTGTGAAGAACATGTATCTAAAAATTTATAAAAGTACGGATTCGTTAAGGGATTACTCAGTAATAACTTAATCCTTTAAGTGTACGGATAAAACATAACAAACGCAAATAAAAATATTCAAAAGAAAATGGAGAGCTTCAGTTATAAAGAACTGGCCGAAGAGTATTTTAGAAATAAAAATCAGGAAGATGTTCTTTCTTAAGTTAAAATAAAATTAAACTTAAATTCGTGTAGCACCGAAATGCAAGAGCAATTACATAATTTCGTCAAAGCATTAAAAAACGCTACAAATAAGTTATGTACAGTAAACAAAAATTTTATATAAAAAGTGCAAGTGTACTGTCGCTGCAGAAACAGCAAAGCAAGATAAGGCTGGAAGACCACGCAAATCATTAGTGGACAATTGCAGCGATAGATCTAAGAGGCGGAAGCTTAAAGATATTAACGATGCCTTTGGTTCTAAAAATATAAAAGAATCTTTCCTACATCAATTACGATCACAGAACCAATTTACAAAAGTGGATATCATTGAAAAAGTTGTTAAAGCTAGTCCACCGAGAACAAAACGGATTCTTTAAAGTATACCAACTCCGAATGATGCAATACAGTACACAAATGAGGAGGCATTAGCATTAACAAAACAGCAATATATTAAACTCATACAGCGTGCGATTGAAAAAGGCTCAAATATATATCCAGCATATCATCATATAACTGCTGCTAAAATGGACTGTTTGCCATCAAAGGACACTATTACAATCACACCAATTTCGGCAGAGGTACAACTACAATCTCTACTTGATCACATAGCCGCACGCTTGCTGCAATCAATAACAGGAAATGAGTTGAAGAAATACGGAAACACAAAGTTAATTCTTTTTTGTAAATGGGGATGTGATGGTTCTTCGGGACAAAAACAATATAAACAAGCTGTATGTGAAAATATTTCTGACTCAGATATGTTCATGGTATCATTTGTACCATTGCGATTGAAAAAGATTTTGGAAGATTCAGATCCTTCGACTAGTACAACGCAAACAATGGATATTTGGAAAAATGAGACACCATCTTCTACGAAATACTGCAGGCCAATCAAATTTATATAAAAAATAAAGAAATTAGTGATATCAAGGCCCAAATTACAGCACTACAGCCATTACAATTACAGTTAGATGGGCAGCAAATTGAAGTAAGCTACCAGTTAGTCCTGACAATGATAGATGGAAAAGTGGGTCAGGCTTTGACTAACACGAAGGCTGCATCCAGCTGCATTATATGCCAAGCAACATCAACCCAATTAAACCAAGTCCCAGCAAAATCATTAGATAATACCGATGCATATGAATTTGGATTATCACCACTACACGCAAGAATACGACTTATGGAACACATACTAAAAATCAGTTATGATTTGGATTTCGGGTCTTCAGGATCAATAAGAAACAACGTGACCAACAAAGAGTTAAGAAGTTCAAAAAAGAAACATGTTCAAGATGAATATCGCAAACGTGGACTGATTATAGATCAGCCAAAACAAGGGTCAGGCAAAACAAATGTTGGCAATACCGCAAGAAGATTCTTTTCAGATCCAGAAACAGCATCTGAAATAAGAGGAGTGGATTTCAACCTTATTTTCAGATTTAAAATAATACTAGAAGTACTTGCGTGCAATGAAGAAATTGACTGTAGAAAATTTGGAGATTATGCTAAGGAAACTGCAAAAATATATACAACTAACTACCCATGGAGAAATATGTCTGCAACAGTTCACAAAATCCTTTATCATGGTGACGATGTTAAATATCATTTGGTGCCACTTGGAGATCTATCAGAGGAGGCTCAGGAAAAAAGGAACAAGGATTACATATTTTATAGAGAGCACAATACTAGGAAAATTTCACGGAATTCAACAAATGAAGATCTATTTAATATATTATTGGCAACGTCAGATCCGTTCATATCCAGTATTCGAAATCAATGAAAAGTGGACCATCGGGATTTAGATGAAGAAGCCAAAAAACTACTAAAGAACAGAAATAGCACAGAACAAAATATGGAATATTTGCAATTAATATTTAAGTCAAATGAATAAAAATTATATTTTCTTGTTGGGGGTGAGATGAAGGTAGCGCAGAAGATCCGAGTACATTTTCCATTCATCATGAAAGCTTAAAAATTAATTTTTTATGCAATCTAGGCTTAGGAAATACAATTTGTTAATTATTGACACTATTTTTCATATAATATGCTATATAAACGCCCACAAAAAGGGGGCGGGGTCCAAAAATAAATTTTTATGATTTTCTGGCTCCAGGGTAAAGACCTTGAACCTTCTTTGATATAAAAATGTTTCATTTGCTTAACAAATTTACAAAAAAAACTTTTAAAAATGTGTAGTTTTTCAGGGGTTGGTTTAGTTCTTCTTAGGGGAATTTTTTCCCCTCTGGTCCGATTTGGCCCATTTACGAACTTAGCCTGCCCTATCCTTCAAGATATATACGTACCAAAGTTCAAGGGTCTAGCTCTTTTCGTTTAGACTGAATCGTGTTCATATATACAGGCGAATGGACGGACGGCCGGGTGGACAGACGGACGTATGGACAGACGGACATAGCTATAACGTCTTAGATTTCATCACTGATCAAGAATATATATACTTTTTTGGATCTTAGAGGGATATTTTACTATGTTACACAGAATAAACCCATATTTCACTCTGAAAATTAAAAAAATTAAAATGTTCAACTTTGACCTCGAATTCCTTAAAAAGTCCTCAATCAATTTTAATGTAATTAAAACTGAATCAAGCTGAGCTAAATATCTATTCATTAAAAAAAATTATTTCAATATTTTGATCGGTTCAAAAGTTACAGAATTTTGGTTTGTTATATGACTTGTCAGTTTGATAACCCACATGTAATTTCATGTGTTTATCAAAATTGGCATTTTACATACGGTTTATAATTTTTGCTTTCAAACGTACATGTGTAATTACATCTGACATAACCTATAATATATAATTTTTCCGCCGTTAGTTTTGTATTGCCAACCACAGCTGATGCAAAGATGCAAACGTAGTGCTTTTGCCATGCTTTTAATGCTTTTGGTACTACAAAAACCTAAAATAGCAAAATATCAAGTTGGCATTACAGGATGTCAGATGCTTTGTCACATCAAAATAGAACACGTTCTAAATGAAAAATGTGATATGTATTGTACACATGGAAAATACACATGTTACGTTTGAAAAGGTTCACACGACGTGTTTAGAATTTACACATGGAAAAGTGACAAGTCATATGACAAATACACGTCGTGTAAAAACCACTTTAACAGAGTGTTTTAAACTTCTCTAAAATTAGGAAATAGCTATTCTGATGATCTGGCCTGATCAAGCAGTGAATGACGTATATTAATTATGACGTGAATGACGTATATTAATTAGCTGATCCCCCAATAAATAAATTGCACTTTTATTATAAAATATTACAATTGTTTGATATAATTTCCTATTTTTTTAAATCTTAATTTAAATCTTTTTTATTTCTTTTGTAAGTTGTTGCTGTGTTTTGTTTTAGTTAAAAAATGAATTTTCATTTTATCTTAAAACCAAACGAAAAAGAAATTAAGAGTGATCAAATGTAACGTACAACAAGTTTGTTTGTGCTGCATCAAGCTAATGGAAATGTATTTGTGTGTGTTCTCTGTTTTGTAATAATGTAAAAGAGAGG
>OX451218.1:75461014-75550228 GCA_949628195.1 Phasia obesa
TTGTTCGAAAATTAAAAAACATGTGAAACTTGATAACGACTAAGAAATGATGTAAATATTTCATGGCCCTTCTTGGAGAACTATCTAATACTATTGAAATTTTAACACAATTTTTAGATGTCGGTGTTTGACATGCTAAAGAGTAGATACCGCTCTAGAAAATCACAACCTAGCATATCTTTACAAGCAATAAATTTTTTTTGAGTTGATGCACAGTTTTTTGAAAAACCCATTGTGATAATTGTATAAAAGCAATAAGTCTCTCCAGAAAGATGTTTACTGCGCTTTGTCATCTTTATGTTCAAACCGCTTATATTAAAACCTTGAACATATTTGATTTAATTGCATAATTTCAATTAAATTTATTACTAAAATTAGATTTTTGTAAATATTTTTTTCGAATTTTAATAGTGCTTCGGCTATGGTTTATGTATTTACCTGTATTTCTAAGTTTTATAAAAAATTCTAGAAATTATTGTAAATCTCTGTAAAAGATGATAAAGATATTTTAGTAACATTGTAATTCCAGAAAGTAAAAATATTCAATTGGCTATTTAGCAGTAAGTAAAAATTAATTTTGACATTATTTTAAAACAGCGCCATCTGTTGGGAAAATGTGTCTAAAATATTCCGGTTTCAAAAATAAAAGATGCCTAAAGTCGGCATACTTTTAACGCTTTTTCTGTTTATTATCTTTCAGAAATAAGGTATTTTTGCGGATCCTATATTAGAATCAGGATGCTAAGATACCTCCGCACAAAATTTTGTTAAAATGCATCCAGTAGTTTTTACGTGATGCGAACACAAATGAAAAGCAGACAGACGGAAATTAGTTATAATTTTATTATATTATATGTAAAATTTATACTTGGTGTTATAGCGTACTTAGCAATAGAAATTCTGTGTAAAATTCAATTGTCTATCTATAAAGTTTAAAAGATTAGACCACATAATTCAAATTACATCAACTGCGGGGGTTCCTTTTAATTTATAATTTTAATTCAGGTCTTTGTCTATAATGGTTCAAAAGATAGAGTTATATTAGTTAATCTAGCTCACCTATGGGGACACCCTTCAAGTTTATTGTTTTATTACTTTTTGTTTGGAGCTTTAGTGATACTTACTTTGTTAAAATTTTTAATTGCTGCCCTGTAATGTTTAAATTTCACGTAAATTCATGAATGTTGTATGGGGATACCATTTAATGTCTTCAATGATCAATTTTTTAATGGGACCAATCTGTGAGTTTAACCTTTCTAATAAAAAAAATTAAATCGATTTAAAACTGACTGAGTTCTGCGGGCACAAATGTAAAAAAGTAACATACAGACGAATTGATAAGCTTCTCCTTTTTTCAAGGACTGTTAAAAAGCATTTCATTAGTATTTAAAGAAGGTCCAATCCCTAAGTTATGAGCGCTATCCGAAATATGGTGTTCATAAAAAATTTATTGAATAAAATAAGACCAATTTAATTTAATTTTTTTAGTAATTAATAAAATAGTAGTATAGAAGACCTCTTATGGCCTTATGGCTAGGTTATTGAATAAATGAATGAATGAATAAATAAATAAATGAAATGTATTTTTTATATTTCTGTATTTTAGTTATGAATGTGAAATACATTCGTACATTCCGATCATCTGTCATACTTAATAAAATGTCTACGTAATTTTGCTTGTTTTTTAACGACAATCCACTAAAATATTAAAATTACTTGTAGCATGCTGATGACTTTGCTAAAACTACTTGCATGTTTTAAAAAGCAAAATACAAATATGTATGTATGTGCGTACTGGATGGAATGCAGTAAAATGCCTGAAGGTAGAACATGGTACAAACTAAACATATACATATGTACATACATATATGCACATTTATATTTACCACACATGCCGACAAAAACAAAAATAAAAAAACATAAAATTACATACTCAGACTTTATAGGATTGTGAATGTCCTTATCTGTTATAATCGTATAACTTTTTGCTAAACAAATGCGTCGAGACATTGATTTTATGATTCTCTTTTTTGGGTTTCTTTTCTTTCGCAATTCGTTTTAGTTTTCCTATTCTTTGTTTTCATAAGGATGCTGCTCCTTGTCAGTTGCGATATAACTACAGTCTCTTGTTTTGATTCATATTAGCTTCATTTTGTTGTTTAATAGATTTATTTATTTTTCTTACTTTGGCTGCTGCTGTATGCAGTTTTATGTAGTTCCTGTTAGTAGTTCTAAAATAAATAATGATAGTAAGATAAGAATATGGTTTTGGGCTATCTTCTATACATGTTATAAAATTGTAATAGTGTCGTATCTTTACTTGAAATAACTTTTTTTGAAAATTTGGTTTTAAGCGCAGATAATAATCATTTTGGAAAACAAAACACAAAATTTTCGTATTTTTGTCTGTCTGTGTCTGCTTTACCAAAAAATACTCGAATTATAATATAATTTTATTGGGTGGTTGCTAATATATATTGCCCTCGAGAACAATTTTTATTCGACAATAACAGCAATCGTGCTTCACACAGTTTTTGTCTAGCTCTGGTTGTACTTATATATTAATTATTTTTTATAAATAGTTTTTACTTTTAGCCTTAAAATATGAGTACTTATTGTTAGTTCAAACATTTTGAAAATACAATAAATAATATTAAAAAATTTAAAATAGGGACAGAAAATTGATATTACGCAGTTTAACCTAGATGGTAGTGAGAACTTGACAGCACCTTTTATATTTCAACGAGATGTCTTACACTCTACTTACAGAACTCTAGATTAATATATATTTTTTATAAAACCAGTGTGGAATAATTCAACTAAGTACCCAGAGACTGGTAACTCCACTCTGCTATTATATTATTTTATTCATTAAAAATAGCACAGTGCAACGGAAAAAAATAACCATATACGGACACCACTACGTAATAAAAGACCAAAAAAAAGACCCCTCTCTCCCAGTTTTGCCCAAAGTATTCCAGGTTTTTTTATGGGCCCTCAAAAATGTGGGGCCTCGATGTAATTTTTGCAAAAAAATTATCATTTACTCAAGCTCATATTTTGCAAACCGTTTGGAATTTTGATATACTCTCTGAGGCAAAGTTGTAGCTCTTGTCATAAAGAACAAATTGTGAACATATAAAATCAAAAAAACTTAATCTTCAAGGTCAAAATCGCAAATACTTTAAGAAATTAAATTTTTTTTACCTTTTTTCCCCTGTTCAGGTCCATAGGTAGCAAACCGTTCAAAATTCAAGGAAACAATCAACTACAAAAATGAACCTAAGATCTCAATAAACAACTTTCTAGAACATATGATTTTCCTAGAAATGATTCTTAACACCGTTTAGGTAGCGCTTAGGTAGCCGGGAAATTTTTCACTTTTGTACTTGGATAAAATTCTTAAATTTATACAAATTTTAAAAATTATTGTAGAGCTCTGTAAGAGGTGATTAAAACATTTTAATAACAATGTAATTTCACAAAGTAAATATACAAATCAAATACAAATTTTATTCAACAGTACCTTTAAACCGGAAATTGCATACTTTCACTACTTTTTCTCCACTTTCTCTTGGAAATTAGATATTCTTAAGGAAAAAGAAGTATCCTATATCGGAATCAAATGGCTGAGTTATTTTTAAAATATTTTGATTCTGCCTCACTGTGCCCTGGTGTGGGATTCCTATCTCCCTACTTATGGCTCAATGCTTTTTGCTGGAAAATGTACTTTTCTGAATAACCTTTTAATTTAATTCTCGGAGTAATAATTATTGTGCAACATCTCTCCCAACCTAAATGCTGGTTATTTTACTATTTTTTATTTAAAGTTGTTATATTAAAATTATAAATTATGCTTTAACCCGGCATCATGCAGGTTGGGTTATTATGACCCATATGGTCTTAAATTGCTGTGTACTTTTTTTCAACGTTTTGCGACGTTTCCAAATTTCTCAGTAGCTCTGGAGTGTATCGTTTTTGCATGTAAATATGACCCAACCTGACCGTCGGTGTAGTGAGATTTTACCAATTTAAAAAAAAAAAAAAAATTGTGTATTAAGCTCTGATTTCAGTTTTTTGCTAAAATTGACCACGAAGAACGTGAACGTCAGAGGTCTGGAAGAGAGAACTTAATGGAACTTGTGTTGAAATTTTTCGCTTGACTATGACTTGACTATATAAGACAACTTAGCTCCCATTCGTGAGCTCTGTGAGTGTATGCCACTATTTTTGTGGAGTTTGTACAGGTGATACCGTTTGACATATCAAAATAAAATTCAGTATAAGTCTTTGGTTTATGGAGATGAAGAGAATTCATAATCGGTAGGGGGCAAGAGATAGTTTCCTGACCCCCAAATATTGCGAACGCTCTACAGGTCATACCTTATGAGCTGTAGAGCGTTTACTCCCAAATTTTGTAAACGCTCTACAGGTCATACCGTATGACATATCAAAATGAAATTCAGTATGTGTCTTTGGTATATGGAGATGAAGAGATGTACAGTTTTTGCGCATAATCGGGAGGGGGCAAGGGATAGTTTCCTGACCCCCAAATTTTGTAAACGCTCTACAGGTATGACATATTAAAACGAAATTTTGTACGTACGTTTGGTTTATGGAG
This sequence comes from Phasia obesa, assembly GCA_949628195.1. Lineage (NCBI taxonomy): Eukaryota > Metazoa > Arthropoda > Insecta > Diptera > Tachinidae > Phasia > Phasia obesa. Next base: position 75,465,636 of record OX451218.1, read on the forward strand.
ATGAAGAACTGTATAAATTTTGATCATAATCGGGAAGGGGAAAGGGGTAGTTTACTTAGCACCCCAATAATAAATTTTTCTACTCTAATATACTTTGAACTTTTATTCTTTATGTAATATATCCATAAAAATATCTGTTTTCATTTGGTATGGTAAAGTTGAGTGTAGGCCACTCCAGTTTTATTAAATTAATAAATTAAAAAATTGAAATATGTTTTTTTTTACATATAAAAAAGAGTCATGTACATTTTGCTTACAGATACGTTTATAAAATTTTGAAAATTATGAAAATGCAATGTCAAAAACACTAGGGTCATATTTACCCACTTGACTGTCGGTGTTTCTTTTATCACCTGCTCGACGCCGGGTTAAGATAATTGAAGACACAGCTCCCCAACTAATTAATTTGCACCTTCCTAAGTAGTCAAATGTGGTGTCTGTGGGTCTCATTCAACTTTCATTTATTTGACACTTGAATAGGATTAAGTTGTTTAAAATTAAATTTATGTCTACTTTCATTTTATTCCCTATCTATGCCTGATAATATTTGCTCCTTTTTTAATTCAACACTTATATTAAATTTGTATATACTACATACATACATACATGTACACATCCATCCTTGTCTTCGTTTATACTTTTACTTCTAATAAAAAAAAGAAGCAACTACGGCAAATCATGTATTGCTTATATAAGAATATTTATTTCTTTATTCTATTCATTTTATTCATGTTCGTATAGTGAAAAAGAAAGGAGTTTTATATTTCCACAAACTTTATGTTTTCATGTATGTATTATCCTTATGCATAGACAGGTTGTTAAGTTTGAAAAGAAATTTCAATGGATTTTAACTCTTTGTAATTTTGTTGTTGTTTGTGTTTAACTACCCGTATGAGATGACAGTATGAACAGTTACTTCTTTCTCTGTAAATCCTTTAGATATCTAAAGAATCATATTGTTTTTGTGTGTGAGTAGAAAACCATTTGCCTGTACATGTATCGGAAAGTGCTCTAGGTATTGTTTAGCTTTTGTATTAAATTTTCTTTCTAAAGATAATAAGATTTATATTAGGATTATTTATTATACCACAAATAGAAATACTTCAGTATATTCAGTTTCGACCCCATTAAGTGTTTATTTTCTGGATTATTCTATGTACATACATATGTATGTAGGTAGGTACATATGTATGTAGGTTAAGTCTCAATCTTTGTTAATATTTAAATTTTTAATCTATCAACATAAGCAGGACTTTATTTTGGTGCTTTTGAATTTATTCCCCATTTGAGGATAATGTAGTGCCCTACTACTCTATATCCATTACATCATATTGGTCTTAGGATCGCTGTATAAAGTAGAAGTTTGCAATTAAACATTAAACTGTGTTTAACATCATTTGTGTTCATTTTGCTTCACTGCGGCTTTTCCAAGTAGGGCTTAGGCAGCAGAGGTGAAATTTTGTAATTTATTCGAATAGGATAGCTCGAGGCTTTATAAAATGTTAATTTGAGTCAATTTTTATTCTTCCCCCAAAGGTCTACGTAACTACATTTACTAAGCCATATGTTACTTCGACATTACTGAGTTTATTCTGTATCCGATTTAATGATACATGGATAAAATCCTTTACCGTCGTAATTTTAATAACTTAAATTTTCTCTAATAGTATTGACATGTGAGCTAATAGATAATAGCCATTTGTATCATTATTATTATACAAAAATCTAGCTATCTTTACCCCGTTTTGTTTTATTGTTTCTAAAAAATGGAGTAAAAACTTCTCTTAACATGCACATTCAATATTAACCGAACCATTTCAAAAACAACAACAACTTAAGTCCGTTGTGCAATGCTATATTTGCATGTGAATTTATACTCTTAATCCGAATCAAAACCTAAAAATAATAATAAACGCACAAGAGTCAAAATGCATTATTTCGGAATTAGAAAATTTGGTTATAGAACCACATTTAAAGATAAAGATGCACAGTGGGGAAGAAGTAAAATATTTTATAAAGAGCTAGGCCGATCGATCTAAATTTTGGCATGAGCATAGCAGAGAAATATCTCATGACCACTAGTCTATAAGTGGACTTAATGGGTGAAATACTATAAATTCCAGTTTTGGAATTTTTGACATTTATTTGGGAATTTTGGGGTTTTCTTTACCTTTCCTTAACTTTTCTACCATTTGATTTTCGTTGACTAATTACATATCCGCAGAAAATTTCATTTGATTCGTATTATAAATCAAAAAAAAAATATTGAGAAAAATCCAAGTTCGAAAAGAGTTTCCAGGGGCGAGGTACCTAACTTTGAAACTTCATAGCGCCACCCCTGACAAGTGGATATTGTCACCATTAAAACTTAAGCTGAAATACTCTTATATCTTCAAAGAAATATTGAGCAAATTTCATTGTAGTAAGTTGGACATTTTACTGTTACCTACGAGCTTCGTCGCTCTCTCCTGCACACGATCGAGTAGCTCAAAAGCACGTTTTATTTAATTTTTGGCTGGGTATAGGTGGTATAGATAGTTAATAAACTGAGGCTCCTGGGAGCTTCTTTTGAGACTTAAAAAATTTCATCAAACATCGCACTGGTACAAACTGGTCAAACATACGCGGTAAAAAAATCAAGTCATAACTACTGATCGTTGGATGAAATGCAAAACAACGTAACTAAAATATACATATGTATATAAAACCATTTTTGAATCGTAAACAAATTTTAAGTGTGCTTTCTATCAAATCACTTTTTCACTGGCCATTAGAAATGTATTCAACTGTGATCTGTTACAAGCTATTAGTTTGATTTCATTTCAGGACTTCTCTGTGATTGCTACTTCAGAATCCAATTGTCTTATCCACGTGTGTGCGGGTCTTCCCCTTCTTCTGTTACCCCGCGGGTTCCACTCCATGGAGGCCCGTGTTAGGTCATCTGCGGGTTTACGTAGTGTGTGACCTATCCAATTCCACTTACGTCTCAGTATTTTGATGCACATACATGATTTCCTACTGTCCACAGGCCAAAATATTTTTAAAAACCTCCTCAGACATCTGTTGGCAAATACTTCGAGTGCGTTTATGTCCCGTCTGCATTCCAAGTCTCGAATCTATAGAGTTGACTTCACGTTGGTCCTGAATATGCTGTTTTTCGTTTCTCTAGAGATATGGATAGCCTTTCGTACATTACTTAGAAGAACAAACGATCGTCAGGCACAATTGATACGCTTTTCGATATCAGCACTAGATTATCTATTCTTGTTTATAGTACTACGCAGATAAAAGAAGCTGACAATATCCTCCCCATGGTACCGCTCAGCTAAAGGGGCCGTCTGTAGTCAGTGTTCACACGCATTGATTTAGTATTTTCTAAGTTTATCTTTAAACCTGATTTCGCTGTCGTTGCCTCTAGGATTCTTAATTTTTTATATATATCGTTACACGTGAGTGACAGTAGGCAAATGTCATCGGCGTAATTCAGGTCACCTAGCCGCTTATATAGGTCCTCCTGAATTCGGTGGAGTTTTCAAGAACAATATTTAACAGCAGAGGTGACATGACGCATGCCTGTCGTACCCCGGCATTTACGTTTATTCTCATGGAGTACACTACAAGTAGAGCCATTGTGTAGACTTCTGATTAGAGAAATTACCTTTGATGGGGTGCCCTTGCATTCAATTGCCTTCCAGATAGTGTTATTTAGCGAGCTTATGAAATGCTTTTTTAAAGTGTATAAATATGAGATATAAGGGAGATCTCCACTCGACAGACTGTTTAAAGATTACCCTTAGGGTGTTTACTTGATCTACGCAGGATTTTCGTGGACGAAAGCCAGTTTGCTCCGGGTGGAGTTCTGGTTACAAGGCGGATATGAGTTTGCCTGGGATTATATGTGCTACTACCTTGTTCACCATACTCAAAAGAGTAATTTCCCTCCAGTTAGAATACTCCGAAAAATTTCCCTTTTTTGTATTTTAACAATCATATCCTCCTTAAGGTCATCATGAAGGCATACCGTTCTCCAAAACTTTTCGAGGCGGGAGGATTAATCGTGCACTGAAGTTGGGATCAGCTTTTAGCATTTCTGACGAGATGTTGTCAGTTTCTGAGGCTTTGTTGATTTGTAAGGCCTTGATGACTTCTATTACTGAAGGGCTTTTAAATATCTGAATACTATAAAATTATTAACCGTGTTAAGTTAAGTTCTACGTAAACAACGTTTGCAAACTGCGCAAACGATACAAATGTACAAAAGCCAAAAAAGCCAAAAATATTTATTTTCCAAAAACTTAAATCAAAATACATGTTTTTCTTAACTTTAATTCTTATTCTAAATTTTTCCTTACATACGAAGTACATTTCTTGAACTTATCTCATTTATACCATTAAATATATTTATAGCTTAGCCATACAATATCATCTTTATTACATTATTGTTACTTATTCATAAAAATTCCCCAAAAAAAGGAAAAAGGGAGGCACTTATTTCTCTTAAACTAATAACAAAATAATAACTTACAACTAAAAAGAAAATTAAAATATATATACAAAAGGGTGGCAGAGGGCCTATTGAGCAGTGTTATACACTACGTTTAAAATATCTAATGTATTTACTCTCCTATGATAAAATAAGAGATTTGCACTCTCGAAGAGGAGACCAGCTTCATTAAGAGCAGGGAGATCAGTTGGCGACAAATATCTTGACCTCTGGATGGACTCCAGATCGGTCGGTCTTGAAAAGCATTCTTGAACTAGGCTGTTCTCAAGAGAACGAGCTTTTTCGACGAATGCAATACCTGATGCCATCATGAATGCATCAATTCTATCAAAATTAGTAGCAGCGTAGATTGATCTGCAGGAGGGCCTACGGTATATACCATCGGCGCCAAGCCTGCGCCTAAATCCTAGGCATGCAATTAATATTCTTCTCTCCCATATTCTTAGTCTTTCCATCTGGGCAGAAGAAATTCTAAACCAGACTGGAAATGCATAGGATATGAGAGGTCGGATTATTTGGCGATATAAGAGAAGCGCAATATTTCTATTAAGGCCCTGACGCCCTAGAATCCCTCGATAGCTGGCATACAATCGCTTGGTACGTTCTAAGACGTGGTCAATGTGCCGGTAAAATTCAAAGTTTTCATGAAATATCACACCAAGGTATTTTATCCTATCAGAGACAGCTATCATGTCGTTACCAATCCTAATGGTTGGTATATACGACCTACAGTTGGGATAAACGTACTTGCGTTTGCCTTTAATCATCACAGCATCGGTTTTACTTATATTCAGGCGAAGCCGCCATTTAGCAAAGAATTCACCTAAAACTGAGAGATAACCGTTAATGCGATCGTTAACGGTGCAAGCCCGTGGTCCAGAAGACGCTACGAGGATGTCGTCTGCATATAGAAGCAGAAGGTCTCCCACGGGTGGTCTAGGAATATCAGACATAAATATATTGTACAGTACTGGCCCCAGTAGAGACCCCTGGGGCACGCCTGCTGTTACAACTGTATCAGTAGATCGAGTTTCACCTATTTTTACGCTAAATGTACGATTGTTTAAAAAACTTTCTACAATTCGACAAATATTCAGGTCGAAACCCATTTGCATCATCTTAAAGATTATGCCATTTTGCCAAGCGTTGTCAAATGCTTTTGCAAAGTCAAGACTGACAGCAATCGTCGGGTGTCTATTGTTCAAACCCCTGGACACGTAGTCCGAAAATACCATAAGAGCATGGGAGGTTGAATGTCCGGCTCTGAACCCAAACTGGGAATCGACCAGGACGCCCCCGTCATATATTTTATTATTTATTCTTGACAAAACAAAGTATTCTAATAATTTTCCGAAAGGAGATAAAAGAGATATCGGTCTATAACTACCGCTCTGTTTTGGATCTGATTTCGGTTTCACGATACAAATGTGAACAAAAATGCATCGTTTTTAGCAACAGAACAACAAAACATATTTTTTTAATTTTTTCGAAATTATTATTATAATTTTTTATATTTATAAGTATCACTTCAATTCAAAACTTATATAGAGAAGTATAAATTAAAATAAAACTTATATAGAGAAGTACTACTACTCATAAAAATGAAACGTACAATTAATAAATCTTTTTTAAAGTAATTATGTTTTACAACACAATACAAGAATTAATTTTGAAAATATAATTAATTAAACTCTTACCATTCTTTTTCATATTTTCTTTTTTTTAGGTAAATTTTTTCTTATTTATCTGTGAATATTTACAAAATATATTTATTTATTTTGAACAAGCAGCAATTAATGGAATTTACATAAATTGTACTGTAAATATAACAACAAACATCTAAAAACAGCAGCATAAAACATATAAATGATTAAAGGCTTAAACCAAAATAAAAAAATCACAAGAGCTTAGTTCCGATTTGACAAATATTTGATAACATAAGGGTATTTTTGGAAAAAAATAAATAGTTATATCTCAAACGACATATAATATAAGATCTAAAACATTTATTAAATATTTACATAGAACAAAAAATTTACAACTTTTAGTGCTTACGTTTATTTCATCAAATATTTGTCATGCCTGAACTAACCTTACAGAATCTACAGGAAAAAGTATAGAACACAAACATTAAAATAAATAAAAGCAATTTTTTATGTACGATTGTTCTAATAAGTGGAGATTTAAATATGTCATTCAGAGATTTTTTGTAAATAAGTATTATGACAGACAAGGTAAAATGCTAGGCATAGAATTAAAAGCAATTTAAATTTTTCAACAATTAGTTTAATAAAGTGGAACTGATATTTTTTAAGGTGGGTGTTAATCCCCACAACTTTTCTAAAATACAATATATTTAGATTTTTATACACAAAAATGATGTGACTGAGTTTTTTAATTATAATAAATTAGTCAAGTGCGAGTTAGGCTCACACACGTAGGGTTCCGTACTAGTACAACTTTAAAATTCAAGTTGTTAATTTTTCCATGTAAAGGGTGATTTTTTTGAGGTTAGGATTTTCATGCATTAGTATTTGACAGATCACGTGAGATTTCAGACATGGTGCCAAAGAGAAAGATGCTCAGTATGCTTTGACATTTCATCATGAATAGACTTACTAACGAGCAACGCTTGCAAATCATTGAATTTTATTACCAAAATCAGTGTTCGGTTCGAAATTTGTTTATCGACAAATTTTGTTCAGCGATGAGGCTCATTTCTGGTTGAATGGCTACGTAAATAAGCAAAATTGCCGCATTTGGAGTGAAGAGCAACCAGAAGCCGTTCAAGAACTGCCCATGCATCCCGAAAAATGCACTGTTTGGTGTGGTTTGTACGCTGGTGGAATCATTGGACCGTATTTTTTCAAAGATGCTGTTGGACGCAACGTTACGGTGAATGGCGATCGCTATCGTTCGATGCTAACAAACTTTTTGTTGCCAAAAATGGAACAACTGAACTTGGTTGACATGTGGTTTCAACAAGATGGCGCTACATGCCACACAGCTCGCGATTCTATGGCCATTTTGAGGGAAAACTTCGGAGAACAATTCATCTCAAGAAATGGACCGGTAAGTTGGCCACCAAGATCATGCGATTTGACGCCTTTAGACTATTTTTTGTGGGGCTACGTCAAGTATAAAGTCTACAGAAATAAGCCAGCAACTATTCCAGCTTTGGAAGACAACATTTCCGAAGAAATTCGGGCTATTCCGGCCGAAATGCTCGAAAAATTGGACTTTCCGAATGGACCACCTAAGACGCAGCCGCGGTCAACATTTAAATGAAATTATCTTCAAAAAGTAAATGTCATGGACCAATCTAACGTTTCAAATAAAGAACCGATGAGATTTTGCAAATTTTATGCGTTTTTTTTAAAAAAAAAGTTCTCAAGCTCTTAAAAAATCACTCGTTATTATGAGTCACCCTTTAATTTTTTCATGTCTTATGAGTCACCCTTTAATTTTAAAATTAAAGTCATAGTCGCGAAATTGCATCACTGTTGGAACACCCTTTAACTATTAGTAATTTTTGTTATAGTAGCCATGGTAATACTCTTTCTATGAAAATATACATGCGCCTACGTGAAAAAAATGTCACTTATGGAACACCCTTTAGATATTAGTAATTGTTACAGCGGCAGAAGTGCAACATCTACTGTAAATATTTAAAAAGTCTACGTATTACGGTTCAAAAATAAGGTTATTTACGTACAAATCATGTGTCTGTCGAAACACCCTTTAATTTTGATATTTGTTAACGCGAACATAGTTTAAATCACTGTTGTTGCCTCTTATAGCTCAAGAAATAAAGACATAAACACAAATAACATGTCACTTTCGGAACACCCTATAAGTTTTAGTATTTTTGCCATAGTGGCCACAGTTATACACCTTCTGTTAAAATTTCAAGAGTCTACCTATTATGGTTCAAAAGTTTGGCCTTATACATGCAAATCACACCACTATCGGAACACCCTTTAATTTTTAGGTTTATTTTTTAGAATTGTTTATAAAGCGAACTAAGTTTTAAGTTTGTAAATTTTTAGTGTATGCCTCCTACAGTTCAAGAAATAAACACATATTCGTGAATAAGAGCTCTCAATCGGAACACCCTCTAAGTTTTACTGCCTATTTAACAACGTCACACGAAGTCGTTTTTTCGCACAATTACATTTAAAACGAAAACAAATTTACAAATGTTTTTGTTTTAAATGTAATTGTTCGAGAGAACGAGTTCGTTTGATGTTGTTAAATAGGCAGTTAGTATTTGTTGCTATAGCCGCAACAGCTACACATTATCTGTGAAAATTTCAAGAGTCTACCTATTATGGTTTCAGAGATAAAAGGTTATTTCTTGAGTTTTATGTTTTGTATAAAAATAAAATTTATTTATACAAATGTACGAGGTTTACGTATATAGGTTTACGCAAGTTTTGCATTACGTTTATGCAACACAAGTTTCTGATTTATTTTCTAAACAAAAAATAAAACTTAATAAATAATCATTTATTTCTAAGCGAAAAATAAAACTTGAAAAACAACTATTATTTCCCAAGCAAAAATTAAAAATTTAAAAATAATCTTTAAAAGATATTTTTTTAATAAAACTTACAACCGTACGATCCCTGTAAAAAATACTGGAAAAGTGCAAAACAATCATGATGTGTCTGAATATTAACTTTTTGTTTCAGTTGACGGAAAAAAGTCTCCACTTATTGGTGTAACATGTCGGGGATAGGTATTATAGGCGATAGCGATAGGCGATCTGCATTCTACCAACCGGAAAGTTGCTTAAAAATTTCCAATTTTGTTTTCAAATAATTTTTATATTCTTTTACTATAAGTCTGTTGTGTGTGTGTTTTTGTTTTAATAAGATATTATTTTTAATAATGTTTCGTTGTAAATACTAACGTGAAATACATTTTTATTTGCAGGTACGTCTCATTGCATTGAATTTGACTGAATTTTTGATGAAGTAAGTTTAAACAACAAACACTTGCAACTTATTTAGATTAAATTTTAAGCTCTAGTTATTAAAAACCGAAATAGAAGTAAATCTGTACAAACATGGAAAAAAATATGGTTGAGCTAACCAAAATTTTATTAAAAGTATTAATTTAGCAGCCTTGGACATGACTCAAACTCAATCATAGCATCAATTCAAAGCTTGTAGAGAAGTGCCAAATAGTTCTTGGATACATTGATGGATAAGTAAATTTTAAGGTTGAGGTGTAAAACTCTCAACACTGGTTGGATTAAGCGCTGGTTGGATTCAGTAGTGAACTCTGAAATAAGTAAGAGGTCAGTCAAACCACCTATCAGTCATAATTAGAAAGAACTTAATTAATTAATTTATTTTTGTTAGAAGTGATCAGTAGAGATAGAGAGGATTAAAGAATTTGGAAGGTCATTCTGACCAGGAATTGCAAAGGCAAAATATTTAAAGGCTTGGGAAAAAGGTGGTTGTCCTAATAGAGAAAGACAAGTTAGTGGGTAAAAGTAAATCCAGATTTAGAGCAGGATAATTGTAGATTATAGAGAGCTAAAAACAGTAAAGCACATTGTCTGTTCCTGTTTGCGATTTTAAAGCCAAAGGCTCCATTGACTAGGCGAACGATTACACACTAATTCAGATGAAATAGCAAGATCTCATTATACCATAAATCGAGTGACATTATGACGATAACGAACCTTAGCGAATATTATATGGGATTTCTTTCAGAAAAATTTGAATCACAGGGGACCAATAACCTTTAGATGGCATCTAGCACTACCCTTCCTAACCTAAATTATAAAGTTATGTGAAGTTTCTAATAAACAAGCCCTTTGTCTAGAAACTAAGAATTTAGATAATTCCTCTTTGTTAATGATTTTTCGAAATCTCCAGAGTGCAATGTTGGTCTGGTCAACCCATTGGTCTCTGATTTTTTAAGCGTCTGTTTTAGAACTAAACTCAACAACTGACACCGCAGGAATAACTTGTATGAGCATATGTGAAATCAAAAAAATTCCCATTTTATTTGCGATAAACAAACGAACGCTTTACAAAAACATATATAAAAATAAACTTTTCCTCCCGACTGGCTGCACCCGTATTTCAAAAAGCTACCTGAATTCAAAATTATATAAAGACTGCATTTAAAAAAATTTATATTATTTATTATTATTTACATATTTTTTAAATGAAATCTTTATTTTTTAAGCTTCAATCTTCGTTATGACCTTCAACTTACAGCTTGAAATTAAATAATTTTTATTTCATATTTTTAATAGACACAATTGCATTCACATATTTTATTTCTTTATCATGTTGTTGATTATTTAAATTGTTGTATCATTTACATTCAATTGACGAGGTGAAATGAAAGTAAATGATCCCGCCAAACGTAAACGCTTTTATTAGAAAACTTAAACAATAACAACAATGAAAACAAAAATAATAGGGTGGTCACAACAGAAAACATATTTCGTTAAAAGGTAAATCAAATAATTTTACTGCAATTGCTTTAATTATAACATTATGTGGGTTATATGAAACTAAAATTATTTGCTAAAACTTAAAAATATCCAAATAATTATGGAATAAAAAATTATATTGTATATTTGAAATTTTTATTAGACGAACCATTTATTCTACATACAGATGATATTTTAAATCAAGCTTAAGTTCGTTTTTGTTCTCTCTAAGAAAGAATATATTAAATTACAAATTAGGTGATATTATTGAAGAAAAATTGGGAAAATTTAATATTCACATTTTCTAGAGAGCTACGTCCGTCATCAGCACTCTACGTATCTATCTAATTTGGGTAGAGTTTAGTTGTAAGCATCATCTATTTAACTAACCAAACGCAGATAAAGGAATACGAGAAAACTGAATTCAATCATCAACCGTCAGTTGGGGAGAACGAAGTCTACCACTACCTAAAGCTTCCCTTCCCTTTTTCTTAGAGAGAAAATTTCATCTGTATATAAAAAATTATGTTGTTTTTACCTATTAATTTTATAGACACAATTATATTATGTTACTGATATAAATAAATAACTGAGTTGTATTTATATTAAAACCACAAAACCGGTTTACAAATACAAACTGTGATTACCCCTAATACTAATTTAGTACTATAATCAAGCCAATTATCTTACGTAAAGAATTTCATTGAGATACATATAATATGTAGTATTCGTTCGCTCTCTTAAAAAAATACACGCTTAAACTTTTTTACTTTATTTTTCACGTTGCAAGTTGAAGGTCGTTTAGTTTAATTTTCAATAACAAAAAAAAAAAATATTTCGAACAGTATTGAAAATATAATAAAAAAAAGATAGGAAATAAAATAAAATCTTAATGAAAATAAAAAAAACTAAACTGTGTTTTCGGTTTTGTGATTTCATTATAAAATTATTTTTTTTAAGTGTGACGATATTGGCATTTGCACAGCTGAATGTATTACATTTAATTTGAATTTAGCCGCAAATTTATCACTTATTATTGACACTAGTATTTTGCATTTTATTTGTGTAACAGAAGGAAACCTATTTGCATTTAGAAATATGATACACAGACGTAAGATAACCCCACTTACTTCATAGGTACAACAGAGAACACGATATGCTACAGCTACAACAACGGCTAAAAACATACCGCTGTCGACTAATTACTTCGACAATACAAAACCAATAACAGGAAGACGTCAAAGATACAATCACAAAATACAACACTAATCATTTTAAATAAAAAATAAAATCAAAATTTACACAGGACCCGAAATATATAGATTAATTAATCTTTTTCACAAAGAAGCTCTACAAACAATACTAAAAACCAGCAACCTTCTACGAAAAAATCTTAAAACATCGACAGCACCCACCAACAAATTTAGCACCAGCTTAGTATATAGACTTAATGGAACCTGCCACCATAGGACAAACTTTACAAACATTAAAAACAAGATTTACAAAACACATCCGGTCATACAAACGGCAAAGACGGGACTCCAATATTGCTTTGAACCTAGACACTCAGGGATACACACCAAGGGGAATAGATGTATTTATAACATTACTACATCCTAACAAAAAAGAACAAAGACTAGACATTCTCGGAAACATATATTGAAATTATATTACTGCATCATCTGTTGAAGATGCTAATTTTCGATCGAAAAAATAAATTTCGGGTAAAATGATGAATGCTTGAAAATAATTTAATAATTTTTTTTTTTTTTTGGATAAAACTAAGTTTGCAGGGTCATCTATATGCATATGTCTTCTATAAAATGGATGTTGGTGAAATTATCTTTTTAATTTGCTCCTTAAATTAGGGAACCTCAGTCCGTCTGCCTGTCTGCTTTTATTTTGCGTTTGTATCACGTAAAAACTACTGGAAGAATTTTAACAAAATTTTGTAAGGAGGCTTAGCATCCTGATACCAATGTAGGGTACATTTTTTCCGCAAAAATATATTATTTCTAAGAGAAAGTGGAGAACAACCAGTGAAAGTATGCAATTTTCGGTTGCGCACCTTTTATTTTTGCAAGTGGATATTTTAAACAAAATTGTGCAACAGATGGCTCCAATTGAATAAAATTTGTATTAGATTGGTTTTTTTACTTTCTGGAATTAAATTGCTTTTAAAATATTTGAAACACCTCTTAACTACATACATACATGCGTTGCCTTTTGTCAATGCAACTGAGGTTGTGTTGCTGTCCATAATCGACCTATTAAGCTTAATCGATAATTATTTCATATTATATAAAATTTAAAATTTAGCAAAACCCAAACTTCATCAAAACCGAAAAATTCAAGAAAAGTTTATCTTAACTAACGCTAACACTGATACTAAATATAAAGAGCTCAAACCAGCAAAAAAGTTAGAAGTAATTCTAAATTTATAGCATTTTCATCTTAAGTAACATCTAAAAATGTACGTCACTTTGTCAGCGGCCATACAATAGCTCGCTCGATTTTTCATTAAAAGCAATCCACCAATCCAATTTTTCAGTGCTTCAGTTATGTTTTATGTATTTACTTATAGGGTTTCGACCCTACTAAAATAGGTTACTAAAGAGTAAATAAACCCTCAATCAATTCTGTTTCAATAAGAAAAAAGTGCTCAAGTATGATTTATAAGTTTTGTAAACTTAAAAAACTTAAAGCTGGAAGTAGTCAAACGTATGTTTTGAAAAAACAACTTACATCTACCAAAAGTATGCAGGCGTTGCAATTAATAAGATGTGAAAGAAATTTGTATAATTTGGAAAAATAGTTTGTAGTTTCTTAAGCTTTTTCCCAACTGCGATTAGACATTGAAAAAAGATAAGCAGAAAGTCATTTTGCTATAACTTCCTGAATAATGGTAAAAAATATTTGAAACTTTGCTCATGGGTACTTTGGAGTTCGGAGATTACACAGGAGCCAGGAACTCAAATTTTGCTTAAGTCGACTTAAGCACTTATTCCTTATTCCCACAAAATTATGTAAGAAGTGTCTTTTAGTAAAAGATATGATGGCAGACTGATAGATTAATTCAAATAGGCGCGATTAATTCGAGTTATTTGAAATCCTCAATCGATTAATTGATCAAAATTTAAATTGCAAAATTGCTTAATTGTTTGCTCGAATAAAATCAAAATCTAATTAAATGGGCACTCTAGGTGATATCTTGCAAAGTTACTAATTATAGCACTGTTCTATTTAATTAATTACAAATTTGTCAAAGGAATCCAAATTTTAAACTAACAGTTTTTTGAGAAATTAAAATTATAAAACTTTAATACCCCAAATATGAATTATCAGTTCTTTTTTTAGTTTTAACCATTGTCATTTTCGTAGAAAGGGCATTTTGGGGGTACAATGCCCCCTCCAAACTTGCTGTTGCCCCTAGAAATTTAAAAAAAATATACTACATAATCGTATTTATTTTCAGATTACTTTTCTAAAATAAAAATGGATTTGCACCACACCCCCAACCCCCCCCCCCCCCCCAACTAGGTAATATGACCTCCTACGTTAACGCCCATTGTGTAAAATGTATATTTAAATACTTGCCAGATATTTTATTTGAGCTAATAATAATTTTAAAATTGTCTTCAACAGACGGTGTATTGTCTTGAGTGTTGAGAGATATTAAAAAAGAAATTCTGTTAGGGAATAAAAAAATTAAGGTGTTAAAAATGCTGCAAATGTTTTCTATGTTTTATGACCTCCTTTAATCTTTTTAAAAAATAAAAGTTATTTATTTGTTTAAATTCTCTAAAAGAAAGCTGTTGTTTCGTTTACCAAAGATCTGCGTAGGTGTTAAACACTTAAATAATTTAAATTGCTTTCAACATAACATATTATTTAATAATATAAGAGAACCCATTATTCTTATTTTACTCATAGTTTGCTTTTCTTATAATGTTTTTTTATTTGGCTTCTTTTTAGGTCAGACATTTATACTATTTTGTTTTTTTTATTTAGCAGATTATTCTTTTTTCACTACTTTTGCGAAACATTTTTCATTGAATTTTTTTGCGGACAAATCTGTTAAACGCAGTTGTTGGTTTTTAATTATGTTTATTGTTAAAACTTTCTTATCTTTTTTTCAGTTTTTTATTTTAACTAAGTTGTAATAAACTTTGTATCATTTCCGGGCTGTAAAAAATAAAATTTTCATAGCAAACGCAAGTTTCATATTCATGTATTTTGGAGAAAACAAGAGTTTGTACCTTTTAACTCTGCTTAAATGAGTGTGGGCCACAACATTATAATTTTTTAGGTCAAAATTCGGTAAATATGATTGAAAATTGTAAAGTTTCTAGCTTTTTTATTTAGTTTGCGAAAGAACTTTATGTATTTTGTCCTAAAATAACAATTATTTGTAATTGCATTTTTTTATGCCCCAGAATGAATTTTGGATAACGAGGATTACCATAATGGAATGATGCTATATATATAAAAAAAAGTTCTTGAAATTATGTCAAATTTACAACCACTTTTTACTTGAAGTAAAAGTAATTTTTATAAAATTTATAAATGTGGGCCAACCAGTCTTATTTCTGCTATATGCTTTGGCATATAATTTTTGAAAATATATTAAATTAAAAACTATATTCTTAATTAAGATGAATCTTTAAAATGTGGCAGCGCCCATACAACAATTACAACAGAAACAAGTAAGAGTGATATATTTGGCCGTGCCCAATCTTATATACCCTTCACCATAGTAATGTTAAACACTCCCTTACTCTGTTGTTTCCCAATTTTACATTAATATAACTTCAATACTAATACGCCTGCATAACACCAGAGACGCTAACAATGATCATAACGTGCAATTGCAGTTTTTACATAAGCGAAGCTTTACTATCATACTAACCATCTGTCAGCATTAGACATTAATTGCCTGCTGCTTCTCTTTAAAAAATATTTGTAAATAACATACATACATATATAAACTGTCTATGATAGTTTCAAACTAATACGCCTAGAGGTGGGTTCCTAGCGACGAATTTTTGATTCGTATATTTATTTATTTATATATATTAGCCAATGAATAACAATTTCTTACAGGCTAGAATACAAAGTAAAATATTACTACATTTAAAACAAAAGTTGGATTATAAATTAAGAACATTTAAATTTTTAATTATTCTTTTGATTATATGGAAAATCAATAGAAGCATATATATTATTATATTCAGCACACATTCTTCGGAACGGATCAAAGTTGGCGCAATTAGTACGAAAATATTGAAGTTTAAGAGGAATATAATATCTTGAGGGACGATTTGGAACAATAAATTCTAATCTCTGGAGCAGGAACTGGAATCAATATTTCCGTTTATAAATTCATAATAAAGATGTTCATATATATTCGTCTATTTTTTAGAGTAGGAAGATTGATGAGTTTTAAGCGACCTTCATAAGATGGAAGATTAAAACTAGGATTCCATGGAAGGTTAAGTAGGCAAAATAAAAGAAATTGCTTCTGAACAGATTCTATTTTTTTTAAATGTACATCATATTGTGGATCCCAAACTACGGAAGCATATTCTAAAATCGGTCGTACAAGTGATGAGTATAACTGCCTTGTGACATATGGATCGTCAAACTCTTTTCCCCAACGTTTAATGAAACCAAGCACGCCTTTTGCCTTATTTACAGTTTGCGCAATGTGTGAATTAAAATTTAATTTACTGTCAAGCAATACACCAAGATCTAGAAATTCATTCGCTTCATTAATTTTATATCTTCAGAGTAATTTTATATCTACAGAGTACTGGACTTCCTCTGGTAAACAGCATATATTTAAATTTTTTCAAATTTAACTCCATTAAGTTAACGATTCACCATTTCTTAAAATTTTTCAGATCTATTTGAAGAAAGGCACATTTAAATTATTTAAGCTAAGGAAAAGCTTAATATCATCGGCATACATTATCATCGGCATATATTATACATTATATAAATTGGTTAAAATAAAGAGAAAGCACTTATTGTTCAACAAAAAAATGGCGCTGTCAACACTGGAAGACGTACAGCTAATTCTTATTGATTTTGATAAAAATCTCAAACTGGCTTTCAAATCACAACAATTACTCTACTAGATACACACAAATTTATTTTGTCGAAAATAAAAATGTGCTCTTCTATGAATGTATTTATAAGCACTTCCCCTCATCGCGTTTGATTTTTGTTTGATGTTTTCATTTCCGTTATGTTAGAAAACAAAAATGTTTTCAATGTCACAGTGTTACACAAATACTGTGGCATACTACAGCAGACGTAAAATGAAAATTTGCTAAATGGGATGGATGTATGTTTCCTTGAAAACACATTTTTTTCGATATACAGAAATTAATAGTGATGGAGAAGACAATGATTGTCGTTTTAGTGAGAAATTGTCATAAACTATTTGTAAACCAAGTGTCAATGTACAAAATTATGTGAAGAATGTTTTAGTGTTTTAATTTTTCTTTTTTATTAATTTTTTTAAAGATTCATAAATGTCTTTAAGAAGGCCAAATATTTATTTTTACAGAAATATTAACGTTGAAACAGCTAATGAAATTTTGTATACAACATTTTTCACATCTCTGGGCACTAAAATGAGCAGATATACATAAACAGAATATTTTTAAATAAATACAATTTATTTGAATATAAATAAAATATTGAGTTTTAAAGCGGAATAAGGCGGACAGCAAACGTAGGCGTTTATGTTAATTTTTTAGTATCAAAAATCTCGAATTTCCTGTCTTTAAAAATGGTGTGTATGATTCAATGATTTATTGGAAAAAAATATGCGATCTAATTGGTAATTGATTTATAAAATAAACATTTCATAAATTCAAGCTTTAAAAGTTTTTTAAAATATCAGACAGTAAAACCTTATTAAACACTAGCTGTACTCACACAGGTTGTGTGCGTCCTTTTTTTAATATATTTGTATTATCAATATTTTGAACTATCTATAGTAATTATCTTAAATCTAAAAAAAATAAAAAATATACTTTTTAAGTCCAGTCAGTGCTAGACAAAAAATTGTATGTTTCACGGTTGCTGCTGTCATTTGCGGGTCATCACTCTGACGTTGAGCGAGAGAAGCAATGTCCCTCCTTCTTAGAGACGTATGTATTCACGTTCATTTAGTATGTTTCGCGCCAACGGATTTGGATGTGTTCAACATTCTTCTTTAAATACGTAACTATTCGCTATTTCTGCTTTAACCGATGGCACGTTTACATCTTTATGCATGTTCGAGTTTTTTATATACCAAGGAGGAGATGTTATCATACGTAGAATCTTATTTTGCCGCCTTTGAATTTTTTTTACATTGCTAGCTGAGGCAGTACCCCACAATTGAATGCAATAACACCAAATTGGTTTTAAAATTTACTTGTACAATAAAAGTTTCCAATCTTAAGCCAGAGTAGAATTTCTTCAAATAAGACAGTTTAGTTGGACTGATTTTAACTTCAGTTGTATTAACTTTGATTCTATGTGGCGTTTCCAAGTAAGGGGCCGCGGCAAGATGTATGCCGAGATATATTTTACGTCTGAAAGCTGAGGTATTGTCTGCTTATTTATGCGAATAGGGGGTCACGATTCCCTACGCAACGTGAAAGTTATGTAAGTACAAGTATACAACATATATAAAATGCGTCCCAATATACTACCCTGGGAAACCCCGGCTTCAATTGCCTCAAATGAGCTTACAAAATTTCCATCTTTCACAATGAATAATTAAATAATTACCTAAAAGTTAATATAAGTTTACGGGCAAATTTAGTTTTAACTTGTAAATTAGGCCAGTATGCCATACCTTATCGAATACTTAAGAAACATCGACAATATTGCCTTCTGACATTATTTTGTTTGATTTTGCTTTGAAGATAACTAACGTATTTACTTTATATAAAATTCTAAAATATATATATAGTTCTAAAAATTATTGTAAGCTCTGTAAAAGACAGACAGGAAATTATTTACTCATTATTTTAAAACAGCGAAATCTCTTGCACAACATTGCTTAAAATATGTATACTGCTTTCAAAAATAAAAGATGACTTAAGTATGCAGTACCTTTAAATCGACAAAAAAAATCGTCTTACTTTCACTGAATTTTCTCCACTTTCTCGTATAAATAAGATATTTTTGCGGAACAAAAGTATCCTTTATTGGAACCAGGATACTGAGGTACCTCCTCACAAAATTTTGTTAAAATCCATCCAGTAGTTTTTACGCGATGCAAACACAAAAAAAGAAAGTCAGACAGACTGGAAATGAGTTACTATTTTACTACGTGTATAGATTAAACACTACTATAGAGAACAAAACAAACATCAGGAAGTAATGCCGATAATACAAGATCTTCTTAAACCAATGGCCCTTAAGCTTTTGGTCAATTAAATTTTTTTCTTAAGGATGCTGGTATATTCTGGCATGGTTGGTAATGGTTGGTAATGCCAAAAGAAATTAAGTCTAATAAATAGAGTGATTACCAACTCTGTTAATTACCTATAGTAAGAGAAATTATGATTACTGAGGCTTGCTGCAAGATCTGCAGAAAAAATGGTATCATTCTACTTGTTTGGACAAAAGAAAAATGTTGCGTTTAATTATTTTCAAACCACAAAAAAAAATTATGTATCTATTAGGGTTTAAATTAGTCTCAGAAACAAATTTAATTATATTTTTAATTAATTCAATAATTATTTTATAAGAAAAATTGTTTTTTCTTTCTGAATGAAGTATATAATTGATTTAATTACATAACTATTTAAATTTTTATCTGAAATTAATTTATCACAAACTAATTAAATGATGAACTTCTATCTAAGTTATGGGTTCGATTTCCACCATCCCTGGCTTAGGCTTTATATACAATTCCAAAAATTATTGTAGAGTACTATAAGTAGAGTTAAAAATTTCTCACTGCCGAAAATTACAAGGTGCTGCCAAGTTTTCAGTACGTTTGAATCGGTAATATTGCGTACTCTCTCTACTTCTTTTCTATTTTCTCTTGGAAGTGAGATATTTTTACAGGGAAAAAGTATCCCGTATTTGAAGCGAGATACTAAGGTATCTCCTCCCATTTTTTTTTTAAATTCATCCAGCAGTAGGTGGATGAACAGACAGAGAGGCAAAAATTCTAAAAATGGCTGTTTTGTATTTTATTTCGATTACCAACTGAACAAAATTTCCAAAAAATATTTTATGTACAGATTATGGTTCTGTTGCAGTTTTATTATAAGTATGTATGAATAATGGGATTTTAAATTTTTTTTCATTACCAATTTACTTATTTATTTATTTTTGTGCTGAAATCCTCCATAACAAGACAAAGTCTTATAATAATAATTTAAATGTTTAAATTAATTGAAATTGACATAAATATAAATAAAATTTCTTAATCAAACCAACGAGTGTGAAGAAATTAATTCTGTTCTATTTTGGTTGTATATATTTAAGATTCTGGGTATATCTATCTAAAATTGTATTGAAAAACTATGCTCTTTTAAAGGAAACCATTTGAGAAATTTGTCTCTTAAGTCGTCTTAAAGTTTTATACAATTTAATTTGAGCCTATTGAATGTAATCTTTGCCCCTTAAATATCATATCCTTTTTTTATTCTAATTTCTTTCCATTTCTAGGTCATATTTATAATTTTCTAGTTTGTTCTTCTTTTGTACATGAAACAAAAAAAAAAAAATTCAAACAACCTGCAATTGTTTCCAAATGGATGCTGGTTCGTTGATTATTTTTGGCTCCAGTTTGTACCTAAAATATACAACACGAATGGGGAAAAAAGAGCAACACACAAATACGTTTATGGCTCAAAAATGATTTTTTTAGCATTGGTTGGGTTTTTTTTCTTTCTTTTTATTGTTTCTGGTATTTTTCCTTGTACTCGTATACTATTTTTTCATAATGATTTTTGCTATAGTTTTTGTCATCTTTTGTCAAGGTTATTAAGTTTTGTTTTATATTTGTTGCAGAGGTAGATCTGGCATAATTACTAAGCTTTAGTTCGTTAGCATGTTGCATTTGCTCTTATTTTTGTTGCTCAGTTGCTTTAGTTTAGAGCCAAAGGTCGTATTGTTGTTTTAAGTGAAAGTATTCTGTTCTGTTGTTTTAATTACTTTAAATTGAGAAAGATTTAAACTGTATGTTTAAGCATAGTAAATTTAAGGTTTTTTTTTTTAAATATATACAAAATTTAAACAAAAACAATTAAATGGTGCAAATTGTAGTTGAAAGCAGGTCACAGAATTACGGTTTTGCTTCTAGTGATTTAAAAAATAATTCTTGCAAAAAAAATTGACTCCTAAACAGACAGATGGGCATAAAATCTAATGTGGAAATAGAAAGATGGTATGCAATGGCTTAAAAAAATAGAAGATAAATAAAATACGCCATATTACGTCTAATATGGTAACCTTTGAGTCATTAATTTTATATTTTACCTATTATTATAGCGGGCATAGAAGTAAAAAGTTTGTAATTCTTAAGCGTCTGCCTATAACGGTTCAAAAGATAAGCTAATAAGAAAGGACCAAAGGTTACCGGTGGCCACCTGCAAGTCATTTCATCAAATTCCATAACGAGTTTAACAATTCGGCCAGGAGCGTGTTATTGTTCTCCTGTATATTTATCACGTCGAGGTTTGATTCATATAGCAGCTCAGTCGTTTCCATGGATGCCATCATGCCCCAGAACAATCCCCGGGGGTACTAATTGTCATTGTATTTTATGTCCCTACGCAGTGATGACGGGTTAAATGGGTGCACCACATGCCAGAGTTCCTGGAGCCTGAATCTGGAAGAACAGGTCTGTTTTATTATGGTTCTTTTCGAGGCCCGACCGTTACCACGGGAACCGGTAGCCTCACAAAAAGCCGCCGCTCTCTGCAATTGGTTGTTGGTGCGGTTGGGGGTACACGTGGTAGCTGATGAGATAGTGTACTCTCAAAAGAACAACCTTTTAAGAAGAAGTTATGACATGGGTCCAGGCTTCTATGTTCTATAAATTGCAACTGATTAGCGTACGTATTGTGCACTGTGCGATGATGAAAGAGTGGTATTTAAAGGTTGTGCTATTGGCGCTTCATTGCGCTTGTATTGTATAGTGTGCGATTTTCGTATGACATATTGGGGGTGCTGGTATACACACTAAATTTCACCCGGTGGTAAGAACACTGTCAGATAAGGGCCAACACGCTTAGATGTTGACGGTAATCGTCATGCCCCGGAAATAAAGGAATTCGTGTCGTCTAAGTAGAACCACAGAACGAATACACTTCTGTTCACATTTCGACTCCACGATGTCAAACTCAAGGGCCCTAATGACGTCTAGACTCTCCACAAAAAATTAGTAGCCATCTTTACAAAGTTAACTATCAGACATGTCAAAAATTCCATTCGGAATTGAAATGATTATGATACAGAAGCTAAAACGATTCCGATGGGAATTAGTTGTCATTCCCATCGGAATGGTTTTAGCTCTACAGAAGCTAAAACCGTTCCGTTCGGTTTCTTTAAATCGAAGAAATATGGCAAAATAAGAATGAATGTAGCAAAACAATCAGCCATATCACATAGTTAAATTCCGTTCGGAGGAGGTGTTGATACCATATTTTGCTGTTCCGCTTCCGAATGGAATTTAGTTCTGTGACATGGCTGTATATTTTTCCAAGAAAAAACCCCACATTTTCACTTCTGGTCTCATTATCACAAATTTTAAAGGAAATTGGGTGTACTAAATATAGATGTATGTATGTATATCCATTTGCATGCGGCTCCTAATGTGTATAGATGTTAAGTTTATTCTGCCTCTACAGTTTTGATATTGTGAAGCCAAGTGCAAGAGAAGAATAAGTAGAAGTAGAAGCAAACTGAAATATAAATATAAACAATAAAACCAAAATACTAAAAATAATGAAAAATTCTGAACAAATAAATTCGTAAAGGAGGACAAATATTGTTATTGCAATATCAGGTCATAAGTTTTAGCTTAACGTGTTTTTTTTATTGGGCCAAGACTTATGGCTTTTTGTGGCTGTTTCTTTCTAATATTTTTTAGAAATATTTAAATTAAATAATGTATAATTTAAAAAGAAATGGGCACTTTAGTGAAAAATAAAACTTTGAAATAAAACACGACCGTATTGATTGGTTATTACTTTGCAAGTAAGACATATTTATTTTAAATCTTATATACTAAAAAAGCCAGTATTATCTATTCAGCAAACCCGTTACTTTTTACATTGCAAGCTGTAAGGGTTTACTAGTAATTATTTTATATTAAAATTTAGGTATTATAAATTCATTTGTTGTTATTATTATTATTGTTATTATTATAATTATTATAAATTAATTATTATTATAAATTATTATTATAAATTAATTATTATTATTATAATATAAATTAAATAAATGTGTGGCCCAACATTCCGGCCCCGTTGAAGGACTGGACGTCTTCAAACATATGGCAAAGGAGCCAATTTACATATTGGGCGTTTAAAAATTCCGCTTCTGGTCTTGACCTCCGCCACCCTGACCTTGCCGTCTTCTCCCTCGTGGACGCTGACGACTCTCCCGGTCAGCCAGTTCTGTGGCGGGCAATTGTCCTCGTGGATTATTACCACTTGACCGACCTTGAGACTGGGCATCTCCTCGTGCCACTTGCCTTTGCCCTGAAGTCCCAGGATATAGTCGCGAGACCAAGCTTGCCAAAATGTCTGCTTGAGACCGCAAAGCTGTCGCCATCGCTTCCATAATTTCCCCTCGTTGCCTCTCACGTCTTCTACGGATTCTAGCGGCAGCGAACGCAGACCCCCTCCTATCAGCAGGTGCGCTGGAGTTAGCGCTTCTCCGTCGTTGGGGTCTGGAGACAGCGGTGCTATGGGTCGACTGTTGAGCACCGCCTCTACTTCTGCGAGCATTGTGCCCATCTCTTCTTGAGTGAGCGATGCGTTGCCCACGGCTCGCAGAAGTAGGAACTTCGCCTGCTTCACGGCTGCTTCCCACAGTCCTCCGAAGTGAGGCGCCCGAGGTGGTATGAAGCTGAACTTCACCCCGGACGACGCTGCGTATGATGCGACGGCCTGTTGCACCTGCTTCAGTACCCGACTGGCTCCGACGAAGTTCGTCGCGTTGTCGCAGTATACCGTTTCTGGCAGTCCTCTCCTGGCAGCGAACCTTTTAAAAGATAGAAGAAAAGAATCAGTAGACAGATCAGATACTAATTCTAAATGTACCGCCTTAGAAGTGAAACACACGAAAACCGCTATATACATTTTTATTGGTGGTCTACCACGAATTCTTAATGATACGTTCACGGGACCACAGAAGTCTACACCGACCGTTAAAAAGGGACGGTTAGCTCTCACTCTACTAGTGGGTAAATTGCCCATAATTTGGGACATTAATTTTGGCTTATAGCGGAAGCAATGAACACACTTTCGAACTATTTTGCTGCACTCTTCTTTCGCATTAATGAGCCAAATATTTTCTCGCGAAAGAGCTACAAGTGCTTTTGTGCCAGCATGACAATTTTTGAAGTGCAGATTTCGCAAATAAAGTGTGACAAAGCTATTTCTTTTCGGTAATAAAAGTGGGAACTTGGTATTGTACTTCAAGTTTGCATTAAGCAATCTCCCACCTACCCTTATAAGTGAAAATGTCCGTTTCTCTTCAGTAAACGTATGCACAAATGGTGTCAATCTTTGAATATTTGATGGCAAGACAAGAGATTTTTGTAATTTTTGTATCTCCTCAGAAAAATTATGTTTCTGGATTGTCTCTACAAGCCGAAGGAATGACCATTTCAATTCAATTGCAGTAGGTGTAGAACTTTTCTCTATTTTACGTTTCTTTAGAGCGTCAACAAATCTAAATACAAAAGAGGTTACTCGCAGCAACTTTTTGTATGACGAATATTTTTCTATTAGATCCAAAAAGCAATTTTGTGGATCCTCTACTGCAAGAAATACATTTGTTTTTCTTTTTTCTAATAATTGTTGGTTCTCCGTTAACTCGAAATGTTCGTTAACAGGCCAATGGGAACTATCGCTTAGTAAAAACGAAGGTCCTTCAAACCAAATAGAATTTTTTAATTCTTCGACATCACATCCTCTTAAAACAATATCGGCTGGATTCTGCTTAGTTGGCACATGGCGCCATGAAACATTTTCAGACCATTCTTGAATCTCAGCCACACGATTTGAAACGAACGTAGATAGTGAAGATGGATGCGTTTTAATCCAATGCAGTGTTATTTCGGAATCAGTCCAGAAATTAACACTCTCGATTTCAAAGCTCATCATTAACTTAATTCGATTCCACAACTTAGCCAATAGGTGTGCAGCACATAACTCAAGTCTCGGAAGAGATTTAGTCTTGAGTGGAGCAACTTTAGATTTCGCCGTAAGTAGTCTCGATACAATTTTGTTTGAATCGGAGCTTCTAATGTATATGCAACAACCATATGCTCGAATTGAAGCATCAGCAAATCCATGAATTTGAATTTTTGCTGTAGAAGTTGTGTTCACGAATCTTGGGATTGTAATTGAATCAATTTCCAGTAAATTAGATTTGAAATTTTCCCACGAAGTATATAGTCTCATAGGAATCGATTCATCCCAGTCAAGTTTTTGAATCCAAAGTTCTTGTAATAACATTTTGGATTTTGTTACTATCGGGCATAAGAGTCCGAGAGGATCGAATAAACGAGAAGAAACTGATAATATGTTTCTTTTTGTAGCTTTTAATTCTTTAAAATTATCTTCCAAATGAAACTTAAATGAATCATTCTTCGGAACCCAATGTATGCCGAGAGCTTTTGCAGAATCGGAATCGCTTGATAAAAGTTTTTCATTTTGTATTGAATTTATAATATTAGGATGATTTGAAAACCATTTAGTAAGTTTTAAACCAGCTGAACTTAAAATTTCAGTAACCTGGTTACGAGTTATATTGAGGTCTTGGTAGCTATCAGCTCCAGTTAGCAAATCATCAACATAGAAATCACTGCGAACAACTTTTGAACCAATAGGTAAAGTCTCTTTGTACAAATCGCTTAAATGAATCAAACATCTGATGGCCAAAAATGGCGCTGAAGCTGTGCCGTAAGTAACAGTGTTTAAACGAAACAATTTTAAATTATCAGATGGATTCTCTCTCCAAAGGATTAATTGATAATTTCTGTCATTTTCAGAAATTAAAACTTGACGATACATTTTTTCAACATCTGCAGTGATTGCGTATCTATGGAAACGAAAACGGATCAATGTAGAATATAATTCTTCTTGAATTGTTGGACCAACCATTAACAAATCGTTAAGTGATACATGCGAAGAAGTTCTACATGAAGCATCAAAAACTACTCGAAGTTTCGTAGTTGAACTCTGAGGTCGCAAAACACATTGATGTGGTATAAAATAGTGAGGAAAATCGGGAATTTTGTCTAAAAGTGACATATGACCTAAATTGAAATACTCTTTCATAAAATCATGATACATCTGCCTCATAGTATCATCTTTGGAAAGTTTTCGTTCCAAAGAGAGAAATCGTCTTTTGGCAGTTTCAAACGATGAACCAAGCAATTTTGTATCAGATTTGAAAGGCAATGAGACTTCAAATCGTCCTGACATTAAACGTCGTACTGAATTTCTAAATTTGTCCTCACATTGTTGCTGTTCCTCAGAATATATTTTTGTTGACTCGTTTGGAATATCTTCTAATTCCCAGAATTTTCTGACTATTGAATCAACATTGCTCTCGTTTTCTACAAAAGTATTCAAATGAAAAACGTTGTTATTTGTCGAGCCCTTTGATTGATTGTATTTTCCAGTTACAATCCAACCAAGCGAAGTCTTTTGAAGAATTGGCAGGCTCGGGCCAGACTTTATTTGGCCAACACAAATTAAATCGAAGAAAATTTCTGCTCCAATTAATAAATCAATTTTTTGTGGCTTATAAAAGCAAGGATCAGCTAATTCTATATTATTAGGAATATTCAAGCTAGTTGTATTTATTTTGAGATCAGGTTGCAAATTTGTAATTGAACTCAATACCCAAAACTTAGAAGTAAAGTGAGTAGAGTTAACCCTCGACGTGACAGTTAAATTTACGCAAGATTTAGAAATTGAATTTGTTTCACTTATACCATTTAAACTCAATCTGCCTCCTTCTTTTTTCAATCGTAGTAGCTGTGCAAGTTCCTCAGTTATCAAATTTGGTTGAGAACCGGAATCTAAAAGAGCTCTGGCTAGAATAAATTTACCAGAACTACCTCTTACTTTCACTACAGCTGTGGCAAGAATAATTCTTTCCTCAGATGAAGAGTAATTCACCGAAGCGTGAGAAGTAGACGGCTGTTCAGAGTAGATATTCGAATTGTTAGAACTTGTATTATATCTATGTAGTAGTGAATTATGAGAACCACTACATATTCTACATTTAGAAGATGAACATCTTGCTACTGTATGACCTTTTTTCAAACAATTAATACATGCTGGTACGGATTTTATGAACTCAAATCTTTGTGTTACGGACTCAGCAGTAAAAGAAGGGCAATTATTTATCATATGTTGATTTGATTTGCAGAATAAGCATTTGTCAGCAGATGGTTTCGATTTTGTACAATTTAATGATGTCCTGTTATTTTTCTTCTTAGAATATTCAGTTTTATTATTATAATTATTATTAAACCTCGGTCTTGAACTCGAAGATTCGTCAGCAGAAATATGCTGATAGCGTTTGTTCAAGGCGGATTCACAGTCTGACCACAACGGGAGCTTTTCGAAATCAAGCTGTTCTTCCCACTTCGATTTGGTCACTGGATCAACTTTGGACAACACTAAATGTATTAAAATGGCATTTGTAATTTTCTTGTCATCGCCAATTGATAATAGGGAATCATATATAGCAGAAACTGTGTCTATCATGCTTCGCAAAGCAGTAGCCGAAGGTTTTGTGATTTCTGGTAAATCAAAAAGCTTAGAAATATTATCAAAAAATATTAGACATTCGTTGTCATAAACCTTTTTTAAACTGGCTAGTGCTTTGGGGTAATTTTCTTCTGAAATCTGAAAAGCTTTAACTGTACCTAAAGCTGAATCGGACAAGCATGATATCAAATGATTAAATTTTTCAATATCTGTCAACGTCGGATCATTGTGGACCAAGTTCTCAAATAAGCTCATAAAGTTCTTATAATCAGAATACTTTCCAGTAAATTTGGGGAGCTTCATATTTGGTAGTCTTGACTGATGGCTTTGAGCACAAAATGAAGTTTCAGGCATATTTGCCTGTCTATTTTTAGCCAAGAGACTTAAAAACATCGCTTTTGTGGTCACACAAACTTCTTCAAGCTCAGCTCTATCGTCATTTTCGGGATCTAAATTATCCACGTCAGACTGAAACTTCATTGCTTGATCAATATACGTTTTTAAAATATCTAAGCGGCATTCCAGTTCGATGGGATTGAAAGAAATTGTCTTATCCCTAATAGATTGCCGAATTCGAACGATATTTTGTACAACCTTTGCCTTTTTTACCACTATTTTCTCTAAAGTTTCCATTCTGGAAGGAGAATCTTGACGTTTTCTACTAGTCATATTAATTTAATTTATGTAAATAATTCCTCAAAGCAAAAGTTTAAAATACCAAATTAATTTATTGGTCGAAATATTTTTTAAAAACGAAGAAATTAAAATTGCTTTGGATTATAAGAATTAAAAATATATTACTCTCTCGTCGGTTACACAATATTCGGATTTTCTTCTTTTATTCGAAATATTATTTGATCAATTTGTTCCGAAATTAAAAATAATTTATTTAATTTTTTCGAAAACCACTTTAAGACAGCCTTTGGTAAATAAAAATATTTATTTAACCAAGTAAAATCGATTTAAAGTTAATTAACAAAAGTAATGTAAATAAAAACGTTAGTTAGAACACACTAATAAGAATTATTTTCCAATTATGAATATTAATTTTTCGTTGATAGTGTGAACGCACGAACGAATTATTATTTTAAACTTGTATGTAAATTAACTTTTCGATGCTAGTGTAAACGCACTACACTGTTAGCAGCTGCTGTATGTAAATTAATACAAGTGGTATAGGAACACACGGAATGAAACACTGATCTTAATAATTTAATAACAACGAATGAAAGAATAAAAGAAAATGCAAATTTAGTATTAATTATTTTATTTAAAATAAACAAAATTAACACTCGCGAATATTTTTGTGTATTAAATAGCGAAATTAAAATTATTTTAAATTTATTAAAATGCCGACGGTAAAAAAGAAGTAATAATTTTTCTCTCAATAATAAAGAGAATAAATTATATATGTACGAATGTATGTTTATGTTAATAACACTCGCGTTAGATTTCACTTTTAAGGGTGGGTTTTTATATTTAATAGAAATATTAAATAAATAAATTGTTTCACAAATATTTAAGTGTAAAAAATATTTATTGTGTTCGACTTGCAAAGCGAAAGAAATTTTTGATTAACTTACAAAAATCTCTTAAATTTGATTAATTTACAAATTTAAGGTAATTTAACACAATATTTTTTACACTTATTACCTGAGTATCAGAATCAGAGTTACTCCCCTGTGCACGTTCAGCTCTGCAGATAATACAGCAGCACCGGGAAATCTGGATAACTTCTGGGCAGGATTATGTTCCAAAAGAATAATGGATCGTTGTTGTTGTTTGTGAAATTGTTTTATATGTATGTTTGTAGGTGTTTGTTGTAATTTGTGATTTTTGTTGAAAAAGTGATTGTTTGTGTGATTGTGTTTTTTGTTGAAAAAGTGATTGTTTGTGTTTTGTTAAACTGTTTTTACACTGTTTGTTTATATGTTTGTTTTCACAAATTTTTGTTTAATTTTATTTATATAAATAAAACACTAGACACTACACTTTTTAAAATTTGAAATAAATTATCAATTTTTTAATTGTTTATTTTATTTTTTCACTCGTCCCTGCTCGGGCGCCAAAATGTTTCTTTCTAATATTTTTTAGAAATATTTAAATTAAATAATGTATAATTTAAAAAGAAATGGGCACTTTAGTGAAAAATAAAACTTTGAAATAAAACACGACCGTATTGATTGGTTATTACTTTGCAAGTAAGACATATTTATTTTAAATCTTATATACTAAAAAAGCCAGTATTATCTATTCAGCAAACCCGTTACTTTTTACATTGCAAGCTGTAAGGGTTTACTAGTAATTATTTTATATTAAAATTTAGGTATTATAAATTCATTTGTTGTTATTATTATTATTGTTATTATTATTATTATTATAAATTAATTATTATTATAAATTATTATTATAAATTAATTATTATTATTATAATATAAATTAAATAAATGTGTGGCCCAACAGTGGCTACCACTTACACTTTGGCATCCATGAGTTTTCATATTTTAAGTCTGTGTTGTTTGTTGTTGTTTTTGGCTGTTTGTTTGTAAGTCAGTGCTGCTTTTATGATGATAAAATTGTTATTTTAACCGAAAACTATTTTCAACATAAAATATATAAAATAAACACTTTTTTGCTATGTGTTTTTATTTTAATTGTCCATAATTTTGTTCGTTTTTAAGGTTTGACCTTTATTATACCTTCGGTAAACCCTTAGTATTTTTTAATATATTTATAATTTCAGATTTATTTCTATTGCCTTTTTTGTTTGCGTGTCATTTTAAAACATAGTAGGGTAGTACTCTTCGCTTAATATCAAGGAATATTTCGCTTTTTTTTAGTTAATAATTATTAATTCTATTATATTTAAAACTAGCTATCCCCGATGCCCTTCGCTACTCTCATCCTAAAAAAATAAAATTAACCCTTTCAATTAAAGGTATGGGCAAGTTTAAACTCCAAAAATCTGGCTTTTTTTTCAGAGAAACTAATGTCAAATTTAGAGAGTGACGCTATTGCAGGATAACTACAGGATAATTACTTTGTATGGAGGACAGCCAGCTCTCCCTTCCTAACTGCTAAGCTACAACTTAAAAAATACACGTTTAGTTTAGAGCACAAATTTTCAATACCCTAACTGATATATTTCGATAGGTTCACGACAATAATTTTTGACTTTTTATGCGAGGTACGACACCTACTATTCCAAGACAGCTGGTATTTTGCTCAGCGTGGGTTAGTAGTATATTATAATTTCAAACCCAGTTCTAGTTCTCTACACGGTAATATTTTTTTTTTGTATGGGAATTACCAGACTCATTATTCCTATGCAACCTATGCACATTAATATAAAGATTACTTGTGCAAAGTTTTGATTGTAGTTCTCTAGGGACACGATAATTATTGTTAATTTTATATTGTAGGTACCATGCCCAATGTTTCGTCCTACTATGTATATTAATATACGGGTAACTGGTACAAAATTTCAAAAAGTACCCTGTTATAGTTCTCTAGTACACGGTAATAATTTTTCACTTTGTACGAAAGATGCCACTCCCACAAACCTTGAAAAATTTTAATTTTCCGTGCATTAAATTTCTCTGATTAGGGCGTAAAGTATTTGAAGATGTTAACAAAATGGTTTTTTTGTTGCGAGACAAAAATATTAAAAAATCAATCAGTCGCGTCAGTCGCGCCTAAATAGTTTCAGAACTTAAAACTAAATAAAACCAAAATACATCCAGAAACCCATAGCAATAATCAGAAGTTATATTGCAATCATGTACTTTGTTATGAAGAACAACACAGGAGAGGATAATAAATGTTTAAGGATCCAGAATATAAAATCCTAAGTCTAAAAGTAACAAGTAAGAGTACTACCCTTCACTATAGTAGTGTTAAATAGTCTCTTACTCTCTTATGTGTCCCAAGTTCACAATTCGTTTTTTTTTTCTTTTGTGATTTTCAGCTTCATTATTTTTTATTTTTATCGAAAATTTTTCGTAAAAATTTTATCTAAATTTTTGCGTAAAAACTTCATTGAAAATATTTATAAAATTTAATCGAAATTTATTTAAAAAAAAATTTATCAAAGTTTTTATAAAATTTTATCGAAGTTTTTATAAATTTTTTTTATAAAATTTTTTCAAAAAGTTTTTATAAATTTTTATCAAAAATTTTTTGTAAAAATTTTATCAAAAATTTTTTTTAAAATTTTACCAAAAATTTTTTGTAAAATTTTATCGAAAATTTTTTGTAAAATTTTATCGAAAGTTTTTTGTAAGAATTTTATCGTAAATCATTTATAGTTCATATCCCTGATGTTCGACCAAAAGCAGCAATATTCCTTCTTCTTAGTCGAACGTAACCACGTTCATTCTGTATGTTATGGGCAAGTTTTAATGAATGACATGTTGAGATTTTTGTGCAAGTTCAAGTTATTTTTACCAGGATACGACTGAAATTATTCATAAAATCTTATATTTGCCGTCTTTGATCTTTTTTGCAAGTTTGAAGCTGAGGGCAGCACCCCATAACTGAATGCCATAGCACCATATTTGTATCAGGATCGAGTTATAACGTAAGAACTAGCAGCCTAAGCTTAGTGTCAAGTTTCTGCCAATAAGCTAATTCATTTACACTATCAATTTATCTGTGTCAAGCTGTATGCCAAGGTCTTTGACCGGATTGTGGAGGTATAATTTGGTTATTTATTCGAATAGGCGGGTATGAATCGCTACGCAGTGTGATTTTTTTTGTGAATGTTATGTGACTACATTATTGATCACTAATTTTCATTCT
Organism: Phasia obesa; assembly: GCA_949628195.1. Classification (NCBI taxonomy): domain Eukaryota; kingdom Metazoa; phylum Arthropoda; class Insecta; order Diptera; family Tachinidae; genus Phasia; species Phasia obesa. The sequence continues at coordinate 75,498,388 of OX451218.1, forward strand.
CCATTTTTTTCAACCATAATTCCAAATAAAATATGTGGTCTTGCAAATATTGAAATGCTCCATGGTGAACAGATCTTAGAGTGGAATATTACATGAATTAACATTTTCCGTTGAGTTCTCAATTTTTGCTTCTATTTCTAATTTCTCACATTTCTAAATGTTTATATATCCCCTGACAATTACTTTACATTGTAATTGTTTAGGGTCGACTTTTATTTTTCCCCATTTCAAATTATATGTATTTAAGTATTTCATTTTTTTATGTTACTGTTGAACTTTTGGTTTTTACTGATTTGAAAGGGGAGAATTGTTGTTTTATAAGATTTTTTTTTGTCATACAAATTAATTTTTGAATTCAGGCTTAGTTTTTTTAATTCTTTCTAAGTTTTTTGTACAAATTACAAATTAGGTGATAAACTTTCAAAGAAATAATGGGAAAATGTTATTTTAGACACTAGCTAAATGAAATAAATTTTCTAAACAGCTACGTCCGTCTTGTAAAATAGTTCGAATAATAATTTAAATATTTTTAATATTTATTTTTATTTGTTTTTTTACTTGTTTGTTTCTTAACTTCAATGTACCTAAGTTTTTGACTTTGTGGCAATTGCCAGCGCTGCATTATTTAAAACAGTGATTTTACGTGCCAACATTACACAATTTTCATATAAAAAACAACTTATTATATACTGCCCATTATTATATACTGTTTTGTTTTTTTTTTTTTTTTTTTTGATATGAAGTTTGACTTTTATTAAGACCTGTTGATGACTAATGTAGAATATAATATTGTAGCTTAGATTTTCATTAAAAGAATTTTGGAGGGTTTTTTTATAATGATTTATTGTAGCCTGATGAGTTTAACTAAGTAAATTTTAATAAATATTTATATTTTTTTCAACTTTCAGATTCAATCGACAGTTTCTTTAAGGATTTTGGATCGAAGATTCTTGTTAAAGAAAATATAAGGTAAATTAATAAAATCCTACCATAAAAAACCAGCATTCTCCCGGAGAACGATTTTTATAAAAACTTAAAAATCTAAACTAGTAATAAGTCAGCAGTTATTTTTTGCAATTCTAATACATTAAAAAACAATGTAAATACATATTTTATGTTTTCTAAATCTTTTAATGACTGTTAACTAGAAGATTAGCTTTGCTAAATTATCTTTGTGGCCACTTCAATCATTAACCTTTTTTCAGTTGTACTTTAGACATTGCAAACACACTTGTAGGTTTGTTAATAATAAAAAAATTGCAAAGTGTTTTTGTATCGACCAAAAAATTATCGCCGACAAATCCGAAGTATTGCTAATATATATGTAACAGTATATAAAATAATACCGTAACTTTTTTCTGTTTTTTGTATTTTTTCGTCATAATTCGATGCTACAATTTCAGTTTTAAAAAGGTGTTTCATTTACTGTTGTGTGTGCACTTTATAAAAATTAGGAAATAATTATAGTAAAAGAAGAAGCAAAAGAAATACAATTTTTTGCAAATATTGACAGACATTCAAGGCCCACACGTAGAAACCGTCATACGTTATATGTACGTCATCATTTTTTAAACTTACAAGTAATTTGAAGTGTAGGTTCTGAGCGCGGTCTTAATTAGTACGTCTCCGTAAATACAATTTCTATAATAATATCAGTACCCTACCTATTGCGGTTCAAAAAATAACGTAATAGGAACACCCTTTAATTTTTAGTAGTTATCATAGCGGTAGTGGCACACATCTCCAGTACAAATTTTAATTGTCTACCAATTGTCGTTCACAAAATAGAGTTTATACATGCAAATCATGTCACTGTTGGAAAAGCCTTGAATTTTTACTGTTTTTTATAGGGGTTAAGTAATACACCATGTGTAAAAATTTCAAGAGTCTACCTATAATGGTTAAAAATAAGGTCACATTCATGCAAATCACGTCATTGTTGGAACTACACAATACACCTCCTGTAAAAATTTCAAAGTCTACCTATTATCGTTCAAAACTTTAGGCATATACATGCAAATCACGTCATTATCGGAACACCCTCTAATTTTTAGGTCTAATTTTGTATACTTGATTGTAATGCGAAGATGGTTTTAATTATTGTCTGCAAATTTTAAGTGGTTGTCTCCTTCAGTCCAAGAAATAAAGACATAAACGCAATAAAACACGCCACTTTCGCAACACCCTATTAGTTTTAGTATTTGTTGCTGTAGCGGCCACACTTATACACCTTTTGTGAAAATTTCAAGAGTCTACTTATTATGGTTCAAAACGTTACTCTCGGAACACCCTCTAATTTATAGTATTATTTTTTAATACTTGTTCATATAGCGAACTAAGTCTTAATTGCTGTTTGTAAATTTTAAGTGTGTGCCTCCTACAGATCAAGAGGTAATCACATATACACCCTAAAAGTTTTAGTATTTGTTGCTATAGCAGCAACAAATAGACGGCCAGATAGACAAACAATTTTGTGAATAGAATAAGGTAACGTTTTTACCTTATTTTTCTAAAAATTATAAAATTATGATTTTAGACACTAGGAGATTGTAATACATTTTCTGTATCGTTAAATCTATCTTCAGCCTTTTTCGCATCCATTTACTTCGGGTGGTGTTTAGTTGTAAACATCATATATTTAACCAGCCAAACTCAGATAAAGGAATACGAGAAAAATTGTGGTATTCAGTCGGTTGATGAAAACGTTGTGATAATTGATATTTTTTTATTATTTACCACCTTATATTTGTTGTTGATTCAGCCAAAAATAGCAAATATACATGCCTTTATCGGTCGACCATGCACGCTCTGCCCACATACCCCTTGTGCACTGGTTACTAAACCTAGTACTATTCGAAATAAAAAAGGAAAATCTTTTGGTAACATGAAGCAACTGTTTTTTTGAAAAAATAATGCATTGTACGTTACTGACAAAAATACCTTAAAAATTATGGCTTGATTAGTGGTAATAATCGTATAAAAAATGTAAATAATTAAACACAACAACAAAACCTAAACCTAAAAATAGTAATAAACTTGCTTAACTTCGTTCTTCACTTCTATTTATATATTTTTATGTCTCTCAGTCTACGTGTTTATAACTGTCTGCATACCAGTATGCAACGCTTAAGTGTGTGCAATTGTTTTTCCTATATACAATATGCAAACATTTTCGTTCATTTGTAAAGACGTGGTGAAATTTCATATCATGACGATCTGAGATTAAAGATAAGAAATATAGGAAGAAGAAAAAACATTACGTGCCTACTATCTTGATAAAGGGTGAATGGCTTGCCCCAATTTCGGCTTCTGATCGAATGTTGTGAACTAATTTAAGTTTTGAAAGAGGAAAAAATTATGTCGAATAATTAATAACGCAAGCTTACATACGCCTGAATCAAAGCGAATTCATAAATAGGTGACATATATCACTGATGGTCATTTTTGTTTATTTAAAGGTTTTAATTTTTGTTACGTAACTTTTTTATACAATGAAAATTTGTAGTCAAGCTTGAGTTCGTTCTATTCCTTCTAAGAAATAATAAATTAAATTAAAAATTTGGTGATATTATTAAAGAAAAATTGGGAAAATTAAATTTTGGACACCAGCAGGAGCGGAATGCACATTTTCTAGACAGCTACGTCCGTCATCAGCATTCTTCGTATCTATCTACTTTGGGTAGTGTTTAGTTGTAAGCATCATCTATTTAACCAACCAAACCCAGAGAAAGGAATACTAGAAAACTTGTATTCAATTATCAATCGTCAGTTGAGAGAGGTGAGAACGAAGTCTACCACTATCTTAAGCTTCCCTCCTTTTGAATATTTTTACTTTTAATATTTACGACCTTATATTTGTTGTGTTTTATTGTTGAAACTTTTTAATTGTTACAGTTTTTCTCTATTGCACAATTATTATGATCAACCACATATGTAGGAAGGATTTACTATGATTACCCTTATTGGGATAATCTTTCCCTTTAATAAAAACACCCACTTGCTTTAAATTTAGGTAGTTTATTAAACGTTAATAAAAACGTTATGATTTATCAAATTAAATGTTCGCTTCTTGCGAGTCAACTTCACTTGTTGCTTGTCTACTTTCTACTCTGATCATCCACAACAATTATTTCCTTTCAGACTTCAGTCTTGGTCAATATTATATCCGTTAATTAAACCCCTTATCCCTTCGCTCCTACTATAGTCGACCGTGGTTGATACCCCACATGTATATTTTCAAAATACAGTTTTAGTTTTACATGGAAAGTTACAGCGCAATTCAGTATAAAAATAAGTTTTCAGATTTGTATAAATTATACATTACGACGCCAAAATGGTTTCTTTTAATCGCAGTATTCCACCTCAAAACACAAAAAGTAGTATTAACATAAAATTAATATTACTAAGTCTAAGTCAACATAAACGAGACTATAGGAGAACATAGAGCTGTTCTGGCAATGATGCTCGTACAAGTAGGACTCTAATGTTGCAAAGGAACTAATTGAACGATCTATCAATGACCAGAAGTCCTAATATACTGGTCATTGTAAGCTTTATAAGCATTTCAGAAAATAGGAATTGGTTGCAAATAACTATTGCAGAAGTTGTCGAAATAAGCATGAATAAAAAAATATTTTTTTATTATCTATGTTTGTCTTGCCCAGCAAAAAATTGCGTTTACTTGGAAGTAGGTTTATAGGGGAGAGAGAAATAGACTGTCCCTTCCAACCTGCTTCAGAAAGGAATGATTATTGTTTGCGATGTCCCACTTTGCCTTCATCCGCGTAAGCGACAGAGGTGTCTTTGTTTCACTAAATTTTATAAAGAAAACTTATTAGCTTACATATCTAGATACTCGTAAGCGAGAGTTTATTATTATTGTCTTACAATTATAGAATTTTTGAATGAGCTTATGAGAACCGCTTTTGAAAAACATGAGTTTTATTTTACTGCTTACAAAAACCCAATAATTGTTTGCTGAGTGGATGACCTATGTTACCGTTGTGTGGGATATATGTAGGTATCTTAAGAACTTTTTTTCAAGCAAACAGAGAAAATGTTTTTGGAAAGCCTCTCCTTCGTACTCCTCGTAGTTGCCTTAAAGACTAATATAAAACTAAATTGAAATATTCACTTAGATATTGAGACCTTGATCCAGTAATTAATGAAAAGGGTAACGAATAAAATATTTTAATCTTATTGGAATATCATAAAACTGAAAAAAATATACAGTTGTACCAAAATATTCATTAGTGTAGATATTATTTTCACACTACCACGATTTCTCATAATATTAAAGTTTTTGACAAGTCTTAATACCCAGTATTAGCCTTCAGTGGGAGACGGCCTTTAATTCTTACTTGCAAATTGAGCAGAATTTAAAAATAGAAACAATATTCAAAGAACTGCAGCAACTATTTTCAGCAGCTAAACATTTAAACCACCAATGAAAAAGCCATGATACGGTTAAAACCTTAAATCAGACCTCGAGTTTAAAAATATTTGTTTTATAGCTAATATGGCCACGGTTCGTTTTTGTCGATAATATCATCAGAAATAATTTAGATCAGAAACTGTTTGCAGTAATATAGACTTAACATTTTAGGCAAGAGATTGCAGGTTTTAGACTGCAAAGTATGAAACTTCCCATTATGAAACCTACAGCAAATATAAAGATTGTGTGTCTGTGTGTGTGAGCTGATTAGCATTTGTAGAGTATGAGCAGTTTGTAAAAAAAAAGTATGAAGCAAATAATACAAAATGTTAAGATCTGGATAACAGGAAACTAAACTATGCCTATGAAAGCCTACATAGGAATTAAAAAAAAGCGCTGAAGTAGGAGCTCGTTTAAGTAATAGCAATAACAAAATAACAGAAAATGCATTCATTAGTCGTAGTGACAATAAATGCAACACACAAAATCATAAAAATTTTATTTGTATGAGAGAAATTTTTATTTTTTACTGCAGAATAATTCCATTTCATATTTACTCTTTTATTATTTAATTTGTTTATTCTTTAAGTTTTTTTCTCATATTAAAACATATCGTTACTTGTATTGGTTATTGCTGGCTTTATTTTAAAATTCAATAAATATTAAAAAATAAATAAAATTCAATAAAAATCAATAGAAAAATAAATCAGCCAAGTGCGAGACAGATTCACACACGTTGGGTTCCGTACTAAAAATACAAGTTGTTAATGTTTACACGTGTTATGGAGCACCCTATAATTTTTAATTATTTTTTTATACTAGAACATAGTACTAATAACGTTTAGAAGAGAAAGACAAATTCCTCATATTCGGGATATCTAGGGAACACCCTTTTGTTTTTATTATATTTATTTTCATTTCTGGTTGTTACAGTAGATATTGCAAAATATAATCGGTGTAAATTTTAAGTGTCAGCTATTTACTGTTGAAATATAAATATCAGGAGCCTAGTTATTGCGGTTCAAAAAATAAGGCAATATAAGTGAAAATCATGTCAAAGTCATGTCACTGTCGGAACACCCTTTAATTTTATTATTTATTACAATAGCCATAGAAAATCCCTTTGCATAAATATATCAAGAGCCTACCCATTACGATTCCAAAAATAAATCACTATACATAAAAGTAGGTCACCGTTCGAAGACCTTTTTATTTTTAGTAAGTATCATAGCGGCTGTGACAACATATTTTCTGTATCACGTCACTGTCAGAAACCCATTCAATTTTGGCTATTTGTTATAGAGGCCTAGTAATATACCATCTGTGAAAATTTCAAGAGTCTACCAATTACAGTTCCAGAGATAAAAGGCGGTGACAGACAGATGGACGGACAGACGGAGAGAAATTGTAGCGAAAACAATAGGGTTACGTTTTTACCCTTTGGGTACGGAACCCTGATAAATGACGATAGTAAGTTCGCATTTGTAGCTTATTTTAACCAACTTCACAAAAAGAATAACCTTTATCCATCAATATCTATATTGTTTATATATTTACCCATCCACAAAAAAACAATAAACACTAGGAAGAAAAGTATGACCAACCTTTAACGTGAAAACGCACGCTATTCTCAAGTCAAAAATTTTCCCATCCAACCTGTTTTTTGCTAGACTATAGCCCATTATTATAACTTGCCTTTAGCTAAAGTTAGGATTTTGTTGGAGCGATAAGTAGTTTTTCGTTATAATAATGAGGATAATGCTCATTGCTATATCTTGTGATTATAGTACGTGATAGTTAAAAATGGTTTTTAGCTTATTTTTGATAACGAAAAACTATTTATCGCTCCAACAAAATCCTAACTTTAGCTAAAGGCAAGTTATAATAATGGGCCTATAAGTATTAACACAATAACAATTTTTTACTATTAATTGGATGTGTCACTCCCAGTATTCTTATCCAGTCTATATTTTGTTAAACTATGCATATTAGGATGAGGGTTACTTGTGCAAAGTTTCAAGACTATACCTAATGTAGTGCTCTAGGTACGCAATAATATTTTTTCACTTTGTGTAGGAGGTACCACGGCCTTCGCTCAAATTCAGTCTGTGTTTCTCTACACAATGTATCTTAATATGGGGGTTACTGATGCAAAATTCCAAGGTCCTACCTATTACAGTTCTCTAGATACAGGATAATAATTTTATACTTTGTACGGGGGCTACCACGCCTACTGCCCCAATTCATTCTGTATTTTGGCAGACTACAGGACATAGCACAAAGGCTACTCTTGCAAAGTTTCAAGGCGGTATCTATTGCAGTTCGCCAGGAACACGATAATAATTTTTCACTTACTATGGAGGCTACCATGTCCGCTATTCCAATCCAGTCCATCTTTCTCTTAACTATGTATGTTAATATAAAGGTTACTGGTGCAAAATTCCAAGGTGCTACCTATTACTGTTACCAAGCAACACGATGCATAATATTAATTTTATATGGGAGGTGCCACGCCCGCGTCGAATATCAAAAAAGTAAGTAATATAACCATCCGTATATCTAGTAAAAAACTGTGAAAATTTCAGAAAGATCTGCTCATTGGTGTAGGCAGCTATAGCTTTCCGACAAACAAACAAACATACACATGTTGTGCTTTATATACATATATAGATTGTTTATATGTTATACTAGCTGTGCCCGCCACGTCGTGGGTGACCTGACAATATTTTGATAGATTTTGCTTTGAAAGTATTCCACACCAATTCGAAGACACTTACTTTTATAGTGATTTAGTTATGGTTTATGTATTTATATAAAGGTACCCATCCTTGGATAAAATTGTAAAATTTATAAAAAATTCTAAAAATTATTGCAAAACTCTGTAAAAGGTATTTAATATATTTTAATAACATTGTAATTCCACAAAGTAAAAATATAAATCAAATACAAATTTTATTCAATTGGCGCCTAATCTTACGCAATAGCGTTTAAAATATCCGAGTTTTTAAACGAAAATTTCACTACCTTTAAATCGGAAATTGCGTTTTTCACTGCTTTTCTCCACTTTCTCTTGGAAATGAGATATTTTTGCGGTAAAAAGGTATCCTAAATCGATTCAGTAGTTTTTACGTGATGCTATTGATGATATTGTTTTTTTATGTTCTTGCCCGCAGAATTTCATAATTTCTAAGCCGATTTACAGATTATTACCACTTAAAAATCTATCTATTGAATCGTAAATGGAACGGAATATATTGTGAAAGAGGTAACACCTAAAATACTCATTTTCTGGGCAAAGATGTTTGAACTAGAAATCTTCATGAGCCTTGTAAAATAAACGAGGTTGAATAGCCTTTGAAAACTACAGATTTGTAAGGGTTTTGTTTAGCTTGCCGTGTTTGTGATTTGTTAAATCCAGTAATTGAGATTTTAACCCATTATTGTTTAACAATTCAATTGGTGTAAAAGTTGATACATAATTGTAATTCTGATGGCAATAGCATTATATAAATTAAATATCATACTTGGGATTTTTTAATTGGCATTCAATTTTCATTGGCAATACTTCAAATAATTACAATGAAAAAAAATTTAACTACCATTTAATGCTATTGAATAATTTTTATTTACAATTGTTTTTGCCAATGGTAATGGAAATGTGATTAAATTGTATAATTACTAATTAATTGATGAAAAATTCATTGTTTTTCTTAAACACAAATTTATGATTGCAGTGGGTTTTAATAACAACAAATAAAGTATCAATTTCATGCCCCGTTATACTTTTTATAAATCTATAATTTTTTATCAATCTAGTGAGGCACTACTATTGCTTTCACACTGGCTTTGAAAATCTATACTACGCAATATCCAACGGATTAAAAATTAGTTATAAAAATTTAATTTACTGAATTTTTTCATATTTTTTCTGATTTTTTATTGTTTTTATAAAAAATATGCACATAATAGTAGAGCAGAGATTGGAGGTGGAACTTCTCTAAAAACATCACTACAAAAAAGTTATTTTCCAATGTGGCTAATAATGATAATGCGAAACCCTATTGTTTTCGCTACAATGTCTGTCCGTCTGTCCGTCTGTCAGCGCCTTTTATCTCTGGAACCGTAATAGGTAGACTCTTGAAATTTTCACAGATGATGTAGAGTTGTTGCCGCTATAGCAACAAATACTAAAACTTATAGGGTGTTCCAATAGAGACGTGTTATTTACGAAAATGTGTTTATTTCTTGAACTGTAGGAGGGATACACTTGAAATTTACAAACAGATATTAAAACTTAGTTCACTATATAAACAAGTATAAAAAATAAAACTAAAAATTAAAGGGTGTTCCGATAGTGGTGTGGAATGCATGTATAAGGCATAAGTTTTGAACCATAATAGGCAGACTCTTGAAATTTTCACAGAAGGTGTATAGCGATGGCCGCTATAACAACAAAAATTAAAACTTATAGGGTGTTCCGATAGAGAGGTGTTATTCACGAATATGTGTTTGTTTCTTGAACTGTAGGAGGCATACACTAAAAATTCACAAACTGTTATAAAAACGTAGTTCGCCTAATATACAAGTCTAAAAAATAAATCTAAAAATTAAAGGGTGTTCCGATAGTGGTGTTATTTTGATTTATAAATTTTTACAGAATAATTTTGGCCGCTATAGCACCATATAATAAAACTTATAGGGTGTTCCGATAGAGGGGTGTTATTCACAAATATGTGTTTATTTCTTGAGCTGTAGGAGGCATACACTAAAAATATGTAAGCAGTAATTAAAACTTAGTTCGCTATATAAACAAGTATAAAAAAATAAACCTAAAAATTAAAGGGTGTTCTGATAGTGGTTTGATTTGCATGTATAAGGACTAAGTTTTGAACCATAATAAGTAGACGCTTGAAATTTTAACAGAAGGTGTATAACTGTAGCCGCTATAGCAGCAAGTACTAAAACTTATAGGGTGTTCCGATAGAGAGGTGTTATTCACGAATATGTGCTTATTTCTTGAACTGTAGGAGGAATTCACTAAAAATATGAAAGCACTAAATTAAAATTAGTTCCCTATATAAACAAGTCTGAAAAAAATAAACCTAAAAATTAAAGGGTGTTCCGATAGTGGAGTGATTTGCATTTATAAGGTCTAAGTTTTGAACCATAATAGGTTGACTCTTGAAAATTTTACCAAAGGTGTATAACTATGGCCGTTATAGCAAAAAATATTAAAACTTATAGGGTGTTCCGATAGAGAGGTGTTATTTACGAATATGTGTTTATTTCTTACAAACAGTATTTAACACTTAGTTCGCTTTATAAACAAGTCTAAAAAAATAAACCTAAAAATTAAAGGGTGTTCCGATAGTGGTGTACTTTGTATGTGTAAGGCCTAAGTTTTGAACCATAATAGGTAGACTCTTGAAAATTTTACCAAAAGTGTATAACTGCAGCCACAATAGCAAAAAATACTAAAACATAGGGTGTTCCAAAAGTGACGTGTTATATACGTTTATGTCTTTTTTTTAGCTGTAAGAGGAAACCACTTACAATTTTCAGACTATAATTAAAACTATGTTTGTTTTATAAACAAGTATACAAAATTGAACTTAAATATTAAAGGGTGTTCCAATAGTGACGTGATTTGCATGTATATATCCTAAGTTTTGAATGAATAGGTGGAATATTGAAATTTTTACAGGAGGTGTATAACTATTTCCACTATAACAAATAATAAAAATTAAAGGGTTTTCCGCCAGTGACGTGATTTGCATGTATAAAGCCTTATTTCTTGAACCGTAACAGATAGACTCTTGAAATTTTGTACAGAAGATGTGTTGCCACGGCCGATATGACAATTACTAAAAATTAAAGGGTGACATGTTTTTCACTTATAGTGACTTATTTTGTAATTGCAATAAGTAGACTCTTAATATATTTATAGAAAGGAAGTTGCCATGGCCACTATAATGAATAATAAAATTAAAGGGTGTTCCGACAGTGACATGATTTTATAAACCGTAATAGATACCGTCTTGAAATGTTTACGGTAGATGTGTTACTTCGGCCGCCATAACAAATACTTAAAATTGAAGTGTGTCCATTAGTAACGTGTTTTTCACGAATATTACCTTATTTTTTTAACCGCAGTAGGTAGGCTCCTGATATTTTAATAGAAAGTGTATTACCATGGCCGCTATAAAATCAATTACATATTAAAATTTAAAGGGTGTTCTAATTATGATGCAATTTTCGCGAATATTACTTTAATTTTAAAATTTAAGGGTGTCCCATAACACATAAAGAAATAAACAACTGGAATTTTTAAATTATACTGAACATAGTACGGAACCCTACGTGTGTGAGTCTAACTCGCACTTGACTAATTTATTTATAATTTAATCATTGATTAATGGTAATGATTTTGTTTTTTAAATAATTACTAATGAAACTGTTTCATTAAAAACCATCACCATTAATGAAAACCATGGTAATGAAAAAAATTTTGTTAGCATTATTTATAAACCAATGCTAATAAAATTAATTACTTATTCTAGTCCCATGTATTTTAAATATTAGTGTAAAACCATGAATGTAAATTAACTATAAAAACATTTCCAATCCGATTTGGTATCCAAACCAAATTAGTGGATCACAGCTTTTAGACTGTAAACACATTTAAACTGAAATCTGGGTATTTGGTCCAAACAAAGAACTTCGTCAACTTAGAATCATGACTTAAGCATTCATTTCCCACCCAAGTCAAGTATACGTACTGCGCACAGAAATGTGTAGTGCTATGGTAGATAAAATTTTCACAGCGCTAGCATTACAACACCCAAATTCATAATGAGACAGATCTGAGGCATTTCAATCTTTCCACCATCACTTAGAACTACAACATGAGACTCATACAAATTAATGTTTTTACATTTATGGTAACGAAAAGTGTTTGCTTAACGTTTTGTTGCAAATTTTTGTTGTTGCATTGTTCAAATATTTTTTGTGTCTACATACGAGTACTTTGCTTTTCTTTATTCAGACATTAGTCGTTTTGGTCTGCACCGTAGGCATGGCATGTGTGTTTGTTAGTTTACTTCTACTTCCCGAGTTAAAAAAAAAGAAAACAGGATATTTAAGTAAAAATAACGCATATCATTTTAGGAGTGAGTTTGTGTCCTTTTAGTAAACAGAACGGAAAAACAAACTCGTAATAAAGAGACAGACAGAAAGGAGCATAAAAAGAAAACTTTTAGAAGCACTAAATTAACAAAACAAAACCGGTTAATTAAAATCACAAGGAAAAGTTGATATTTTTTGCTTATTATATGAAATTTGCATTTACTTGCATTTTTAATTTTTGTTGTTGTTTTGTTGATAAAATTCAAAACTAATGAGAAAATTTAAGTATTATTTTTTAAGTTGTAGAAATTTATGTCCTTTTTTAAACTGGATTACAGGTTCCGATATTTTTATGCATATAAATAAATATTTTCACGAAAGATTTAAATTTTTCTGAAAACCTAAAAATAGGTAGAGTTATAAGCATTGCGTAAGGTATTTCTTGGCACATTCTTAAGCTAGTTATATCTTAGAATAGATAAAGGCCTTTTAAAAATTCTTTAAACGCTTCAAGCGAACACTTTTAAACAATTTTGCCATTTTTAAGGGGGGACCTGTTTACTATCATTTTGCAATGCAGAACAACATTCGAGTAACTTAATAGGACTTTTTTGAGCTGCAGAATTAGTTTTCCGTAATTCAAATATTCCTAATTTGCATTGATAACAAAAATAATAAAAAAAACAACAAACCTTGTTTGTTTCTCTCTCAAATTGACGCGTATTTTTTAAATACGGTAACAACGTGGAATACACAGACAAAAATATTTTCACCAATTAAAGGTTTTAAAATTTACTCAGATTATATTTTTCAATAACAAGTAATGAAAATAAATTTAATAAAAATAAAGGGTGTTCGCTGGATGTCGGGAATTTTGAAAATTTGACCTTTTCTTCTAAATATTATAGGCAGACACATGATATTTACACAGCATATTTAGTGCGCCATAAGACGTACAAAAAACACAACTTGTATTTTTAAAGTTGTACTGAACGTAGTATGGAACCCTACGTATGTAAGTCTGACTCGCACTTGAAATTTTAAATAAATTATTATGGTAAATGTTTTATTTTATATTTTTAAATTTTTTTATATCTTAAATATTTTTCTAGTTGTGTGTTGCCTATTTTTTGTATTCTTGAGTTGCTGCGTCATTCTAATATATGAAGAAGAAAATTTCCTGAATTTTTAGTATGTTTAAAAATATTTTAACTATAGCATTTCCAAAGAATTATTTTGTTTGGAAAATGACGAAAAATTGAAAGATTTATTTATATAACAAGATACTTAAATAAATCCCATGAAAAACTGAAATTTTTTCAATTTTTTTAATTTATGTTGGACATAATTCGGTATGAAATTTCACAGAAGCAAGGCGGAGTAGCGAACAGTTGGTCCGCTAGGGTAAAGGGGGGGCCTCTGGGTAAGACCCTAAAATTGGGTACCTCGGGTATATAAATTTTGGAAATGTCATAAAAAATTTAGTTTTAACCCAAATGTGAAGATTTTTTTAAAAAAAATGTGCTTACATGTATAGTTAACTCTTTTAGTTAGGGAGATAATTGGCTTACAATTTTTTTTAAATTTTGGCCGAACCTAACCTGGCATAGTGTACTTTTTAATGATCGGATTATTATATTTAGACATTGGCTATATCCTGGATAAAATTTTGAATAAATTAGAGACAAGTTTTGTTCTAAAATAGCTTTTCGTGAAAAAGTTACAAGCCTCTGAATTAGAAAAAATGTAAAAAATAGTATATTTTTGTAAACCATTTTAAAGACAACCTATAGCAAATGCGAATAAAAGATTAGGTTCAAAATTAGGTCAAAAATTATAACGGTTATCCCACCAGCCCTATCCAAACATAGCCAATTTTGAAACAAAATTTTTAAATTACCGTTAAATTTCTCGGACTGCAACGCAAGATTAAATAAAAAAATTCAAATCTTCTTTTACCATTTGATTAAAAACTCTTTTATCTCTTTAATTTCAAAATTGTGTAAGAATATCTCTATCCGTTTAGATGATGTGGCAATTAAAATTCGTTATTTGATTTCTCAAAAAACCATCTTAACGTAATTTTTTCTAGGTTAGTTTGCATTCGGGGGAATTTGCACGTTCGTCAAAAATAGTTGACCGGTTCGAAACTGAAAGTGTTGAATACACAGGAGGACATCGAAACCACCTGGCCAAATTTTTAAATACCTAATAGGAAATAGGTCGCTAAAGGAAATAGCTCACACGCAGTGAACGATAACCACTTGCATATTACCCATATTCTTTTGGCCCTCAATAGATATCGAAAGGACAAAGGCACTACTGGCTCAAGGGAAAATTCGATATTGTTTCTAACAGGCATCATAGTGGGGTAATCTTATCCTAACGTGTGCGAATCTTTTATTTTCGCTTTTATTTTCGCTGGGCTCTGCAAAAACGCAGGCTCTGATGTTTAGTAAAAAGATTCTTTCAGAACCTGATTAGCTGATATGTTTTACGAGTAGCTACAGGTGATGCTTAGAGTCTGGAATTCTATCAGGAACTCTGGGTTAAATGGTTGTTGAAACATCACAATGGGCCAAATGGCCCATTAAATAAAAATGCAATAAAATAAGTGGTTGATGGAATTACTTAAATGTTTTATTAAATTTTAATATCAAAGTTATGAACAGTTTTATTTGGTGATAAAACTTACAGTCATTTTTTAAAACAATTTACTCTGATGTCTTTAAAAATATTGTAGTCTTAAATTTGGAGAAAACATTAAGCTACATTAGTGAAATGTTCCAGCTTTTGTGTTCGTATACAAATTGCATGACAAATTGATATACATTTTGTGCATGTACTGAAGTATGTTTTTAAAGCAACCTCATAGCAAAAATGTTTTTCTGTGTCTATTATGAAAGTTCTGTTAACATTTATTTTTCGAAATGTTTGCTTGAAGCAAATATTTACCCATGAAAAATCTTGACATACGTGCAAATTAACGTTCTTGCATTATTAACAGTTTCGTATTGCCTAAACACACACGCACATGAAAGCATATAAGAAATGCTGGCAAAAGGAAACTTATTGATGGTATTCGTCAATATTACAAACAACATATAGATTTAACTTTAGTTTTCTGTTACGTATGTATTTTACTTTATAAAAAATTAAATGGATACAGAGTTTTTGCAAAATCTAGTATAATGATACACATAAGCTTTGGTTTGTAAGGTCATGAAGCATTATCCCCCTTTTTGGTGGTTAATTTGCAAAATATTTTACGAAACAGGTGTTTTGTCGCCGTACCTAAATTTAGGTAAACATTGATAGCTTTTCTACTTGTAAAGGTATTTACTAATTTGAACATACATTTTTTGCGGCAAGGAGATAAAACTACATTTACGGACTTAATGAGGTAATGAGTAAAATGAGGCCGGTCAGGCAGTTACTGTGAATGGTGTTCGCTATCGTGAGATGATAACGAACTTTTTATGAACCAAATTGGAAGATATGGACAATATGTGGACGGCGCCACTTGCCAAACAGCTAATAAAACAATAGCTATTTTGGGCGACAAATTCAATGCCCATGTTATCTCACGTGGTGGCGATGTCAATTGGCCACAAAGATCATGTGATTTGATACCGTTGGACTTCTTTCTTTGGGGTTATTTGGAAGAAAAGGTATAAGTCGATAAGCTAACAACAATTCAAGAGCTAAAGGATGAGATAATTCGGCACATTAACGGCATAGAACCACAATAATGCCTCAGCGTCATCGAAAATTTAGAACATCGGATGGAGGTGAGCCGCCTATGTCGCGGCGGCCACTTGACCGATATTTTGTTCCATATGTAATTGAACCATATGTAATTGAACCATACCAATATTATCAAAATAAAAAGAAATGACAATGATTTCCTAAATAATTTGTGTTTTTTTTTCAAAATCAACATCGGCCCTTTACATACTTGAAAGATACTCAGGCGTATACATAATAAAGGTTTAAGCATATGCAAAGAAATATCAAGTATACGAGTCCTTCTTGGTGGGTGGTATGTTTTTTAAACATCAAATATTATTTAATTTTTCTTTTTGTTAAGAAAATATATATGCGTGATATCGTAATCTTAATAGCAATTACTCATAACAACTTACGACCTTTTTTGATGTTTTAGTTGAAGGTTAGAATTAAATCGAAATATTTTTAAATACGCACTCATCAACATACATATATTTTGTAATCAAAAAATCTTAGAACATTAATATAAATATACGCTTGTAATAAAATAAAATTGTTCTCATTTTAATATTCCTTTTAAGAACCTTCGTATATGACCTCTTATTCCATATTTCTTATTTATATTTGCATGGTTAAAAAGAAATATTTTTTGTTTGGCTTTTCTTTTTACTTTCTATTGTTAAAAATATGCAAGTGTGTATAAATTTTTTTTATAAACCTACATTAAAGAAAATCAAAAAGATATTAAAAGCCTGCACAAAATTGTAACAACAAATATTTACTTAGAAATAAGTACAAGGATATTAAGAGCTAAAGAGAGCACGATATTAATAATAAAAATTATGTGATAACGACTTGCATCCACCTGAAGTAAAAAATGTCATAAAGGAAATTGCTAACATAACATGAGAACACAAAAGCACAAGGCTAAAACCTACATTTAAACACTACAGGGTATTTGCAATGTTTTAAACAAAAAAATGGTTAAAATAAAAACATAGAAAAATTTGGTTCAACAAGAAGCAAAAGGGCAAATATGGATAGGTTTACGTTAGAGAAGATATAAATTAATAAAAAATCAAAGTTTATAAAGTCTGTTTGCATTTGTCTTACGATTTCTACAAATGAACTTATTCTGCTAAAAAATAAAAATCTGTTTGAAGTTTCGGCTCTGTAAAAAGTGTTAGTTATTTGTTTCTTGACATGGTAAATATTTAAAGATATTATTTGCTTAATGCGCTGTAACTTTAGTAATATATGCATTTTACTACAAAGCATTGTCGTGGCTTCTTAATATTTGTGAGAACAGGTACTCTACAACTTCAAATTCCAGTTTTTAAATTGTAAGTGGTTTTTTAGAGACGTAAAAAATTCATTTGGCAGCAATGATTTTTGTTACTGCTGATTTTGAAATTCTCGGAATTGGAAACGATTAATATTGCAAACATGGGGTTTTAGAAGAATAGTGCCATATTGCACACATCGCGTAATTCAAGTGATTTAGTGAGAAAATCATTTTTCAAACGAATATTTTCAAGTTATGTACCAGTTAAATGGCTATTATATTATTTTCTGTGGGGTTTCCCCCCGGGGGCTAACTTGACGCAGTGCTGTCGGAGAAAATGGGGGACCAGACGCCAGGATTCCAAGAAGATGAATCAGGAAGAACAGGTATGTTTTATTATACTTTTTGAGGCCCGACCAGAGTGCAAAAAACTGGTACCATGGGAACCAGTAGTCCACAGAGATCTTTTCTGTGGCCGGTTCTAAGTGAGGTCCCGTTCGGGTTTCACGAGGTGGCTGTGGTTTGGATCAATGCAGAGATGGTGCACTATTTTTCAACTGAACTGTTGCACTCTCAACAGGAGTTGGATGATTTCCAACCTCTAAACAAGAGGTTAGGATATGTGTTTCGGCTACTATGTTATATACATTGCTACTCATTAGCGTACGTATTGTGCATTATGCGATATTGTGCGATGATGGGACAATGGCATTTAAAGGTGAAGCTATTGACGCTCTATTGCGCTTGTATTGTCTAGTGTTCGGAATTCATGTGATGCAATAGGTATGCTGGTCTACACATTAAATTTCACACGGTAGTAAGAACACAGTCAGATAAGGGCCAACATGACTAGGTGCTGACTTTAATCTTTATTACATCACATCTACGGGGATTAAACAAATAAACCAGCTAAAATCCAGTCAGATTTACTGCGAAGAATGTGTAAAAATTGAACGTCCGGGTGACGCCATATAAAGAAATAAAGTTTACTTGAAATTTATATTTCATTTTTCTTAAGAATATGTTCTACATTTAAAGTAAGTTTTGTTTCATTTGCATGTCAATATCAATAATTATTTTAACTTTTCGTACTTAAATTTTTTTAAATTTTAGGGTTTCTATAGCAAAGAATATTTTTATAGTTTAATTTAAGTTCTCTGAAGAAGGAATGAAGCGAACAATTATTATTAAGTGAAAATTATAAATTTTTTTCAAATTGTTTTTTTATTAATTCAGAAACGTAACCTTAGATACAGATTATCAAGATAACATTACTAATATTTTATGTAAATTTTTTGGCTTTAACAATATTTTTAGAAATTTTACTATATTTTACATTCTTCTAATTTTTTCTTAAAAACTTTAAACAAATAATTGAATTTAATAACCTGTTTGCATGGCTGGATACTACTGGACGCAGAATAATAATCTCACATCAAAATAATTTAAAATTTTGTTTAATGTTCATTATGGAACATTTTTATTTCCTGATTTTATTAAATATTTATGTCATTCAGTTATTATTTTTTTTATGGCTTAAAGCAAGAATTTTTGCAAACTCAAATGAAATCAAAACAAAAAGAGTGTGTGTGAAATTGGAAAATTATTATTTCACTAACAACAATAATAAAACAAGTAGATTATTCGACACGCCATTAAAACACGAAAAAAAAACTATAAACTTTGTTAATATAAACCGAATAATTGGTGCATATATTTAGGGGGAATTTTTATTACAACCAGTGTTACCAATAGTAAAACGAAAAATTCTACTGCGGTTGGGTAAAAATAGTACAAAACCAAATGAAATATTACTAAAAAAAAATAATTTAAAGAAAATATTGTTTTATTTTCATCAAAATTAATTATTATCTTTGTGACGTATATAAACATATCGGTACATGTTAACTATTTATCTTACTATTGGGTACGAATTAATAACTAATGCATAGGAACACCCTAGAAAACATTTGTAACTTTGCATTCAAACGACCAAATTTGTTCATACTCGTACACTCATATTCGCTGTTGATTTAAATCTACCAAACCGTGTGCTTCTGCTTTTTTTTTTTAAGAAGTTAGACTTGGGCAATATAGCCTATATTAATCGTGTTACTTTCTTTAGAAAGGGATAGATGGTTAGAATATATAGTAAAGCTTCACTATCGGCTACATCGCAATTGCATGCTGTTTATTTTGCAGCGCCGCTGTTGTTATGTAGGCGCATTAATTTATCGCATAATTTTTCACCTATTTCGCCAAATTGAATTTTTGTTATATTTTACTAACAAATTATACGGGTATATATAATTTTTAAAAATATTTTTAATAACTCACTAAAAAATGTTTTGTTAAAATCTATTACGCAGATCAGGTTTTGTGGAATTCATAAGCGGTCTTCTATATAGGAATTACCAGGATATAAAGTAAAAAAATCAAGTCTAAAAAATGTATTGGAATTACCAACACATCAAGTAAGAAACTGATGTAACTGTACATAATTAAGTAGAACATCATAATTTTTATAATTTTTCTAAAACAAAAATAAATATTTGAGCTTTTTTTTGGAAGTGGTATTAGTCCACTTTTTAAAAATACTGAGTTGACGGTAATTTTAATGAGATATAGACTCCTTCTTTCCATTGTTATGAAAAAAATTTCAATAGAGTTCTATTTTGACATAAAATAAAATAGATAAAAAATAAAAAACAAAACAAAACAATTTTTCTATTGCAATTATTATTTTGTATTGTACGCTGCTACAGATATTACTAACGCCCGTTTCACACTATAATACTGAGTATTAAGATTTGCATTGGATTTTTTAATAAATAAATCAAATAAGAATTGTTGTGATTGTTAAAAAATCTAATGTAACATAACATTTCGTTTTCATATAAAATAAAATTTAATATCAATCAAAGGAACAAGACGAGTCGAAACATTGAACAGCGGCGGTTAAGATTTTTTTTATTTATTTATTTTTTTAAATTTATTTATTATTTTATTTGGAAAAAAGGGGAAAAACCTCCGCAAAATTAATATGTTGTCACTCTATAAAACTTCAAGAAGCATAACAGGAGAGAAATATAACGATATGATAAGTTTATTACTTTATATACCATATATTCACCATATGTTAACTGTAGAAGAAAATTAACTAAGTAACCCAGCAAAAACTTCACTTATCAAGAAGCTATTTAATAATGAGAAATCGTTGTCGCAACTACTTACAATTCCACTGAAAGAACTACTTATGTCGCTAAAAGAAGCCAATACAATTTAAATAATCATAACCAAAAAAATAAGTACTTGAAATAGGTAAATTTACGTGATAAATATAAAAAAACATTTTTTGTAGGAGTAGATAAGACAGACAGTTTGAGTTACAACTAAGCTTTAGTAGTTACGGCACGCAACATACTTATTTTTAAAACACTACGTGCACAGATGGGTAAAATAATACCATGTCATTTATAAAATCCGTGAAACAAACATTATTTTTGTCTAGCACTGGCTGGACTTAAAAAGAATATTTTATTTTAGACTTAAGATACGAGTAATTATTGTTAGTTCAAAAATTATTGAAGATACAATAAATAAATTATGAAAAAAAAAAAAAAAAAAAAAAAAAATTTATAAAATTAATTCTGTTGTAAAAATATTTATACACAGAAAAAATACTTATATAACATGAGGGCATGTCCATGTACATAACGAGTGATTTTTTAAGAGCTTAAGAAATTTTTTAAAAAAAAAAAACGCATAAAATTTGCAAAATCTCATCGGTTCTTTATTTGAAACGTTAGATTGGTCCATGACATTTACTTTTTGAAGATAATTTCATTTAAATGTTGACCGCGGCTGCGTCTTAGGTGGTCCATTCGGAAAGTCCAATTTTGGGCAACTTTTTCGAGCATTTCGGCCGGAATAGCCCGAATTTCTTCGGAAATGTTGTCTTCCAAAGCTGGAATAGTTGCTGGCTTATTTCTGTAGACTTTAGACTTGACGTAGCCCCACAAAAAATAGTCTAAAGGCGTCAAATCGCATGATCTTGGTGGCCAACTTACCGGTCCATTTCTTGAGATGAATTGTTCTCCGAAGTTTTCCCTCAAAATGGCCATAGAATCGCGAGCTGTGTGGCATGTAGCGCCATCTTGTTGAAACCACATGTCAACCAAGTTCAGTTGTTCCATTTTTGGCAACAAAAAGTTTGTTAGCATCGAACGATAGCGATCGCCATTCACCGTAACGTTGCGTCCAACAGCATCTTTGAAAAAATACGGTCCAATGATTCCACCAGCGTACAAACCACACCAAACAGTGCATTTTTCGGGATGCATGGGCAGTTCTTGAACGGCTTCTGGTTGCTCTTCACTCCAAATGCGGCAATTTTGCTTATTTACGTAGCCATTCAACCAGAAATGAGCCTCATCGCTGAACAAAATTTGTCACATTTGAACATTTCGAACCGAACACTGATTTTGGTAATAAAATTCAATGATTTGCAAGCGTTGCTCGTTAGTAAGTCTATTCATGATGAAATGTCAAAGCATACTGAGCATCTTTCTCTTTGGCACCATGTCTGAAATCTCACGTGATCTGTCAAATACTAATGCATGAAAATCCTAACCTCAAAAAAATCACCCATTATAACCTATGGTTATATAAATGTGTTTGAAATACAAAATGCTTAAAAATGCGTAGATAATAGAAGGGCAATTTATCCCAACATTTATTTTATTACTCTAAATAAATAAAAAAACACATAGTGTATTATACAGCTGATTTGCTCACGAGAGACAGGTTAATGGTATTTTGAACAAAAATTGCATTCAAATGTATTAAAAATAATTTTTTTTAATAACATATTTTTTGTAATGAAAACAACGCTGTCTTGTAAATATTAGTATATTTAAAATATTTATTCTAAAAGTTATACCTACAATATCGTAACATAAATTTTCGTTTTTAAACTAAATGTATTATTTTATACAAGAAAATAATGAGTTATATAATTCATTATAAGGAAGTAGTTATAAAATAGCTTCTATGTAATGCAGCGAGTGGTGAATAGAGCTACTAAGTAATGAATTTAAGAAGTTGTTCCGACTGAAGTTGTGAGTAAAAATTTTGCTGGGAATATTAATTTTTACATTTTTAATATAACTGAAATTAACTGTTAGTAAACTTGGTTATTCGTGTATTTAAATGTTTTCATTTTAACTACATATTATTTTTTACATAAAAATCTACTTTAGTAAAGCTTATGTCTATAAAATATGGACTTAAATTTGCTCCTGTTTTTATTTCTTGAAATATGTTATTTTTGAAAGTGGTATAAGTCCATGTGTAGCTACAAAAAACGTGTAGTTTTCCAAATAATTTTAGGTATTTTTATTTCATAATAAAATTTAAAAGGTGTATAGTGTAAAAAACATCACTCGAATTGACTAAAGTTGACCAATATATTTAAATTGATTCAAACGCAAATACTTAAATATCTCAATATATAAATTATGGAGTTATACATCTTTCAAAAAAACCAGTTCATTTGTTGGTTGACAAGTATCTAAAGTTATGTTAGGATTAATAAAATTTTGTTTATGATAACGAATTACAACATTTTAAAATGAAACGATGTTCGTAAACTTTAAATAAATTTATATGTTCCGGAAGTTTCCAGTTTTGAAAAGTAAAAACATCTTTAAATATGAAAAACAATCCATGACTTCCAATAACATAACTTCCATAATTTGAATTTCTTCAATATACATTGTGATATTCCTTAATTCAGTTTCTATATATAAATTATTTTGCTTCGCCCGCAATTTAGTGCTATATGGTAAAACCGGCGAAGGAGGGCTCTGTGATAGGTATTATTGTCTTGAATTACTAGCTGTGCCCGCCAAGTCGTGGGCGTCGTGACAATATTTTGCTCGATTTTGCTTTGAAAGTATCACACACCAATTGAAAGAATCTTACTTTTTCAGTGATGATTTATGTATTTACTTTATATAAAGGTATAAAGATGGATAAAAATCTAAAATTTATAAAAAAATCTAAGATTCTAAAAATTACTGCAAACCTTTCCCACTTTCAAAAATGAAAAGATTCCAGTTTTAAACCGAAAAAATTTCAATACCTTTAAACCGGAATTTGCGTTTTTACTGCTTTTTCTCCACTTTCTCTGGGAAATAAGATATTTTTGAGGAAATAAGATATTTTTGATGCTATATATGGATCAGGATACTCAGGTACCTTCTCACAAAATTTTGTTAAAATCCATCCAGTATTTTTACGTGATGCGAACGCAAACAAAAAGCAGACAGACCGAAATGAGTATAGATTACATATCAGAAAAACCGAGAATGAACTCTTGAACATATGCTTTAGTAGTTATCGTGCTAACAACATGAGCAATATCACCCCTTTATTGGCTCTGTGAACTTAATCATCGAACACTGAATATTAAACAGTTTGGATGTATGTTCGCTTCGATCAGCAATAACTTTTTTGAAGAAGAGTAATATACAAAAAAAAAAAAAAAACAAAAATCAAAGAGAGAGGGGGACAAAGTGTAACAAACAACGCTATTTAGCTCCTAGCTTTAAACAAACCTAAATAAGAGCACAGTAACTTTAACTTATTTTGCTTAATAAAATCTAATAAACTTAAACGCAAAATAGAGATAAAATTGCTAGATAAAGCAGAAAGTAGCTAAAAAGAAATCACTGTTACACAAAAAAATCTATTACATTTTCTTTGCATCCAACATCACTACCTAACGCTCTGTCAAAATTGGTTTTTCCAAATACAAATCGTTGACGCCGCGCTATTAGGTTTGCTTCATACATTTTGTATGAGCATGAGAATTTTTGACAGTTTGTGCTAAACACTCATGTTTAGATTTGGCTGTAGGAAGTATGTTTAATGATTTACCGAATTTGAAAATATTATAAAAGATATATGTGAACGAATATAGGCAATGATTTCAACATTGTTATAAAACCGTAATTGCACAGTGATTTAACATTTGTGCGTACTAGATGGTTTTATTTGTTCGGCTACTTGGCATAGTACCATGAGGTCAACCGTGTCCTAGTAACCCCGAAAATCATAATGTTTTGTAATTTTTCTCAAAAAAAGTTCTTGCACCAATTGGTTTTTCTAAGCAGGTGTATAAAAAATTATATAAAAATATATTATTTCTTAAATTAATCAAAGTTACATATATCGCACCCTAAATACAAAAGGGAAAGATAACAATTTAAGATTTAAAGTACGAGGAGATTTACAGAAAAGATAAACAGCTTTAATGATACGCTCCGCACAGATATTATTTCTTTGTTGGTTTCGGATTATTGAATCATCTTATTTCCAATCCTTAATAAAGCAGTTTTTACCAGCTTCCAATCTTGAAAGTGAACTAACAAAAATATTATTTGACATAATTTAAAATTAATTCGAGGCCTTGTTAATGCAATATTGAATATTAATAATAATTTTATACGGTATTTTTTATTCGTTAAAAACGGATACGTTTTGGTTTGCGCAAAAATCTCTTACCATCTTTTAATATTAATGAAATTTCATACTTGAGCTATTTTTTGTTTTAAATAAATATATTATTAATTTTTCCTAACCAAAACGAAAATTAAAAACTTTCAAAACTTCGTCGCGGTTGACCTTATCGAAATAATAAATATACGTTCCCTTTCATTTTTTTATGCTCTATCGGACTGTGCTATGCCAATTTATATTTTAAAAAATTGCTAAAAAGTTATATCCCTAAAGCACAAAGTAGAAAATATTAAATAAATAGTAAGTCGAAAAATTAAAAGGAAATAATATACAGCTTTGCAAAAAACAATTGATTTTTAATAAATTCTAGAAATTTTCCTTTTGCTCTTAGAAAAACTCTTATTGAAGAATAACAAATTATTTTCAGTTTAATAAATATGTTTATTTAAATTCTTTTGATTTGAATTAATTATGACTGTGAACTAGTTTATCTTTATCTCAACTGAACTGCAGTTGAGCATGTTTGTGTGTTAATTTAAATAATTAATAAATCCCTAACGGCAATATGCCCTTGTCATAATTTCCGTTTTTATTTCACTAATTTTTAGTTTGCATTTTTCTAAGATTTCTTGCATTTTGTATTCTATGCATTAATGTTGCTTTATGCTTTATGATTTATGCTTTACGTTTTTAGATTTTTTTTTATGGATAACATTTTATCTGCTCTTGCAGCATTAGTGCCTGTTGAAAATAAAAATATTTTCTTCAAGCAGTACAAAGTCTTAAAATAAACAAAGGTTAATAACACTTTGTTCTTTCGCACACTCAAATACAAACACTTGTTAAAACACACATATGTACATTTCTATTGTCTTCCTCTTTTATATTTTCCTTCAAAACAATAAACTTGTTTGTAAAGAAATATTATGAAAAGCACCTAAACATGCCCACATTTATCGCAATACGCGTTTGCACTTGCTTTGTGTCATAAACAATGGGTCCTCATTCCTTAAACTTTCATCACTTTTAATTTCTTAATCTTTTTTTGATTTCTCTTTAAGAGTTTTTAAGAGAAAAATAGAAGGACTGAAAAAACAGAAATACTTGAAAATAAAAGTCAAGTCAAAGGGAATAGGGAATGAAATTAAACATTTCAAGATGCAAAAATTGACTTTCTCGTTTTTTTTTTTTTTAATTAAAGAGATATAAATCCGAAAAAAATTAGACAAAATAGGTTTTTATTTAGTGCTAATTGGACTTGTAACTAAATATTTTTTAGATACTTATTTTAATTTTTAATTTTTTTATAAAAGATAAGTACCACTCAGGCACTTAATGCCTACATTAACTGTGGTACTTCCTTTGAAAAGGGATAGAGTAGATAAGACAGATGGTTAGTGATAGTAAAGCTTCGATTCTGGCAACACTGCAATTGCACGTTATGATTATTTTTAGAACAGTATTGCAGCGCCTCTGGTGTTATTTAGGCGAGTTGAAGCTAGCATAGCCAATTTATAATTATTTTACTTCGCCGACGATTTTGTGCTATGTGGTAATACCGGCGAAGGAGGGCGCTGTGATATGCATTATTGTAAAGAAAAATTAATACATATCAGAAAAATTGATGTTGCCTCGGCTGAGATTTGAACTCGTGACCAATGCTTAGTAGTCAACGTGCTAACCACTTAAGGTACAGCACCCTTATCCCATCTTATAAGGGAGATTTTAATACTAAACAAAGGAAAGATATTTTTAAATTTTTAATAATGGTTTAATTAAGTCAGTATGTTATAAATAAAGTCCCATCAAATTTTTTTTAGCATTTTCGAAATTTTATGACTCTTGAAATTATAAACTTTACACTGAACTAAAAATTTACCTTTATAGTGTAAAAGCTGGAGAACTGCAAAAGTGTTCCGCTCTGAATTTTCAAATTAAAGCTTGGCCAAAGTCTTATTTACAAGTGTTTATTGTATTTGTTGCGTATGAGTATTTGTTGCGTATAGCAAAGTGCATCGTGGATAGCTAGTCCAATATATTGAAGAAAGATATTCAATATAACTATGTTCTTATCGTTATTTAACAGGGTGTAAATATGATGAAAGGATATAAAAATCTTCACATAATCAAATAGTTTTACTGATTTAAAAAAAATTTTTATTAGTTAAACGATTCAAATTAAATTAAAAGATCCAATTCAAATTAAATATTGCGGTAAAGGAAATTCAAAAATTCCCAAAATAAAGACCAAAATTCCCTAAAATTAAATTTTTATTCCCATATTTGTAAAAAATAAAATATATTTGAAATCTATTTTAGAACAAATTTTTCAAACAAAAGTTGAAATAAATTTCAAATAAGTTTTATTTTTTATAAATACGGGAGTAAGTATTTTGGCCGAAAAGTCCATACATAGACTAGGGCTCATGAAATACTTTCAGCTAAAATTCGGAGTATATATAGCTTTATTACAGCAGTCTTCTTTTTTCCAAAGTAAAAATTTCGATGTAAAATATATATGTATATTATGTATGTATGCCACTATTTTTGTGGAGTTTGCACAGGTCATACCGTATGATATATTAAAACAAAACTCAGTATGTGTCTTTGGTTTATGGAGATGGAGAGCTTTATAAATTTTGGCCATAATCGGGAAGGGGTAGTTTATTTAACACCCCAAATTCGAATTTTTTGAACTTTTATTGTTTATTATTGTTTCCATTGGGTATGGTAAAGTTGAGTGTATGCCACTCCAGTTTTATTTTAATTGAAAATTATTTAGTTTTTAACTCAGAAGATATAATCTTGAAATTTTTCCACAATATTTTTGTGCTAACTAAAATAGAAAATTTTAAAAATTATCTAAAAATTGTACCCAATATTTTCAAAAAAATGCACCAGGGTAACGAAATATCAAAAATTTTAATTTTAAAATGCTTAAGACTCGATTATTTTAAAACATAGTTTGCAGACTAAAGCTTCAATTTATATATCCTGGAAAGTGTATGGTAAGCCAGTAAGCCAGCTTCAAAATTTAAGCTCAGCTACTTCTCTGCTAAGCTCATGTCAATTTTGGATTAATCGGCCTAGCCGTTTACAAATGGCTGAGTTATTTCAAAAATATTTGAATTCTGCCCACTATGCAGCGGTTTTTTTAAATTTATAATATTAATATAGTTAAATTTTACGATTTTTTTTCGGTTCAACATGCCTTAAAAATATATAAAAAATATTAATGTAAATTTAATTAAATGTATGGATTGTTTTTTTAAGATTTTTGTTAATTTTTTTGTTTGTTTTTATTTGCAATCTGTCTACTTAAGGACAATAAGAAATTATATAATACATTTAATAACAGGAGTTGTAGCTACAATAAACTATATAAAACAAATATAGAAAATTAATAACAATTGAAACTATCGGGTAGATCGATACGAAGAGTACTGATGACGGACGTAGCTGTCTAGAAAATGCATTCTGCTTTGCTGGTATCTAATTTTTCTTTATCTCTTTATAATTAAGTACTTAAGCCTAAATAATTAATTTATTTATATAAAACAAACTTAGAATATATAATTATATTTACAAATCACATTATAATTGACTAGCTTCTAAAAGGCAAGTCTAATATATGTGTACGTTCAAGTCTACTAGATTCAGAGCTATCATCTAATAGTAAAACAGCTAGACGAATTCTATCGTTCAAGCTAGTTCTCACTAAACCTTTGAATTTCTTCTCCTACTGAGGGCATATTAAGATCTCTACGAATGCATTTGTAGGAGACAAACAAGTTTTGGACTGATATCTTTCTAAAATATCATTTTTGTTAATTTAACAGATTTTTATTAGATTTTAGCTATAGCTTTTATTGAAATAAGTTTTTAACAAAAGAAGTTCTATTGATTTGAATAAAATTAGTTTATATAAATAAATCGTATATAGATTTGAATCAAAATTTACTATTTTTGTCGTTAAGGTTCTACTAATTATTTTTTTCGTTAATATTATCTACGAAATTTTGTTGACTAGGTCATTAGAGTGTGAAAAATGTACAAGCACTGCAAGGTATCTGTATGGTACAAATATGCTACAATATATGGCCATTTTCCATACTAATATTTTTATACACAAGCCCGCTGGCCCATAGCTTCCTAAATCAACATGGTTACATACAACTAAGAAGAGGCAATATAGCTTCTTTTGGCCATGAATTAGAGAGTTGTGCCACAAAGATTTTCAAAAAATCAGTGTAGCCGATTATTGGTAAGGCTCTTCGGGGAGTAATGTGGTGGCTGTATAAGGGTGATTTAGCTGTTACATAATAGAGGCACCAATAGCGTGTGAATAGTTTATATAGTCTCGAACTCCTAAGCAAGGGTTATCAGAATTGATCCTGTCCGCCATGTTCTAAAATTGCTAATTGTGCGTTATATGCTATAAGGGCGTTGGTATTCACATTATTTTCAGTCAGTAGCAAGACCGGCGTTAGGTTAAGGCAACACATCGGGCAGTGACGTAAATCTGTAGCACATATGTGCAAATTAAATAATACGAAAATATAAACTGTTTTAGTAGGAATAACTACCCACACAAAAAAAAATATTTTCACCAATTAAAGGTTTTAATTGGTTTCGATTAAAATTTAATTAAATAATAGCTGTGCCCGTCAAGTCGTGGACGTCCTGACAATATTTCCATCGATTATGCTTTGAAATTATTCCACACTAATTGTAAGACTCTTACTTTTATAGTGCTTAAGATATGGTTTATGTATTTACTTAATGTGAAGGTACCCATCCCTAGATAAAATTCTAAAATTTATAAAAAAATTTAAAATTCTAAAAATTATTGTAAAAGTCTGTAAGAGGTGTTTAAAATATTTAAATAAAAATGTAATTCCACAAAGTAAAAACACAAATCAAATACAAATTTTATTTAGTTGGCACCTAATGTTTTAAATATCTCACTTTCAAAAATAAAGGGTGTTCAGCCGTGTTTAAAATATCCCAGTTTTAATTCAATTCAAAATTAATTGAACTTTAATTTAAAACTAATTATAAACTTTAGTTGGTGCAAAAATTGTTTTTTTGTGTAACTTGTAGTTATACCAATCTAGTGTCAGTAATGTACCATAACAAAAATGATAAAGGGTAAATATTAATTTAAGTTATTATGAAAGAACTACATGACTTCAGGAAAAGTCAGTAACAATGAGAAATAAAATTAATAGGGGCATTCTTACACATAACTCCTTCCTTCACAATTTTAGTACAAAATGGTAATGACGATTAAGGCAATGATGTTAATAAATGATTACTAAAACTGAATTTAATTTTTTTTGGGCATTTTGTTCGAACTATACTAGGAGTAGGTTGAAAGGGTTACTTGTCTTTGAGCCGAGTAAGCATTTTTCTTTTTATTATTTAAGGTTTAAATGCCACAACCAGTCAAACATGTTGAATCAGCAGAAATTAACTTGGAAAAATCGAGATGTTTGCTATAAGCAGATAATTTTTTGCTGTTTGTCTTTTGAAACGGCTGTTGCTAGCAACCACTTTCTTAAGTTAAAAAAAGTTGATATGAAAATGAAAAGCAAAATTAATAAAAAATATCTCAAAGAAAAATTTTTAAAGTTCTTAGTTTCTTTAAAGATTTTAACCCCAAAAATTATTAATAATCTGCTTAATCTGTGTGTAATAGAACTGTTTTTTTGTATTTTAATACAACATATTCACCGCAAAATGGAATTATTCAAAAACCCTAAAGTAATATTTAAAAGCTTATACTTGCAACACTTTCCTGATGAAAGATAGATTTCAGAAAATGTATTTGACACATCTAATTTGAATATACCGTATGGTAGTTTTTACACTTTTTTATTCAATAAACCTCTACGACCATATACATACTACACATATAGATAATAAACATATAGTCTTGAACTACAAACGGCGTATAAAAAAATTTTTCATACGAAACTTGTACGAACATTTGTTTTATAAAATCTCAAACATAGGACTATATCATCGTATCTTTATTATCTCGTATTCAAATATTTGTTTTAATTTTTAAGTCCTAAAGTAATTTAACCTAAAACATTTTATAATAGCATAAGTGTGTGTGTGTAAAACGCCAAAAGTAGATGATATAATTCTTTTAAAACAGTTTTATCCTTAGAAATTTTGTATGCAACTTTTTCAGGTTTTTATTCTTTTAAATTTGCAACCGGAAAATAGTTTTAAACGGATAAGAGGTTAGTATGCATGTATGCACTCATTCAATCATTTATTTATTTCATCTCATACTTGTATTCGTATGTGTCTACATATAGAATAGACTTATAAAAGGAGGTTAAGTTTCATGGCGCCCAAAGGTCTCATTATAAAATGAACATTTCACACTTTGAAAATTTCATTGAATAATCCCGCACAACATAAAATTGCAAACAGTGAAAACTCTTAGAATGGAAGTTCAGAAATTAAAAGCCATAATATCAACAGGAGGCGAATATTTTGAAATCAATTTTAATGGGAGGAAATTGTTAAATTTCGCCTGGCATATGCATTCCATTTATTTACTGTAAAGGGTTCTTCGCGAATAATGAGGCATACCCCGGCAGATAAATTTTATTCCAGTCCTACTTTCGTTGTAAGTTAACACCTGATCTGCAAATGAAATCTAACCTCTAAGGCTTATAGATCAACAATCTACCAAGTATACCGAAATATTATTCTTGGCTGTCTAGGCCTGATTCCAAAATTTTGATTCTAAAAAGTCAAAAATGTTCCCATCTTACAAGTAGCAGCTAATTTAAATGCTTATTTTATTTTTAGCCGTCGACTTACCATCGAGTCGACCTGATAGATTGTTTGTAATTCGCTGAAGAATGTACAAACTTTTGTTTATATAAAATTTCTTTAAGTTAGAAATATATATACGGAAGGGGGTTTTCCAGGCTGACCACTAACTCTATCATTCTGTTTTTAACCCTTTTCATTCATTAATGGTATCTGATATCCTAGTTGTAATTTAAGACTAATTTACTGTCGTTAAGTCGCATGCACGCAAAGAAAAAACATGGTTGAGGTAACCATAATCTACGAGCAACATGTTATGGTTGAATTATATGGTTACATTCAAACCATATTATTATAAACCATAATAATAATACTGTTGGCATTGGAACATATTATTGTCTTGCATAAAAATAACATTATAAAATACAACCAGAATTATGTTTATAAAATAAAATATAATATGAAACATGTAAATAGTTATATGTGACAACGTTTGAATATATTTATAAATAACAAAAAACAAATACACGAATATTTCCATTTAGACTTACATACATGTTTTGATATTTTCTGTCTACTTTTTTATATGTTTAATATTTTTAATTTAAAATTATAATTTATAATAATAATAAATATATTTCTGAACTGAAAACCACAATATGTGTTTTCAAAATCAAACATTATTTGTTTACTTTTAGTCATACTTAATATACTATGTTTAACAATAATATATTATGGTTATAAATATAATTTTATTTTTAAATATTAAAAAAAAATTGGTTGTGGTTTGAATTTTAATATGGTTGAAATCAACCATGTTGCTTTTTTGGTGCATATAACCATTGAATGATTAACTGTTGACAAAAATTTGTTTATCGTGATCAAAGTATTGTTTAAAATAACTTTAATTTTTTCACAGCAAACATGTATTGTTAGAGAGAATATAGTGTGATTGCCATACAATAACCATGTTTTTTCTTTGCGTGTGGCGTCGCTAATCTCTTCTCTCGATTGAAATGATTTTAGTTAAATTACATGCCTTTTTACTCGTAACTGCAAGCATTGGTTTAAGTTTAAGGTCGTCGATAGTATGCACTTCACATTTCTGGCCGTATGCTAAGCCTAATATTATTAAGAGCTGGACATTTACTTAGAATGTGCACTAACATTTCATTTACAATCTGTCAGAAGTGCCTTCTTTATTTTTCGTCTTGAACTGATGATAGTTTAGGTTTTCATGACTAACGGAGATATCAAGTTTAAGGTATCCCGATTTTATCGTAGCCATGATGCAGTGAGACCACTCCTTAGCGATTTAGCCGTTCATCAATGCCTAAGATTGCCTAGTGCTGACGTCTTTACGGTCCTATTTGCTTCTAACTAAAATGGAATTTATAAAATTTTCAAGAGCAATAAAGAAAAGATTTCCGCCCACACAGAGCTCTATAATTGTAGGTAAGTCCTTACCAAAACTGAAGGCAAACAGTAATCCAAAATTCGCATACAGTGAAGTGCAGTTAAGCATCCCCAAAATATGCTGATCCACCATGGATTAAGGTATTTTTTATATAAAAGGATATAATTTCTCTCCGCTCGACTTAATGTAGCCTGCCTTTTTGCAGAGACAAAATCTCACTAGAAGCCCATTAATGACCACCACTGCACAGTAGGGCAGAATCAAAATATTTTGGAAATAACCTAGCCATTTATAAACGGCTGGGCCGATTGATCCAAAAATTGACATGAGCATAGCAGAGGACTATTTGAACTTAAGTTTTAAAGGTGGGTAGTATACACCCTCCAGGGGTGGCGCTATGTGGTCTCAAACTTGGGAACCTTTCACCTGGAAATTCTTTTACAGCTTGCCATTTCGTCAGTTTTATTCTGATTTTTTAAAATTGTACGTGGTCTTAAAGGTCTTGTCAATACCTACCAAATTGTTTCTTAAAATAATTAATGCCAATATTTAAACAAATTTTTTTAAATTTGTTGCTCTTTTTACTCTCTTGCACATAAAGTCTACATACGGGCTAGGGCTCATTAATTATTTTAAAAAACAATTTAGGGCATATATGGCTTTATTACTGCAGCCTTCTTTTTTCGATCCCGGCTTTGGCATTTTAGAATATTTAGGCTAAAATCAAAAGTTCGATGTAAAATAGGTCATATTGTGGCACCTCCATCTTCGACAAGGATGATCAATATTATATGAAATTTGTTAACGTGTACACACATATAGTTATTTTACATAAAAATGTAAAATTTTTATATATTCCTTAAAAAAAAATTTTATATGAAAAATAAAAAATACTTTAACGGCCTTTTTTGGGCTAAAGTACACAAAATGCAATAATTTTGGATTTTTTAAATTGAAAATAGTCTAGTTTTTAACTCAGTAAAGATACAACCTTCAGGTTTATCGAAAACATTTAGAATTTGGCTCGCTAACTACGATAAAAAATTAAATAAAAATTGTACCTAATATTTTGAAAAAGCTGGACCAGGGTAGCGAAAAATCAAAAATTTTATTTTTTAAAATGCTTATAACTCAATCATTTTGAACTAATATCTGCAAATTTAGATACCATATTGTCGGTATTGACAAGACCTTTAAGACCATTTATAATTTTAAAAAAATAGAATAAAACTGAAGAAATGGCAAGCTGTAAAAGAATTTCCAGGTGCGAGATTCCCAAATTTGAGACCACATAGCGACACCCCTCGAGGGTGTATACTACGCACCTTTAAAACTTAAGTTCAGATACTCCTCTGTTATGCTCGTGTCAAATTTTGGATCAATCGGCCAAGCCGTTTATAAATGAATAGGTTATTTCCAAAATATTTTGATTCTGCCCCACTGTGCACTGCTTAAAGCATATGTCAAAGTTCTTACTGTACACTCACTTACGTTTACTCATACGAACGTGAGGAAAATTAATTCGAAAATGACAAAATTAATTTGATTGATTGATTGATTTGTAGATACAAAGTATTCATGTATGTCGCACTAATTGAAAGAATTAAATTCTATTTGTATAAGAAGGGAAATTTCAATCCTGATTAATACTATGCAAGTTATATTTTCACAGTAGATTTTAAGTTTAATTCAACTAGAAGACGCAAGTTTATTCTAAAGTATCAATGTTATGCGGGAGCTTTGGTTGAGTACGAACTTAGATTATATTCAACTTGTTTTCATGAGGATCCTAGTAAAAATGCTTAATTTTCGACCATTGACAAGCAACCCCGTGATGAATTTTCTAAAAGATAAAAACAACAAATTAACTTGCCCATATTTCTACCAGTCACTGTCCTTAATGCCTTATGACCACAGAGAGAAAAACTGACTTGTCTGTATGTTGAATTACTAACTGTAATGACATCCAATGATAAAATGTTAATTACGATGGTGTTAAAATGAAACCAACAAACCGTAAAAAAAACTACTTAAGTGAATTTTTCTAACGGCCAATGTCCTTTTTATAAGGCAAACAAAAAAAAGATTTTTGCCACTGTTTGAACAAAAAAAAAAATAAAGAAAAGCAAACACAGCAGATAACAGCAAAGACCACCGTGTAATTATAATAAACTGAAACTAAACGAAAAAGAGGAAAAATAATGCTAATTTTCTTCTGTATATAAACGTTTCATTTTTTATCTTTTGTGGAAGTTTAAAACCGGATAAAGATAAAAGGACTTACATTTTTTCCTTGGAAAAAAATTAGATTTTATTGAAATCATCCTATTAAATACAATTCTTGTTATTTTTACCTTTTTACATTTTGACCTCGTGGATTTATCAATAAGCAGAATTGTCGCATTTGGCCGATTATAATCGAAGAGTGATTGTCGAAAAACTAATGCATCCACAAACAGTGACTGTTTGGTGCGGTTTATGGGCTGGCTGCATCATCCAGCCTTATTTTTTCTAATATGAGGCCGGTCAGGCAGTTACTGTGAATGGTGCTCGCTATCGTGAGATGATAACGAATTTTTTATGGGCCAAATTGGAAGATATTGATGTAGACGGTATGTGGTTTTAACAGGACGGTGCCACTTGCCACACAGCTTACGAAACAATGGCTATTTTGCGCGACAAATTATCTAACGTGGTTGACCGCAAAGATTATGTGATTTGACATCGTTAGACTTCTTCCTTTGGCGTTATTTCAAAGAAACGATGTACGCCGATAAGTCGGCAACAATTCTCTTAAATTGAAGGATGATATAGAACCTCTATTATGCCTTAGCGTCATCGAAAATTTGGAGCATTGGACCTTGGCGGCTATTTGGCCGATATTTTGTTCCATACATAATTGAACCATGCCAATATTATCAAAATAAAAAGAAATGACAATAATTTCCTAAATAATATTAATTTTATTCAAAATCAACATCGGCTCTTCAAATTTAACCACCCTTTATATATGTACATATATATAATTTTAATTTCTTTTGATATATTATCTTAACGTTTATGTGTTAATAAACGTTTCTTAGTAACATCCAGAGCATTTATTGTGTTGCATTAAAAAACCACAAACCAAAGACATCTGCTGTTGGCATGTGTTTTCAAATATTGTTTGATTTGAAATTAAACAATTGCTTAAATTTTTTTCTCAAAAAATACACTGAAAGAAAGTTGAGTAAATTTTATATTTCATTTAAATTTTTAATCGAATTTTAAGTTTTTACAACTTCTTGTTAAAGTTTTGTTTAAAATGATTTAGATAATTATTCTAAGTCTTGAAGACTACAAATGTTTTCTATCCCAGTCTACCATCGTAGTAATTTAAAAATCTAGAAAAAAGAGCGCCATCAAACAACATTAAGTTGATTGCAGTACATACTGTATGTCAATTTCCCTTGAAAATGCATTCATACATTTTTACATTCACCACTATAATGAGCAAATCACTTAGCAAACATTTGCGAAACGTATTTTCGCAATATATAATTTTGGGTTCTTATTGTTTTACATTTAATGTACAATTTATGTTTAGGACTAAAAACAATAGAAAACTACATGGCTTAATCGTTTTCATTCTATCTGTTACACAGTGCAACACGGAAAAAAATAACCATATACGGACACCACTACGTGATAAAAGACCAAAAAAAAAGACCCCTGTCTCCCAGTTTTGCCCAAAGTCCTCCAGGTTTTTTTTATGGGCCCTCAAAGATGTGGGGCCTCGATGTCATTTTTGCAAAAAATGATCATTTACTCAAGCTCATATTTTGCAAACCGTTTGAAATTTCGATATACTCTCTGAGGCAAAGTTGTAGCTCTTGTCATAAAGAACAAAAATTGTTAACATATAAAATCAAAAAAAAAACTTCATCTTCAAGGTCAAAATCGCAAAAAACTTTAAAAAATTCAATTTTTTACCTTTTTTCCCCTGTTCAGGTCCATAGGTAGCAAACCGTTCAAAATTCAAGGAAACACTCAACTACAAAAATGAACCTAAGATCTCAATAAACAACTTTCTAGAACATAGTGTGTTATGTTTTAGTTTTACTTTCTGCAAAGAAAAACAAAACAAAACGAATGCAAGCGTTTCCCTTCGTTTATTTTGTACTCTGTTTTAAACTTAAATTTCGTTTTGTGATGCCCTAAGAACTTTGTTTCAGTGCATTTAATTTATTTTTAATATTTTTCAGTCTCAATGTATTTTTATTCGAGTTAGATGTTTCTGTAGAGCCTGTCGTATCATATTCAGTGAAAACACATGCATTCTGTGGTTTTGTCTGGTTATGAATTTTAATTTTAATACATAAAAATATTTACGATTGTTTTTTTGCAGTTTCTGCTATATTGTTAGTGCAATATGAGACAATAATAATGGGAAGCATTTATCCGCATATCTGTATATACAGAAATATTTATAAAATTAATTCACATTCTTGCTCTTCTCGTTTTTGCACACACTTTGTATCTTTCTCACACACACACACTAATAGTCCTTTGCTGATATATTCCTATTTGAGTATGTGTCAGTTCGTGTGCATCAGAGTGACAAGTTAATAGAAAATTTATATCACACATTATTTTGGTCAAGTTAACAATATGATTTATGAACACAATAGATTGGTTTTTTAAAATTTATTGTCCAACTTCAATGACAAAAGCAAAAAACTACTTTTTAAAGTTATATTAGATTTAAATTGATTGATTTATTTTATTCCGGCTTGAATTCTTTTCCGAATATGACAATTTTAATAGAAAACAGGAAAAGGATACATTGAATATTAAATTAGTATTTCTTTTTGTTTACGTCAGTTGATTAATTAAGGTGAACAAAATATTGTTAACATCTGCTAGTACTATTTACAAGCTTATTTATTCTTAGGCCGATGCCATCAAAGTCAACTTTACATAGGTCATCCCTTTAATTCAGCAGGATCTAAGTCTTCCGCTTGAAGGATAAGATCAGTGCTTTTCTTAGTATTCTTATGCATTCTAAATAAAAATATTCTTTAAACCTCATACTCTGTTTAAATCCCATTAAATATCCAACTCTGCTATGATGCATGATCTAGTTTAAATGTTTAGCACGTTAATTATTGAAGTATGGTCACGAGTTCAGCCTTGGCAATATCAGTTTTCTGGTATGTATTAATTCTCTTTATAATAATGCCCATCACAGCGCTCTCCTTCATCGGTATTACCATATAGCATTAAATTGGGTATGCCAGCTTCAAACTAATACGTCTACATAACACCAGAAGCGCTGCAACACTGTTCTAAGAATAATCTTAACGTGTAATTGCAGTGTTGCCATAAATGAAGCTTCACTATCACTAACCATTTGTCTTACCTACTCCTATCTATCCCTTTCCAAACTAAGTAACTAGATTTATTATAGGCAATAATTGTCTGAGTGTTACTACTCTCTAAAAAAAAAAAACATTTATATCGTCCCGTTTCTTCTTAAATTTACTTTTTTGGTTTTTATGGTAGAAAATAACATTTTCCACCAGACTACATTCTCATCTTATCAACATTGTATGTCAAAAAATAAATAAAGTTATTTTCGAAACCTCGTAAGCGCCAAACAAATAACATTTGCATGCAAAAAGCACTGGTTTTTATACCCTTCACCACAGGAAAGCGTATATATAAGTTTGTCATTCCATGTGTAATTTCTGCAATATTCATTTCCGACCCCATAAAGTATATATATATTCTGGGTCCTTATACATAGAGAAGTGATTAAGCGATGTCCGTCTATTCGTGTTCGGGTATTAAAGTCATTTGCCAAGGCACCAAAAGAGATACAAAAAATTTAAGAACACCAATCTGTCAGGCATACTTTCGAAAATTTTGGGATTGCAACTCAGTAACATCGGATCATTCCTTTGGGGGCTGTGGGCCAAAATGCACGCCCGCATATATTTTTTCACGTTTTTTTATTTTTTTCGGCATTTATAATTTTAGACCGCGACAGGTAGATCGCGGGATCAATAATACCCTGTAGAAAGCAATACACATATAGGTAGCCAAAGGCATATTGGGGGTCAATGTGAGAATTTTTTTTTAAAGATTTTTTTTTGCTTTAGTCTGACCATTCTAAGTCAATATAGATTGCAGGAAGGTCCTAAATTTAACGAAAAAATTCAATAAAATTTTTTTAAAAAAATTAAAATCTCTTTTTTTAAATATTTACAAGAAAATTTACAAAACATTTTTAAAACGAAATTATTACAGAAAAATTTTCAAAAACAATTTTTTGAAAAATTTTTCAAAAAATTTTCGTACGAAATTTTACAAAAAATATTTTTACAGTTTTCGAAAAATTAAAAAAAATTCAATATTTCTATGAAAATTAAAATCATGAGTGTAACATATTTGTAATAGTAAGAATATATGTTATACAGTAACATATTTCTTTTTAAATTCGTTTTATTTTTAAATAGATGAGATCTCTGTTTAAGCACGTAGACAGCATCAAGATACTCACTACAAACTGTCAAAAAAAAATACAACCGCTTATAGGTAAACGATTATTTTGAAGCTAGCAAAGCTACATGGCTACACGACCACCGTTGTGGCTGCAGTCAACTTAGGCTAATTTCAATTTTATTTTATTCAACCAAAGAAAATGTCACAAAATTATAATGTGCTGTTTATGTAACCCAATCGAAAAAATAGTCTAGGAAATTTGCATGAAAAGCTCTCAATATTCTGAGTTATTCCTATCCAAATTTTCTAGACGTTTTGTTCAATTGGGTTAAATAAAAAGCACATAAATTACAAATTTATATACAAACAAAAATTTTGGAGAAAATATTAATTAATAATAAATTTATTATTTTTTGAAAAAGCTATTTAATTTTATCAAAGTAAAATAGGTATTTCTACAACAACGTCAGAGTTTACGATATAGCTGTCGTCTTCAAAATCATTTAGTAGCTGACTACACGGCGTCTTTGAAGCATGAGTTTTTTTTTGCATAATTTATTTATTGTATCTTAAATTTTTTGAACTAACAATGATTACTCGTTATTAAGTCTAAAATAAAAAATATACGTTTTTAGTCTAGCCAGTGCTAGACAAAAATAATGTTTGTTTCACGGATTTTGCGGGTCATCTCTCTAATGTACGGCCAAGAAAAGCAGTATCTCTTCTTTTTAGTCGAATGTAACCAGATTCATTCAGCATGCTACGCGCCAAAGGGTTTGGATGAGATTCAAGCCTCTTTAGATATGTGACTGCGTGTTTCGCTATTTCGGCTTTAACTGATGGCATGTTTAGGTCTTTGTGGATGTTCGAATTTTTTATATACCAGGAGCAGATGTAATTATACGAAGAATTTTATTTTGGCGCATTTGAATTTTTTCTACATTGCTAACTGAGGCAGTGCCCCATAACTGAATCCCATAACACCAAATTGGTTTGAGGATCGACTTGTACAGGAGAAGTTTACAATCTAAGCTTAGGGTGGAGTTTCTGCCAATAAGCCAATTTAGTTGTACTGCTTTTAGTTTCATTTGTGTTAACTTGAAATCAATGTGGCTTTTCCAAGTAAGGCGACGGTCAAGATGTATACCCAGGTATTTAACGTCTGAAAGCTGTGGTATCATTTGGTTATTTATGCGAATAGGAGGGCATGAGTCCCTACGAAACGTGAAAGTTATGTGAGTACATTTTTGTTCATTCACTTTTATTCTCCATTTTTCTAGCCATTTTTCCAAATTGAGTATGTTGTCTTGTAAAAGTTGTGATGCTTTTTGGGCACTTTCATGAATACTTTAAAAAGCTGTGTCATCTGCAAAAGTTGATGTGTGGACTAGGGTGCTAATTGGCATATCTGATGTGTACAGTAAATATAAAATTGGACCGAAAAACCCTACCTTGGGGAACTCCGGCTTCAATAAGCCGTGGCGAGCTTAAAAA
Organism: Phasia obesa; assembly: GCA_949628195.1. NCBI lineage: Eukaryota > Metazoa > Arthropoda > Insecta > Diptera > Tachinidae > Phasia > Phasia obesa. Next base: position 75,539,680 of record OX451218.1, read on the forward strand.
GTCACCTTCTTTTAGTAAAAACTTGCGATTCGTTAAATAATCTGTTAAGAGCTTATACAAGTTTTCGGGCAAGTTCAGCTTTCATTACCTTTTTCGATATCATTTCTTGCCCAGTCTCCACAAGAAGTTCGCAAGGGAGGCTTACGTACGACTGGCCTTTTAAGGTTTCTACATGCACGCCATAATGAATAATCTGATTTTGCAGTGGCGTCGAGGTCTTCCAAGTAATTTTTCAGAGATGCTACTTTTCGATCTTCTAGAAGCTGTCTCAGCCTTTTTGTGCAATCTTTAAGTCTAGATTTGAGTTCAGGAGATCTGTGTGATTGCCACTCTCTTCGAATTTTTCCGTTTTCAGCCAAGAGGCGCTCGACATCTACAAAATAAATTTGATTGTATCTAGCTGATTGTCGGGTTACTGTTGCATGTTGGGCAGCTGATTTAAGGATTTGATCAAAATAAATAAGGCTTTTATCCACGTCTTCTGGTGTTCTTAGCGGTATATTTTGTGAACAGTGAGTACTGAGATACTTTCTATATTTCAACCAATTAATGCTTGTGCTAGTTGTTGGTGACACAATATTTTGCTGGTTCCATATATAGACAATAGTGGGTGAATGATCTGAAGATAATTGAAATAACGCTTCAACTTTACTCATTTCTCTCGGAATACCCTTAATCACGCCAAAATCAATAACATCCGGTATTTTTTGTCGATCAGTAGGCCAATAGGTGGGTTATCCACTCGATATCACATTCAGACGCATTTTTGAAATTGTATCAAACAAAACACGACCTTTTGGAGTTATTAGGCGTGATCCCCAAAATGTATGTTTAGCGTTGATGCTATGAAACAGGGACCTAGTGATTTGAAGAAGTCGCTATACTGACTATCTGATACTTGAAATCTAGGAGGTGAATAAATCGAAGAAATAACTAAGTTTTGATGAAATTCTTCCAGGCAGATATTTGTTGCTTGAAGGTAATCCTCACAAAAATCACACAAAAAAATAATGTTTGATTCTGGCCTTTATAAGTATTGCCGATGCACCACATGCTCGTCCACGAGGGTCCTTGGTATCATATAATATATAGCCATTAATTTTAAAAAAGCTATTTTTTGTTAAGTGAGTCTCCGAAATCAGCATGACATCAATTTGTTGATTATTAAGAAAGCCGTTTGCGTTCCAGAAACATATTTTTAAACAGTTCATGGTTTGTTAAGTATCGCCTGTAACATTTCTTGCATCATGCTGCTCATAGAGCTCATAAAACTGTTTAACGAATGTACTAATGCATGAGTAATGAGTTTTTTCTCATACGACTTATTTTAATTTATGTAAAGAGACAACAATATGGACAATGCTGTCTATGTCTATATAAATAAAATCACCGTGGTGAAGGGTATAGAAGATTCGGCATAGCCGAATATAGCTCTCTAACTTGTTATACATATTTCAAGTTTGAAATTTTAAAGTCTCATTTTCTAACTGAAGCAGTAAAAAAAGTAAGTGTCTTTGGTGTGGATTGCTTTTAAAGCAAAATCGAACGAAGTGGCGGGCACAGCTAGCATTATATATATTTTAGCTGCAGTTGCTGTCCGAGTTCAAAATAAAAAGCTTAAGGACCATAAAAAAATTACAAAAGCTCTTTTACACTTTTTTGCATCATTGTTTGTTGTTCATTTAAATAACACTTTAACGCTATTTGTTCTTAAAAAAAAAATATTTTTTTTCTTTTCTTTTATATTATGAAATGTTTATTTAATGCCAAGCTTAAGTGTACGTATGACTGCCTGCGAAAAAACTGAAACTATGGACAAGATGTAAAATCCCTCTTTTACAATTTACAACTTTTGGTTATCATACCAAGAAACTACTGACATTCGTAATATGGCCGCCATCGCCAGTTGTTCGGTCTGCCTTGGTTTGGTCTGCATGCTTGTCTCTTTAATCTGTGTATTTATTTACAAAACAGATTTGGTGGCGGGAAAAGGAATAAATAAACCAGTAGTAAAAAACTCATTGTGTGAAATTGTATTTCCTTTGCAATGTTATTTTGTAGGCAGTTAATCATTCAATTCCTCGTTTTTTACTAGTTTGTTGCAAAACTTTTTTAAACTTTTATCAGTCTTTCTTTGCTTTTATCCTGGTATAAAAAATATTTTGTTTCAGTTTTTTTTTTTTTTTTTGGTTTACAGGAAAAACTATTTTTTTTAGCATTTTGAGATGGTTTCTAGCAGAATGATGAAGAAAGGAAGAACAAATGTCACGAATGGGAAAAGTATTTGTTGTGGCTTCTTTTTGCTTCCTTTAAGCTCCAAAACTAAGTAAAGATCGCCAATTTCAAACAATATTATCACTTCACCCCAAATTTGTTATAATTGTCATAAATAGTAATTTTATAAGCTGAACGGCTGAGGGTTCATTTTAAGTCCTTTAAGCCGCTCAGAGAAGAGTAGATTTTTTTTTAAATAAATAATTAAGTATAAGTTGTGGCAATTGCTCATGGTTTGGTACGAAGCTACCCTTTTCAAAAACTTCAAAAAACGGTATTGGGGTTAAAAAAGTAAATAGGAATGACCAAAATTTCATGTGACACAGATGTAAGAATGCACCGACTGGAAAAATAATTACTAACGCTATATGGTGTTAAACAATTAATGTCTTTACCAGATTTAGGGGATGTCAATTACAGTTTGTAATTAATTACACAACCAATTACGCCATAATATGTAATTATAATTTTTCAATTACAATTACATTAATCATTTGCAATTTTAATTGAGACTTTTTGTCTCAATTATATGGAATACATATAAAATTTGTAATTGAAAAATTACATTTAAAATTACTTTTAATTTATAATTAAAAAATTCAAATTACAAACTAAATGTAATTGTTATTTAAAAAAAAAATCAATTATAATTACATGTAATGCAAAATATTAAAGAATATACAGGTGCACAAATGATTTCATGTTTGTAATTTGCGCACTTTTTGATTTATAAATACACCTAATTCTGTTTTTACACGGAAGATTAGTTCCAGAAAAATTCGTGTAAAAAAAAACCGTGTAAAAAAAGACATTGATCATATACAAAAATAGGTGATTGATTCCTTATCTCTAAAATCTATTAAAATTAGTGAAAAACGAGATTTTTTTTAAGAACAAGAAATCATGTTTATTTTTACACATTCATATATGTACATATAATGTGTATTTGCACCGTTTATTGTATGATGAAGACTTAACAGATAGTTTCGTTCCAGAAATCAACGATTGCCTAATTGAATTTGAATTTTTTTATAGTTCTTACTGTGACTTCGTTTAAACCAAACATTTTGCCATTTTGTTGAGCCTTCTCCATTTCGAAGGCGATCTAAAATTTCAATTTACGTTGTAGTTTTTTATTTGTAATTTTCGACGTCTTCGTTTAGAGATGCATTGATAGTCAACAAAAATACTTATATGCAAAAAAAGGAATTCATTTAAATTTTTGATATGAAAATATTTCGCAAAACTTAAATTTTACAAATAAAATCTGAGCTCAACAGATTTTGAATCGTGCTAAATGAAATAAAATCGTGTAAACCGTATTAAATCAAAACCGTGTAAAAAAGACTCTGTAAAAACAGAACTGGGAGTATAAAAGTAATAAAGCAAATCCAAAAATTTTTATTGTCGTTTATTAAGTATCTAGTAGTTAATTAAATTATATAAAATTTGTAACAAAAGGCCCTTTAATTTTTAGTAAGCTTCATAGCGGTCGTGGTAACACATCGCATCTTCTGTGCAAATTATAAGAGTCTACCTTTTACGGTTTAAAAAATAAGGCGGTATACATGCAAATCACATCTCTATTGGAACACCCTTTAATTTTTAGGTTTATTTTTTAGACTTTAGACACCAAGAAAAAAACGAAAAAAAAAAACAAAATAACGCTTATGTACTCAATTTAGCACCTCTGCATTTTATGAAGAATTTGAAAAAAAGAAATGAAAAAGTACCGTTATTTTTCAATCTTTTTGCTTTTTATTAGTTTTTTTTTTAAGAAGACAAAAGCTCGACATTATTTAAATCGCGTGTGGTAAAAACATTGCAAACAGCAAATTTTTTAACAAAAATCAAATAAATACCTAACAAAAATAAATAATGAAGAAACTTTCAAAATCCAGCATCCGGACCATGACTGAAAGAAGGCTGTTTTACCCGGAAAATTGCAAAAGAACTTAAAGTGAGCCCATCAGTGGTTCTAAGGGTACAAAAACGATGTTCCGTTATTCCCAAGCCTCAAGTTCGATGTCGTAAAAAACTTCTAACTAATGCGGACCAAAAGATGATTCGTTAGCAATTGGACCCGTTAGACGGTGGTATATTGCAACAGTAAAAAACAAAAACCTGCATTATCAGAAGAAGAATGTAAAGGTATGGCTTAAATTTGCCAAAGAGCACAAAACTTGGACAGTAGACGACTGGAAAGTGTGATCTGGTCAGACAAATCCCAATCCAAATCCAACCGTTTCCAAACCGACGGTAAACAATATTGCTTGCGCCGCCCAGGTGAAAAAATTCAAAGACGCCTTGTGAAGCACGGTGGAGGAAACGTCATGGTGAGGGGTTGCTTTACGTGCTAGGACCTTGGACCACTGCAAAAAATTGATTATATAATGAAGAAAGAAGACTATCCTGCAGAAGAAGTAATATTTCAGCAAGATGGTGATCCAAAACACACGTCCAAAATCGTGAAAGAATAGTTTGGTGAGCAAAATTTTCAATTAATGCAGTGGCCAGCACAAAGTCCCGATCTCAATCCGATTGAGAATTTGTGGTCAATCGTGAAGAGACGGTTGGGACAGTAACAATCAGCCCCTTCCAATTTGTATGAGCTTTGGCAGCGGATCCAAAATGGATGGAAGAATATTCCAAAAGAAATTGAACAGAAATTGGTAAAGAGTATGTCAAATCGCGTAAATAATGTCTTACAAAATAAAGCGCTTTGTAATAAGTATTAAAATTATTTGTATTCCGCAAAATTTTTCAACGGTGAAAAGTTTTAAGTTTTGATTTTTACACTGTATATAAACTAAATAAACTACAAAAAAAAATTGCATTTGCTTTATTACTTTCATTTCTATGACATAAAAAGTGCTCAAAGTACAAACCTGTACCCATTTGTGCACCTTACTGTAACTAAATTTTGTGTAATTGCAAGTAATGATTATTGCATAAATTCAATTATTTGTAATTTGTAATTGAACACTTCCCATTACAATTACTTGTAATTTGTAATTGAACATATCCAATTATAATTACTTCCAATTACAATTACATTAGTACCTGATTTAAATTACAATTACTTGTGATGTGTAATTGAGAATATGCAATTAATTATCACCCGTAATTTAAATTGTATTGAATCCCCCCATGCCTGTTATATACCAAATACATGTCAAAATTATTTTGGATGTCCCGGTTGGCTAGTAGGTACGGCGCTAATCTGTCAGTTCGATTCTGACTAAAGACTCGGGTCTGTAGATCATGTGTCGCTCTTCTTTTCAGAAAATACTTGTCTTCTAAAAAACTTATTTTCAATCTACCTTCAACGATTTAGTATTTGTTAGTTAATGAGTATATTCTGATCGATATATAATTTATAAAATATGTCTCTCAATATTTCATTGGGTTTAACCGAATTTTTCCAAAACATTTTTGGGTGCTAAAACTTTTTTCCATTAACTATGCCGTAAAAAAAGAAAAAAGGAAAATAATAATAAAAACCTTTAACATATCTAAAGAGACGAATATTATTTCCTTAAGAACACCATAAAACTTTGACTAAATTTTCTTGTGCTTTTATTCGATTCTCTTTTTTAAGTGCACATTATTTGCAACCATATTGGTAGTTATAAAAAATGTAAAAAATACATAAGAAATAAATGAAAAATAGTTTTGAAAATACAATTGATAGTTTCCTAAGAAAATTGAATTGTCTTTATTCATTTTGTACTTCTTGGAAGACTTTTTTTTATTAAAATATTAAACTTAGAACATTTAGTTTGACATAAGGTTAAATGGCGCTTGAGTAACTTTTGTAAATAAATTTTGAAGCATATATATTTTAGGTTTGGTATTTAAGTATACATTTTTATGTCATGCACTTCCTTTAAGACTAAATATAAAGTTGGAAGAAAAATAGGGAGAACCCAAAATTTAAAAAAAAAAAATTTTGTGAAGCATAAGAAAAATCCAAAGCAAAACCCTCTAACGTTTTTCGACCTGATCGCATATTCATGCTTATATTGAAGTAACTTAGAGTACAAAATAGCTGGTATAAAGCACACTCCTTCTTGAACTCTTGATACGCCAACTAGTATTTCTAAAAATTTCGAAATTGCCTGAAATATTCTTTATTTTGGGTTCCACGATAGTTTGATTAGCAGTACACAATTCTATCAATCTGGGGGTTGTGGGTTCAATTCTCGCTAATGTCTAAGTGAGCGCTTCAGACAAGCCAGGAGCTTCGCAGGTAATATTGTCTTAAACAATTTACAGCCTACCTGTTTTTTATTCCAGAAAGGCACTAACATCGGTAGTCACTATTTCATTAAAGATAAATTCTTTCTTGAGGCATTCTTTTCATGTTTCAATTTCAAATGCTATCGTTTAAATTATCTATAAAACAGCCTTATTTATGCTCCATCTAAAAACTCCTTTTTTTTACTTTTTAACTCGATACACAAAAATGCAGGTACCATAGCCTTCCCAGTTGAAGTTAGAGTTTTTAGTTGCTTTGTGCAGCATTCAGTGATTGGTTTTAACTCATGCGTTCAGTATTAGATCCACTTTTTAAGCAAATATCTTGTTTATTTCTGTTGTCTTAACTTCCGGTGACGACAGTCGTTAGTGACTGTTTATTTTATACTTTTGGAGCGCCCTCGATATTATGACATCGTTATCAAGCAACGTTTTAGATAGTAGTATCTAAAACCTGGTTAAGCGAACCTCACGTATAAAGCTAGTTTACTCGGAGGCCATTGAGGCCCATTGTGATGCCCTGCCGACAATCTAAACCACCTGTAGCCTCTCGCTAAGCTATCAGGCTAGTCAGTATCGCATCCCTAAGACAGTAAAGATGGTTAAAAAATATTTGTTCCAATGATACGCGATATGGAATTTTTTTGAGGACTAGTAGTGTCTATAATTTTCCGGAATTTCGGGTTTTTTCCCATTTATTATACAATATAATAAATACAAAACCCTTAGAAGAAGCAATTCTGAGCAGGTGAAAAAATATCAATGGTTGAAGATATGTTGGATATTGGTTTCTAAAAGCAAACCACATACTGTTCTATAAAACTTCATTTAATAAGAATAAGGATTTTAAATCAATAAATTGATTGTCCTCACGGGGAAGACCAGTGATTACACGTTAATATCATCATTTTCAGATATGATTGATTTATTGCCATATATCCCTCCAATACATCATGATTTTCAAAACACTTGAGTCAGGCCTGTTCTATAAATCACGTGATTTTAAAACACGAACCGTTTTAAAATCTCGTGTTTTATTTTATCCTGTTCTGTAAATCACATAATTTTTTATTTTTTTAAGTGATTTTAAAATTGTAAAACCGCAAGAAAATTGCAGATTTTTATTGTTTTTTTATTGAATTTTACATAATACGTAAAATAAAAGCAATCTGAAGGATGTAGGGTAACATTGTGGACTCCAGAAGGTTTAAGATGAAAGGTTTTTAAGAAATGGGCGTTTAAAGGCGTTATTTACGGAGCCATTATAATATTTAAATTTGGCAAGGGTAGATGTACTTTATAAACACTTAATCTGCTGACAGTTAAAGAGAATTAGAATATCACAAAAAAAAATTTTATTAAATATAACCCTTTCCGTCCCTACCTACACAAATGTGTAGGTAAATTTTTTCATGGGTTGAAGAGCATATAAAATATCCTGTTTCTAAGGACATGAACTTTGGACACAAAAATATATGGACACAAAAAATATACTTTTATAATTTGTAATTTTACCCATTTTTAACCGACTTCAAAAAAAGAAGGAGGTTATCAATTCGTCTGTGTGTTGCTTTTTTTTTTTTGTATGTTTGTGCCTTCATAACTCGGTCATTTCTGAACCGATTTTCAAAATTTTTACAATATTAGAAAGGTTATGGCCACAGATTGGTCCCATTTTAAAAGAAGTTCAAAAGTTTAAGAATTAAAGGGTATCCCCATACAACATACATGTTTTTTACGTGTATTATGAATTTTATAGGTCACCAATTTAAAATTAAAAAAAAGTGCGTATCACTGTAGCTCCCAATAATAAAAAGTAATTAAAAAATAAAATTAAAAATTAAAGGGTGACCCCATAGGTGACTTAATTTCACCTTTATTCTCCTATCTTTTGAACCGTTATAGACAAACACTTGAAAGTTGCACAGAATGTTCGTTACTATGTCTGTAATAATAAGTATAAATATTTAAATTTAGAAATTAAAGGGTGTCCCATTAGTTGATTTATTTTGATATATGGCCAAACTTTTGAACCGTTATAGACTGACAGTTGAAATTTACAAAGAACTTGTATTGCTAAGTCCGCTAAAATAACAAGTGTAAAATATGAATTTGGAAATTAAAGGGTGTCCCAATAGTTAATGTAAAAGTAATATATATGGCCAAACTTTTCAACTGTTATAGATAGACAGTTGAAATTTACAAAGAACCTATATTGCTTAGTCCGCTATTAAAACAAGTATAAAACTTGGATCTATAAATTAAAGGGTGTCCCCATTTTTGATGTAATTTGACCATTATGTCCTCATCTTTGGAACCGTTATAGACAAACACTTGAAAAATAGACAGAATGTTCACTACTATGTCTGGTGTAACAACAAGTATAAATATTTAAAATCGGAAAATATAGGGTGTCCCAATAGTTGATGTAATTTGATGTATATGGACACAAAGTTAAAATTTAAAAATAATCTGTATGACAAAGTCTTCCTTAAAAAGTATTTATATTAAAATTTGAATTTAAAGGGTGTGCCAATAGGTGATGTCATTTGATATATATGAACATATCTTTTAAACAGTTATTGATAAACACTTAACAATTAGACAGAATGTCCATTACTATATCTGTTATAATAAGTATAAATATTTAAAATTATAAATTACAGGGTGTCGCAATAGTTTATGTAATTAGATGTATATGACAAAACTTTTAAACCGTTACAGACAGACGGTTGAAATTTACAATGAACCTGTATTGCTACGACCGCTATAACTAGTATAAAATTTGAATTCGGAAATTATAGGGTGTCGCAATAGTTACCGTCTCAAAGAAACATGATTTTAAGTTTGTCTGTTTTGAAGCCGGTTTTTTTTGCATGAATTATATAATAAAAGTTTCATTGACATCCGCCCAATTTTGAAAATGCTTGGGACGGAAAGGGATAAAATATTACTGCAAAAGAAGAGTTTTTAAAAATATGCATTTTTCTTATAAATGACGTAATTTTTCTACAAAAATGATAAAAGAAAACTTCAAACCTTTTATTCTAGCAGATTGTACTAAAATTAACAACAAAGAACTCGCAAAAATAGGCAAGTGACACAGGCACTTTCCTAACCGATTTAAAATCACCTGTTACGTGATTTCAAATCGCTTTAATAATTTGATTTTCAGAATAGGTCTGATAATGAAAAAAGTTAAAATTATTAATAGTAATAGTATAAATAAAGTTATAATAAAGTCCATATTTTTCAAAGTATTCAAATATAAAACCTTAAATATCGCCATATTAAATAAAATACACTTATACCACTTTCACAGAAAACGGCTCAATTATTTAATACAAATATTTATGAGATGCCTACGACATACTCTAACTGGCCTATAAAGATACCCTTACCTATACAATTGTTAACTAACTCGTTCACGTATGCAGTGGTATGACCTATTTCCCCTTAGAATATCGAATAATATAATAGAATTATTCTGAAAAGAAATCAGAATCGATGTTGTGAATTATGTTCACAACTCTTAACATAAATTTAAAAACGTAATTAAAGAAAAAAAGACGAACAACAAAAAATAAAGAGAAAGCATAATAAATCGAACTAAATTAAATCATACACAGTTAGCAATATAAATGCGGCATATCGTCATTGTACTTGCAAAAAGAACTTTGTCTCTTACAACAACGAATAATTAAATCTATTTATTTATTTATTTGTTTGTCGGAAAGCTATAGCTGCCTACACCAGCGAACCCATCTTCCTGAAATTATCAGATTTGGTTACTAGCTAGGCGGTAGGTAAAAGAGGGTATATAGTTTTTATAAATTTTAAATGGGCGTGGCACTTACCACACAAAACATATATTTATTACCATGTCGCTTAAGAACTGCAACTGGAAAAATTTTGAATTTTTTTACAAGTAACTCTCTTATTACCATGGATTCACAAAGTGAAAAAATATTATCGTCTACATAAGTAGATAGAATCTTAAAAACTGTTACAGTTA